>JAMPIV010012031.1:0-477500 GCA_024509875.1 Oreohelix idahoensis
CCAAAGCCTCTTCCAATTTCAAATCTTTCGCATTTCTCATGGTTTTATGTTTCTTCGACCCATTTTTACTATCCAATTTCGATGCCAAACTCATAATTTTATCCTTGTTACTTTTGATGTCAGAGACGGTAGCTTTCCCAACATTGAAAATCCTCGCAAATGAAGACACAGTTTCACCTTTTCCTAGTCTCTTGATAATTTTTGTTTTCGTTTCAATTGACAAAACATTGCGGTTCCTTTTATATGCTTTAGGCCTACTGGAAGATGCCAGATCGCACAGAGAAATACGTGTACACCAAAATTATTCTGCTGTAGTAGCAGACACAATTATTTTAAGTTGAACTGTCTGTTTAGCCAGTGTTCTGCCTAGAACGCACACGTACACTGGATTGGTAAACCAGATATTAACTGACTTTATGATCTAACTGACTTCCTGTACATAAGAGACCGTCCATTAGCCCATCTCATTGTCTACAAATTGTTCGCACACATTTGAAGCTTGCCGCATCAAAAGATTCAGAACTGTAGTCTAACGTGACTGGTGGCGTCAGATTTTTTTTGCTGGAAAAAGTGTTCGGATAATTGGATGTTCGGATAATTGGGATTCGGATAAATGGAGTTCTACTGTACTGAGAAACCAACGGGCTGATCACCCGTTTGCCAGTCACTTCGATTACGGAAACAACAGCAAATGGATTGATTTGCCGTTGCCCTAAAGACGCCAATAGGCGTGATGGGAAACAATGGCAAGAAAACCTATCTGCTGTTGCCCTAAGACGCCACTAGGCGTAATGGCCACTGACTGCTTTGACGGTCGGTGGCTAAGGACGTAAGAAGAAGAAGACTGTACTGAGATGGGAGTGAATCTTTCCAAATCTTATATCGGGAAATGTGATAAACATCGCGGGCCAGTGTAGAAAGTAGACCTTAGTATTTTAGTACAGGAGTTCTCCCCCCCCCCCCCCCCCCCCCCCCCCCCCAGTTTGAATTGTTGTGACTCCATGGCTCGACTGACGTAAAAGATTTAGGTCAGCTGCGTTTGGGGTTTCCTAAACAGACAGGTTGAAGTGGGGTAGTTTTGACCTTCAGATAGGAAGTTTCTCTATCACTGTGCATAGTTGAGGGGGGGGGGGGGGGAAGACGGGAGTTGTATTTATTTAGGGGAGAGGTAATTATTTAAGGGAGTTAGGTGTTAGTGATATGATTACTTGAAGTTGTGTACATTAGTTGTCATTTCTTTTGTTACAGCAATTTTTCACGGCACCCAGGGAGCGGTACAAATTTGCTTTACAGCTTGCCAAGATATTTGGCCATAGAAGGGTCGAGGCATCGCCAGGGGTGAAATAAGAATTGGTGACGCGGTATGTCAGAATACGAGTTATATGTAGATAATGCTACACAGCACACACCCAGAGCACACCAGACTACTTGTGCTGTGTGTACAAACTCTCTACTGGTACTATGGGTTTAAGGCACTCATACTAGACTCTTAGCTCACTGTCTCAAAGGTACGACCACAGTACACAGTAGCTGACATGAGTAATACAATAAACACCTAAATCAGGTATGATCCCTTTAATCAATACGGTGCACACATATGAGCCACACCCGGCTAACAATACACATGAAATGCAATACACAACGTAATGAAAATGCCACACAACTTGCCAAAATCACTAGCTCAACATAATAGCAAAACAGTCACCGATATACTCTAACCGGCTACTACAGAACGACTACCGCTCACAGGCGACGCCCAATACTGAAAGATGGCAATACATAATTGCACGATTCTAGCGTAAATAATATCCAGGAAAGAACTACTAGAAATCACATCACCAATCTAGTAATCTATCAATAATCCTGAACACCTGAAACAATCGGCAAGCAATGAACAAACATGGCATTCATGTAATCCCCAGCAAAACTCGCTGACAAAGGGACAAGCGTCAGAACAGGATGGCTGACATCTCATAGAATGTTTTGCGCCAAAAGTTTTAGATCGTCTTCCGTTCTTGCGTAAACTGGCGAAACCAGTTTTTCTCTATTCTACCAGCGTCGCCACTCAACAGCGTAACCAACTAACTATTTTGACGAATGTCTATACTGTGACATGGTAGTTACCAGCGCCAAGTACATGTGCATCAGAAATAGATAGCAGTTCTTTTTTTCAGTGAAGCCCAATGCTTCAGCGGGAACTGGTCTATCTTATAAAACCCAGAGCTCTGAGCTCATTATACCCCTCCAAAAAGGCGCGTGGCCTGGAGGTTGGGTTGGGTTGTGTTTGTTTAAATTCGGTCATAATAAAACCGACGGCCCTAAACCCAAAGAGGGGTAACCGGGCAGTAAATTAAGTTTGTCAGCAGTGAATCAGCTACATTCCAAGTATCCAGTCTAAAAACCCAAGTCATCAGCTAAAATATTCGTTTGGAGGAGACAGGGTCAAAATTCCTTCCAAATGCACTAGAGAGAGAAGGGGCGTAGCGGAGGAGTCTCTCAGTAGAAACCAGGAGTGTCAGACAGACACTGAACAGAGACAGATTTTATAAATTAGTCATTCAGTTCGTGTAGGACTTTAGAAAGTTCAATCAGCGTTCGGTGTAGACAGGTCGTTAGGTATACAGATGGACAGTGGTGTTAGTTAGTGGCGTGTATATCGCCTAAAGCATTTGAAGCTGTGTAGGCAGTTAATTTAGTGACATCTGCAGACAGACAGTGGAGTTAGATTTTGTTTAATAATATATTAGGTTAGTTAGGAGTGGTGGATCTGATGTTAGAGACCCCACCAAACTATAAACTTCATACTGGATCAGTCTCTCTATATATATCTATATATATCCAACTATACTGTACGTATATATTTGTCTTGTATAGTGTGTCTGTGGTCTAAGTTAAACCTTATCTCCTTTTTTAAATGTAGTCAGAGGGGGTGAGTCTATAGCTATTCTTGAAGTCACGAGTGGCGAGGGAGAGTCAATCTAGGTTCTCACCCCTCGAAGCCAATAGTCTCATCTAGCCACATTCACTGTCATTTCACACCAAAATCTATCTTCTCAGTCTTTCTCAAAATAGTGTCTTGTCTTACACTCAGACATAACTCTATACTTAAATCCACTTCGTAACAGGGGCCAGAGATTGGAAGTGATTACTTCTTCTTTGATCCATAACCACCAACCGTCAAAGCAGTCAGCGGCCATCATGCCTGGCAGCAACAAATTGATTCCACTTTGCTCGGTCGGCGGCCATCCTTCATACAGTGCCCCAACTCAGGTTTATTCTTTGTATTTCAGCTTCCACAGTTCTCCGCCAAGTTGTTTTTGGTGATTACTACCTGCTTACAATCAAAAGAACAACTGAAAGAGTTGCTCAGCCTAGGAACTGCCCAACATCACGCAAGAAACTAAGTAAACGAATGGGAGAAATGAGCATTAAGACCTACAAGCTGAGAGAGCCAGAAATTAAGACCAGATATCAGGGGCTTATTGCTGCAGCAGTGAGCAACACAGAAGAACAACCTGATGACTTGGAAACCCTCTGGCTTAAATTCAAGGACATCATAAAGACAGCTGCTGCAGAAGCATGTGGTGAAGTCCGACTTGGGAACAAGAGAAAGAGGACACCTTGGTGGACAGAGGAAGTCAAAGAGAAAATAAGAGAGAAGAAAATGGCATGGAAACAATACTTAGAAGCTAAAAACGCAACAGGACAAATGGAGAAATAAAGAGAATATGTGACACTCAGAACAGAAGCAAAGAACAAGGTGCTAGTCCTGGGAAGAATTTGGAGAAAAGCTATAAAAAGATGCGCAAGAAAACCAGAAATTGTTCTATAAGACCCTAAAGAACATGAGAAAGGAAAAACAATGCCCTCTCAAATTTATAAAGGACAAGCAAGGCAAATTGCTTACTGCCCTGAAGGAAGTAATGGAAAGATAGAAAGAATATTTCTCAGAACTCCTTGATGGTGAGCAAGGTCAAGCATCAGAAATGATAACCACTAGCACAGAAGAGGAAACCAATGGTGATAAAGATGACATAAAGATGGAAGAACTGAAGGCAGCACTGGAAAAAATCAAGATGGGCAAAGCAGCAAGGCATGATGGTATAACACCAGAATGGTTAAGTACATGGGAGCATCAGGCGATCTATTACTCTTAAGGGTCCTACAGGCAGCGTGATGAAACAAGACCATACCAAAGGATTGGGAGATTGCCATCATAACACCAATTTTCAAAAAGGGTGACAATCTACAATGTGGAAACCATAGAGGCATATCCCTTCTCAGAGTCCCTGGTAAAATCTACTCTAGAATCCTAGAGCAGAGACTCCGACACCTAGCTGAGCCACAATTGGATGAGGTCCAGTGCGGATTCCGAGCAAACTGAAGTACTCAAGACCTAATCTTCACACTCAGACAGCTGAGTGAAAAGGCCCTTGAGTATAAGAGTGAGATCCATCTTTGTTTCATAGATCTGGAAAAGGCGTTTGACAGGGTCCCCTGGAGCAAACTTTGGGACTGTTTGGCAAGGAAGAACATTCCAGCACCTCTGATTCATGCTATACAGAGCATCTACAAGTCTTGTAGAAATTATGTGAGGACAGCAAACCATAAGTCAGAAGAGTTCAGGACCACCACTGGTGTAAGACAAGGTGATATCCTGTCCCCTTATCTTTTCATACTCCTCATGGACGATGTTATCAATGCATGTAAGGAGAGAACAAGAAAGTATTCAGTGGGGTACTGGAAGATGAGACAGGTATGTATTTCAGAGCTGGCATTTGCTGATGATGTTGCCCTGATTGCTAAATCAGAGGCACATCTCCAATCCAACCTGCAAGTCTGGAAGGAAAAGCTGGAGAAGAGAGGGATGGTCATAAGCAGCTCTAAAACAAAATCCATGGTGATATCATGAGAAGAAAGAAGACATCAGATTAAGCTGGGAGAACAGGTCCTGGAGCAGGTCGACCACTTTAAATATCTCAGAGCTATTATAGACCGAAAGGGAGGCATCAAAGAAGAGTTGGTCACTCGAAAAGCAGCAGCCGGGAGACTTTTTCAGGTCATAAATCGAGGATTCCTCAGCAAGAGAGAGGTTGGTAAGAGAACGAAGATGGCTGTATACCGCTTCACCTATGTCCCAGTCTTGACATATGGATGCGAGTCAGGGCAATGACTACAACCCACAAAAGCCAGATCTAAACCTCAGAAATGAGGTATCTAAGGAAAGTGGTTGAAGTAACAAGAAGAGACATGGTCCGCAACCAGACGATACGAAAGGCCTAAAATCCCACCCCCTGCAGACCCAAGTAGAACAGTCCCAACTAAGATGGTTTGGCCATGTCTGCAGAATGTGAGAAGATCGGCTACCACGACAAGCATGGGAAACAAAGAACAAGGGATCCAGACCCCCAGAACGAACCAGAGTCCGCTGGGAGGACAATATTAGACAATCTTTGAAGGACCGAGGACTAGAATGGAACCAGGCCAGGGGGAAGACAGCCGATAGGATAGTCTGGCGCTCTCTCTTCCAAACCTCTACTCCTCATGGTAGAAGGGGAACGACTAAGTAAGTAATTACTATCTCAAATTCAATAAAATTTTACAAGGTAGTTTCTACTTATCTAGCAACTCTTACATAGATTTAAAAGACTCTAAAGAATATATCATTGAAACAGTCCACAAAATCTTTTATATTTAGAGATGTGCTCTAATATAACCATCGGACCCAGTGTCTAGGTTGAACTAGGTTGCCTCGCCAAAATTTAATTTTTTTAAGACACAAAATATACTTATTCCAGACTGCTGGTTCTTTATATTTGAACATGTGCCATAATCTAACCAACAGTCCCAGTGTCTCATATGCCTAGATAATCCGGGCAAAGCGGGATACTTACAGCTAGTTTTTTTATAAAAACATTTAAAGAAACAGCAAGTTTATATCTGAAGGATACCAGTATGCGCCAGGAAGGGCGGGGGGAAACACCGCAGGTTTCATAGATTTTTTGTTGTTAGGGGTATGTATTTTAAAGCCCAAAATGAGAATAAATTTCTCAAATTACACTGTGTGTTTTTCATTGCAAAATAAATCTATTTGGGCTAATATAAAACTGTGAGACACTGTTTTAGATTTTGTGACAAGAAAAGAAATATGTCAATGTTATCAGCCAATGTTAACATAACAGGACATATTAAAGAAACAAGCAATAATACCCATCCATTATCATAGCATCTAGGGTAGTTTCTTTTGTTTCATCAGGGTTGCCTCCAAAGCCCACACTGCCATCACACTGACGAAGTTCACATGTGCTACAACCAACAACCAAGCTGTCCTCAGCACTTCCACCCTCCTGTAGATGTTCCCATGCTAAAATTGAATAAACAAATATGAGATATATTAAACATTTCTGTTAGTATCAAATGGAATAGATGTTAATGACATACAGATCTAATCTCATTTATCCCCATTTTGTTTGCGAATATTGTTCTTCTTTTATCCTTAGCAGCAGACTGTCAAAGCAGTCAGTGGCCATCATGCCTGGTGGTGTCTTGTGGGCAGCAACAAATTGCTTCCATTTTGTTCGGTCGGCGGCCATCCTTCATACAGTGCCCCAACTCTGTTCATTCTTTGCATCTCAGCCTCCACAGTTCTCCGTCAAGTTGTTTTTGGTCAGCCTCTCTTTCGCTTTCCTTCGGGGGTCCATAGCATAGCTGTTCTTGTAATGGCATTAGGGTCCCTTCTGAGGACGTGGCCAACCCAACTCCAGCGTCTGCCTGCTATGGTGGTGTGCATGTCCTCTTGGTTACTCCGAATAAGTAGTTCTTGGTTGGTGATGGTATTCAGCCAAAAAATTTGGTGAATTTTCCTTAGGCACATTGTGTGGAAAGAGGACAGTTTCGATATTTCCTTCTCTGTTACTCTCCAGCATTCTGCACCATAGAGAAGCACAGAAAGTACACAGCTCTCATATAATTTTAATTTGGTGTTTGTGCTGGGAAGACTTTCAGATGTTGTTGGGAGTAGCAAAGGCTGTTCTCACTTTATTCATTCTGTTCTTGATGTCTTTGCTTGTTCCACCGTCTGGTGTTACTATGCATCCTAGGTATGGAAATGTGTCAGTCTGTTCCAGCTTCTGGTACAAATGTAATGCATCAGTAAGTAATTCATATCACAAGTTATATCATCATCTGCTGCCATTTCCACAAGAAAGGTCGACTGCAATGAATCTCTGTCTTCTGTCCCTTGTCTTGATGGTGCACTCTGATAGACTTTTTCCTGTCCATCTCTTGAAGTAATCTTCCCACTTATAGCACTGTCTCTCTCTCTCTCTGGCATATCTGTCTTCAGCTCTTCTTTCCATTATGGTCTTCAGCAAGGTGTTATGTCTTTTCATGTGGCAAAAATATTTTTTCTGTGTAATTTTGATCTCCTTTATTAACTCTCTTTACATTCCTATGTTCTCTAGAAGTTAAATACAATACAACAAATTAAATACTCAGTATATGTGCTTAAAAAAAAAATTAAACTACTGGAAAGTCAGAATAGATGGAATTTAAGACCCTGCCAAAGCAACAGGTAAGAAAATGTAAGTTTAATTTTTATTTTATTTTTTAAATTCATGAAGAAAAATATTCCCATCCAGCCTTTGATGGGTTATAATTAGATACATAGTGTCTCCAATTCAAGTTAATATGTTCAATTGCCGATATTTGATCTTGGCATCATTCTTAATGTCTTCTTCTTCGTTTCATCTCAGACATCAACTTGAATATGTTCAAAGAAAGTAGTGGTCAACCTGAGGCTGTTGGCATCTCAATACAGTTTTTTCAGGAATGGTGATGGCCATTTGCGCTTTCTCTGTACTTCATATGTTGGGCACCTCTGATGTAGATGTTCAGCAGTCATTTTATCAGTGCCACAGTTACACTCATCAGTATTTTAGCTTGTTGAATAGATGGTATCTTAATCTGTTGTGGCCTGTGCAAAGTCTGAAGATTACCATGTGTTCACTTCTGCTTAATTGGTAATAAGCATTATTTGTTTGATGTGTTCTGCTTCCCATTTGATCCTATATCTGCTCTTGATAAAACTCTTGGCCTTTTCATAAGTGTTACTTGTGTCAAATTAAGGTAGCTTTCCACCGTCCTTTTCCAATCTATCAGCCTCCTCATTTCCGGGGATATTGCAGTGAGATGAGACCCACAGCAGCACAACTCTTTTGAACTACTGGTATAGTTTGTGGAGTGTTTCTCTCAGGTTATCCAGGTCAGTAATACTCTGACTTTTCAGCACTGCAATTACTAACAAAGCATCTGTGAAGACAGCTACTTTTCTCTCAGAGCTTTCTTCTGTCATTAGGACTTCTGCTGCAGTTTTTAATGCCTCTGAAGTTACTTGAGAACTTTTTCTGTGTGCCACTGCTAAAGCTCAGAAAGACATCTCCACCTCCATCTTCTGTTCCATTTTTTGCTGATCCATCTGCATATGCATGGATCCAGGTGTTTCTTGGGTAATTTTTTTTTTTTGGCATACGCCCGCTATTACTCGAGGTGAAATCTCAGGTTAGTATGTCTAACCTGAGACTGATTTTTACGTGAATATCCCTTTTTTTCTTGTACAGAGACAGGTGTCCCTCGCCATTCAGGCAGATACTTGCCGATTTCGGAGGTACCCATTAGAGATAGGTCGGCTCAGGAGCCGCCAGTCCCTGGTCGACAACACTCCTTCAAATGATCTCACCAGGGCTCGAGTTCTTCTTCTTTGATCCATAACCGCCAACAGTCAAAGCAGTCAGCGGCCATCACGCCTGGTGGCATCCTGTAGGGCAGCAACAAATTGATTCCCCCTTGCTCGGCCGGCGGCCATCCTTCGTACAGTGCCCCAACTCTGATTCATTCTTTGCATCTCGGCTTCTACAGTTCTCCACCAAGTTGTTTTTGGTCGGCCTCTCTTCCGCTTTCCCTCAGGGGTCCATAGCATAGCTGTTCTTGTGATGGTATCAGGGTCCCTTCTGAGGATGTGGCCAACCCAACTCCAGCATCTGCCAGCTGTGATGGTGTGCATGTCCTCCTGGCTACTCCGAATAAGTAGTTCTTGGTTGCTGATGGTGTGTGGCCAAAAGATTCAGAGAATTTTCCTTAGGCAGATTGTGTGGAAGGAGGAAAGTTTTGACATTTCCTTCTCTGTTACTCTCCAAAATTCCGCACCATAAAGAAGCACTGAAAGTACACAGCTCTCGTACAGTCTTAGTTTGGTGTTTGTGCTGTACTGGAAAGACTTCCAAATGTTGTTGAGAATAGCAAAAGCTGTTCTCGCTTTATTCATTCTAACTTCTGGTTCCTTACTGTTATTGGCTCAGGATTGCCCACATTTAGTGTCATGACCTCTGTCTTCTTCAGATTGATGTTCGGGCCAACATGCTGGCCATACTTATTCAGTCCATCGGTTTTGTCTTTAATGTGTTGATGTGAGTGCATGAGTAGTGCAATGTCATATGCATATTCCAGGTCTTCCAGTGTAGAAAATGTTGTCCATCTAATTCCTCTTGGACTGCCCTCTGTTGTCTGGCGCATCACCCAATCTATGGCTGTCAAAAATAATGTTGTTGATAAGGGGCATCCCTGTCGTACGCCTGTTTTCACTTCGAAAGTTACATTACTCAATCCAACACTGCACGTAAAGTTAGAATAGAGGCTTTTTATGATGGAAACAATGCAGCAGGGAATTCCATAAGCCCTCAGTATTTTCCATAGGCTGTCCCTGTGTATGCTGTCAAAAGCCTTTTCAAAATCAACAAAGTTAATGTACAGCTGTCTCTGCCATTCTGAGCACTGCTCTATAATGTTCCTGAGGGTGAATATATGATCTGCACATCTTCTGTTCTTTCTAAAGCCCGCTTGTTCTTTCCTCAGTTTATGGTCAACTGCTTTTGAAATTCTCTGGATGATTATCCTGCCTAGTATTTTGCTGGGAACTGAGAGGAGAGTAATTCCTCTCCAGTTCTTGCAGTCTGCAAGGTCGCCCTTCTTGGGCAATTTGACAATTATTCCTTTACTCCACTCTGTTGGTGTTGTCTCAGTTTCCCAGACTTGTGCAAATAGTGGTTCTAATAGTTCTGCTGCTAGTTCAGGAACATTCAGCTGAGTCTCTGTTGGTTCCTTATTCAGTGTTTCTCTGAAGTGCTCTGTCCATCTTGTTTCCTGCCCCTGTGCTGTGGTGATCAGATTTCCTTGCTTGTCTCTTACTAATGTTATGTTGTTTGCACCTCGTTTTCCGCTGATAGTTTTAGTTATTTTATAAACTGTGCTTTGTTCATTTCTCAGTGCTGCCTCTTCTGCCTGTATAGCAATGTCCTTTTGTTAGCACGGGTTTGACGTTTTACTTCCTTGTCCAGCTGACTGTGCTGTTCACTATATATTGCCTTTAACCTAGGAGATTTAGCTTCTGTTTTCTTTCTTTTCATTTCCTTTATCTTCACTATGGTGTTTAGCATTTCTGGTGTTATCCAGGCTTGGCTCTTTCTTTCCTGGAATCCCAAGCATGACTTGCTGCTTTCCTTGTATATTGTTGAGATAGTGTTGAATTTCTGGTCGACATCATCAGTCTCTGTTCTTTCCTGGCTTTTGGTGATCTGATATCGTCTCTTTACGTCGACCATGAAAGCTTTTCTGGTGAGGGGGTCCTTAAGTTTCGTGATGTCATATCTTTTCTGTTTGACTGCAACTGGTCCAGCAGCTCTGAGTTTCACCTTCAGTCTTGCTACAACTAAGTGATGATCACTTCCCACATCTGCGCCTCTTCTTACTTACAAGTCTTGTAGTGCATGTCTCCATCTACCATTGATCATTATGTGATCTATCTGGTTTCTGTCTTGTCCGTTTGGTGATTCCCATGTTAACTTGTGCACTTCTTTGTGTGGAAAAAGTGTTCCTCCAATGACCAGGTTGTTAATACTGCAGAGGCTTATTAATTTGTCCCCATTCTCATTTACTGTCCCACTGCCGCATTTCCCCATTACTCTTTCATTATAATTATTGTGTGTTGCAACTTTCGCATTTAGGTCTCCCATTACTATAAGATCATAGCTGGGTGCAGTTTCCATTTCCTTTTGTACCTGTTGATAGAACTCATCCTTGATCTCTTCATCGCTGTCGTTTGTTGGTGCATAGCATTGTTTAATTGTGGTGTTGGTGAATCTCCCTTTTTTTTTTTTTTAATTAATGATGAAAAATATTTCGTTCAACCTCTGATGGGTTATAAATCAGATATATTTTGTTTTTAATTCCAAATAATATGAACAACTGCCGATATGGGAAATTGGCATCATGCCTGTCAAATCATTGTAAATAGGGCAAATTACAATTGCCAATTAGCCTATGTGAAAATGATAGGGAGAACATGGAAAGATCTTGGGATGATGGCATGTGACAGAGGGACTTGGCATGTGTTTGTTGAGGGCCTATGCTTGTATGTTTAAAAAAAAAAACCCAAACAAACAAAAACGAGATAAAACTCAACAAAATCAAACAGAAACTCCAAACAAGAATAATATTAAGGGGGAGAGGTGTAAAGTCCTGGTGGTTCCAGCTATATAACTGACTTTAACAGATATTTAATTGACTTTAACCTGTTAAAAGTCATATGTATTGTAAGAACAGCATCAGACCTTCACATTTCCAATTACTATATATTAACTTTTGTTCTTGTTAAATACTGTTTGACTATATTATGCAGTTCCCTAGGTCTGTCTATTCTTAGCATCTCTTCTATATTTATAGGTAAATTTGATGCCTGCAAATAATCTAATATTGGTATTCTCATTTGTTCATCTTACATTTTAACAAGAAATGTTCTATATTATTGTCTTGAAGTAAGGTTCTTCTATTCTGAAATAGCCTTTTCCCAGCTATAGCCTGAGAAGTTTCTTATTACTGGAAATTCTCAATTCCCTAGATATCTGGCATTTTCTTAGCTGGTTTCTTTGCATGAAGCTTTCATCAAAGCATTCATGTCCTCTTGTAAAGATGGTTTATCTAGCAATTTTCTTTACATAATGAGGTAGTTAGCACCGTGAGTAGCCTCATATTAGTCTTCTAATTTGACATGCCTAAG
This sequence comes from Oreohelix idahoensis, assembly GCA_024509875.1. Taxonomy (NCBI): domain Eukaryota; kingdom Metazoa; phylum Mollusca; class Gastropoda; order Stylommatophora; family Oreohelicidae; genus Oreohelix; species Oreohelix idahoensis. Next base: position 12,110 of record JAMPIV010012031.1, read on the forward strand.
GGGGCAGTCGCCCTATTATTTCTTTGCCCTTAAGTTAAATAGTTCATAAGCGTTTAAGTAGACTACCAACAGTCACCAAAAGAGAAATTTTTTTTTTTTAATTAATGAAGAAAAATATCCCGTTTAACCTCTGATGGGTTATAATTAGGATATATATTCTTTTCAATTTCAAATAATATGAAAAACTGCCGATATGAGAAAGTGGCATCCCATTCATCAAATGATTGTAAATAGGGACAATCACAATTGTGCTTATAAGTTTTAAAAAAAACAAAACAAACAAAATCAAGAAAAAACTCTGAACAAGAATAATATTAAAGTGAAGGGGTGTAAAGGCCTGGCGGTTCCAGTTATATAACGGACTTTACCAGATATTTAATTGACTTTCATCGGTTAAAAGTCATATGCATTGTAAGAACAGCATCAGAACTTCACATTCCCAGCCACTATATTGATAACGTTGATATTTAGTTGGATATAATATATGTTGATAAAGTACACCAGAACACTCCTAGGCGGGAAGACAGGCGTCTATCATCATCAGTTGACAAGATCCCTATGGTGTTGCCTGCCCCACTGTAGTGTATGGAATGTCAACTTGACCTACGCAGTGTTGTGTAGACATGGATGGAGTGTATAATGTGCGAATGATGATAAGGGTTCGTGTTGTTGACAAATGTTCTCTTCTCACACTCATGTATGACCGGAAGTCATCGACACCAACGACTGTGTACCTTTTCTAAAGTTTAATTGGACGTACACACTCGACAGCACAGATAGTGACAAATCACAGGTTGCCATAATACATCATAGTACAGTGGACAAATGGTCTTGCAATGTTACATGGGCACTCATGTAGAATAATGGTATAATGGACTGTCAATAGCCAAGCACTCAGTATCGCCCATACATATATCATCTGACGTCACTGACTGAGCACGTCAGCTTGTAAACAATATTTCAGATGACTTCTAAACCTAATCTCGTTTAGCAACGATTCTTCAACATAATGTTCAGCACATATTTTTCCATATAATAATATTGAACCGCTAACAATGGGTTCTCATGTGTAGCAGTGATCTCTGGACTGATCAAGCGATAATACGGACATCCCTTTTCTCTTCTTGAAAGTCCTACATGTTTTGGTTCCAAGATGGCTCCACTCGTGAACTGTCACTCACGTTTGAATACAGATAATGAATCTGTTCTAAAGTTAGTCATTCATACAACATTTCGTTGCTCTGTAGATTTGGTCATGAACAATAGACTGCATTCTACAGAATATAGTGCTGCTAGGAATCGAAGTCGTTTTTCATCGAGTCAAATATATTCTCTTAAACATTCAAATCGTAATTATCGACAATGGTGGCTTCGATCGAGAGTTCATAAGAGTATCTTTGATTACCTTGGTAGAGGGAATATGAAACTGCCATTCCTTGGCAAGATGAATAAACACTGGGGTAAAGCATACACGATAGGTCTAGACGACTATCACTTTCCCCAAAACCACTGAGATCACTTTTTCAAGGCATCAAGCCGACATAGCAAAACACACACAGTCCCTATCAGGACGAAGCCAAATCACACCACTCAAGCGACACATCCGCCGAATAGCCTTTGACCTCTCTAGAGACAACAGAACATATAGTTCGACTTAGATATGTAAAGATATACAGATATAAGACAGACTCGTCCTACTCAGACAAACAATACACATAAATTCAGGCCATAGATATTCTGAAGCAAGAACAATCTATTATTACCCAAACAACGAATAAATCGCAGTAAAATGGATTTATCCGCGGAGTTCAAGGGAAGTAACTCAATAATGACTTTCCCTTAAGCACTAAAAAATTACCTATGTATAATATTGTAAGATATCAAAGACTGCACGTAACAGTCTTACCACACCTCCCGGGAAAAAAAAAATGGAACTTTTTTTTTTTTTGAAATACATCTAGGAGCAACGTACAATAGGCTCACAACGCATGAATAATGCGCAGATGAAAATATCAGGAATACCTATAACGCCTAATATGAGGCTAAGTCGACTTATGGAGCGACTGGTGAGAATGTGTCTCATAAACTGAGAGAAATTATTTCTCTACAAGTATATTTTTCCAGGAAGGTGTCATCAAAGTATAATACAATTCTGGCAATTACACAATGCCTAAAAAATTCATATCATCATTTCGTATTAGATATCTTAAATTTATGATTTATGAAGAAAAAATCATCAAAGCACAGCGGTGAATAAACATACATGAACCGCTATGTAGTGATACAATCATTATATTATTAAATTACAAATGTGTATCTATCATGATATAGAAAAGGAACTACTATAGAACTAGACATATCAAGAAGTCTAAGCCCTAATAGTTATGTGGAATCATGTGGGCATCTTGACAGAATGTCTGCCATCACATTATCTGATCCACGAATAGCTCGCACAGAGAAATGAAAAGGTTGAAGAGCAATTGCATATCGAGTAGACCTCGAGCTCTTCAAATTCTTACTCTGTATAGCAGTAAGAGCTTTTTGGTCGGTTTCTACTATGAAATGTGCGCCTAGAAGGAATCTCTGTAGTTTGAGGATCGACCAAACCATAGCTAATAGCTCACGGTCTAAAACCGAATAATTCCTTTCTGCCGCATTAAGTTTTCTGGAAATATACATTACAGGATGCAGAGTTCCAGAGTACTCTTGCATTAGTGCCGCTCCAATCCCAGTGGATGAAGCGTCACTACGAAGAACGAATGTCTTATCTTTAGTGGGTAGCACTAAAATAGGTGGTGTTGAAAACAGTGTTTTAATCTTATCCAGAGAGCATTGGCATTCCTGAGACCAGTGGACCACATTAGGCGAACCTTTCTTTAGAAGTGTTGAGAGAGGTGCCATGATAGAGGATAGATTCTGAATGAATCTGCCATAAAATTGAATAAGACCTAACAGACTTCTCACCTGTTTTTTAGTCTTAGGGATTGAGATGTTAAGTATCTTACTAGTATTATGGTCCTCTGTCTTTAGGAAACCATGACCAACTCGGTGGCCTAGGAAAGAAATTTCGCTAAAACCAATATAGGCTTTAGAGGGTTTCGCTGTCAGGTTGTGCTCACGCAAAGTAGACAGCAATTCATCTAACCCTGAATAGTGATCTTCCCAAGTATCGCTGAAAAGACAGATGTCGTCTAGATATGCAATGACATCTGACCGATAAGATAGGATTCGGCGCATCATGCGTACGAACGTAGCTGGTGCGTTCATAAGACCGAAAGGCATAAAATTCCATTGGAACAAACCTCTAGGTGTTGAAAAAGCCGTGAGAGGTTTGGCGCGTTCAGATAAAGGAACTTGCCAATATCCTTTAGACAAATCAAGTTTAGTGAAAAAATGAGATTTGGAGAGTCGAGTAAGTAGCTCTTCCAGTAAAGGCATAGGTTCGGCATCGAACTTCGTTACTTGATTCAATTTTCGATAGTCAACGCAAAGACGTATGTTATTGTCTTTTTTACGCACAATAACCATCGGCGAAGAATATGCAGAGGTGGATGGTTCGATTATTTTCAAATCTATCATCTCATCCAACTCTTTCTCGACCTGTGCTTGAAAATGTATAGGTATAGGATAAGGTCTAACCCTAATAGGAGTATGGTCAGTTAGAACAATGTCATGTTGAATGACATTCGTTTGTCCAGGGATGTCAGTGAGTACATCCTGAAATGTTTGCAACATAGTTGAAACTTGTCGCTGTTCTCCTAGAGACAAATCAGGAGAGACAGTAACGTTCTTCCATGATTCACTGGAATGAAGTGGGATCATTGGAAGAGGAAGATTTACATCTGAAAAACTTGTTTCCTCATCCTGTATCACGGACAGTGATGAGTAATGACCATGTGGTACTGGAGAATTGTCCGTTGCTTGGAAAATGGGTTGCAAATAATCCGGACGTTCATGGAATTCAGTAAGCATATTGATGTGGAAGGTTTTATGCTTCCCATCAATATCGACAATATAGTCGACATCGGAAATTTTCGATATTATATCGTACGGACCTTTCCAAGAAATAAGTAATCTGTTTTCCCTACAAGGTAGTAATACAAATGCTTTGTCACCAGGACAAAGTTGTCGTAAGCATCTCTTCTTATTGGCAAATTGCCTTGCCTTCTGTTTCGCAAATTCAGAAGAAGAAGTTGCTAATTTGCATGCTTCGATAATCTTTTGTCTCAACGCGATGACATATTCGTAGGATGACTTTGTGTCATCGTCAATATTGTCAGATGTTATGAGATCGTGAAGCAACGACATAGGGCCACGCGGACGCGCGCCAAAGACGAGTTCAAAGGGAGAAAATCCCGTATGTTCATTGGGTACCTCTCTGTAAGCGAAGAGGGCCGCAGGTAAAACTCTGTCCCAGTCTTGAGGATGATCCTCAGTTATCTTCCCCAGTAAGTTTTTAAGTGTTCTATTAAGGCGTTCGACCATACCATTAGACATTGGATGGTAGATACTACTTAAAGATCTATCTATCTGCAGAGTAGACATTACTTGAGACATGGTATCTGATATTAGTTGGGTGCCATGGTCTGACAATATCTCTCCGGGGAACCCCAGACGAGAAAATATAAGCCAAAGAGCATCTGCAATATCAGCAGTAGTAATGCTCTGCAGAGGAATAGCCTCTGGCCAACGTGTGCACATATCAACACACGTCAAGATAAACTGATGTCCTCTGGCAGACTTGATCTTAAATGGACCAATAATGTCTATGGCCATTTTTTGAAACGGCCGAATAGGAATGTCCGCCGCCTGAATGGGTGCAGCATGCCGTGGACCTTTGGATTTAACTTCCTGACATACTTTACAAGATCGACAATAAATCCGTATGTCCTTGTTTACCAATGGCCAAAAGAAAGCCGCAAGGACTCTTGACTTAGTACGGGAAAAACCCATGTGTCCAGCACACTGAGAGTCGTGAGCGTGCTGCAAAATTTTAACTCTCAAATTCTTGGGAACCAGGATTTGAGAATGACTTGACGTAATGGAGTCTTGAACCATACGTACAAGTACGCCATTCTTCTTTGTAATCCACGATTTACGACTTGTGTCTTTATTCGGATCACCTTTAGTTGCAAGAATGAAGAATTTCTTCAGAGTGGGATCATCTTCTTGCTGTTTTATAAACGAGTCACGAGAAATTACCAAGGGATTATCTTGGTTATGCACTTCATTATCTTCAGTAGATGAAGTTTGAGGCATATTAAGAGCCTGAGCTCTAGTGACTACAGCGTTAGCAATCTGCATGTTTTGCCTTTCCCACGTGGAAATTTGTTGCGGAGTGCATTCCTTGACTCCATGAATGCGACCGATGATGAGGTCAGCGATCGGATTCGGAAGAAGACATGCGTGTACATCTCCTGTAAAGAAAGGAGTAGCAATCCTAATGATAGCAGTAGAGTATTTCTCTAATGTGCCGCCAAATGTTACACATTTGACTACTTGTCCAGTGGCTCGGGAAGGATCTACGAGTGACTGCCTAACACCAATTGTGGTGCATCCAGAATCAAATAGCACAGAGACTGGATTGTTATTCACTAAACCCTTATGTAAGACAAGAGAACCTCTTCCATCATGCGCGACTGATGCTGGAAGAGCAGGAAGAGGATGGCCACAGCTTAAAGTAGACACTGTGGTTGGCTCAAATAACGTTTTGCATTGGGGGCACTGAGATGCTCTCCCAAAATCAAAAGCGGCACATGCCATATTACTAGCATCATTATTATCTTTACTCTGTTTATAGGCTTCATGGGACTCTTGTTGTGCAGAGTTTGCCTGAAAATGTGGTTTATGTCTTTTGTATTGAGATCTACCTCGGTTATTATCACCTCTGTAGTTATTGTTACCTCTATTGTAACCCCTATTTGGGTTTGAGTCATAGTTCCCTTGGTTACCATTATCATATTCATTATAATGAGTATCTCTGTAATTATGATCTTGTTGACTCCAAGACGGATAACCCTGATAGTTTCTATAATTACTTCCTCTACGGAAATTCCTATAATTATGACCACCCCTGTGTCGAGAGCTATCAGGTCGTCTCCAGTTCTTTGAAGAAGAACCCTGAAATGATTGGTTACCTTGGTTTTGATAACTATTATGGTTACCTTTTTTATCAAATCTGTTTTGAGGTCCCTGAAATCTGTGTGAATAATTGGGATTGTATGGTGTTGCTGAAGCAACTGGCATACTCTCCTTAATCTTAGTGTTGCCAAAAGTCACGTCGGGGTGTGCAGTGACATATTGGGAACAATATTCTTCCATTTCTTTTAGAGATTTAGGTTTACGCTCATGTATAAATTCAAGGAAAGGTTTGTTCACACATGACATAATCTTATCTCTGAGCAACAAATCCATAAGTCCTTCATACGTTTTTTCTGTTTTGGAAAGCTCAATCCAACGATCAACTGTGAGACGTGCCTTTGCAGTGAATTCTGAGAATTCTACACCCGTCTCAGGTACCATCGTCTTAAATAAAAGGCGATAGCCTTCCTCACTTAGCTGATATTTTTTTATCAAAGCCGCCCTAATGACATCATAATTATCCTTATCTGCTTCTCCTACAAGGCATAATCTAGTCAAAGATTCACCTTTCAAGTTTTCTGATAATTGATTAGCGTATTGTGATTTATCCACATTATGTGTACGACAAGAACGTTCAAATCTATCCAGCCAGAATGTAATATCGTCACTGGACTGATTGAACGGTGGAACCTTAACCTTGTAAGTAGAAGGTTTACCATTACCACTAGATGCCTGATTAACATTACTCATACTTGTCAATCTCAATTTCTCCAACTCAAATTCATGTTCTCTTATTGCTTTTTTCTCTTCAGCATCTAATCTTTTTTGTTCAGCCTCCCTGTCTAATCTTTTTTGTTCAGCCGCAGCTTCTCTTTCCAATTTTTTTTGTTCAGCTTCACTGTCTAATCTTTTTTGTTCAGCCGCAGCTTCTCTTTCCAATTTTTTTTGTTCAGCTTCCCTGTCTAATCTTTTTTGTTCAGCTTCACTGTCTAATCTTTTTTGTTCAGCTTCACTGTCTAATCTTTTTTCTTCTGCAGCTAATGCTTTGTCATATTGAGCAACTGCCCATTGTTCTAATTGTTGACCAGTCTTATCAAGGGCTTTCCCTTGTGTAATGAAGTAATCTAAAGTAGACATGATGTCTAACAATAATACTAATCACCTGAATCAATAATAATACCACAAGTTCTCAATGACCTGATTAATCAGTATACTATCCCAATATCTGTGGGTCACAAGCCTTTAATAAGGTCTTGTATAATAGTAATAATAATCAGGTACTGGTCTATACCATAATCCAAGTGCAGTGCACAGGCAATTGTGTCTTATGAAATATACCCATATAAAACATATGTCAACCAACAGAATACATAAAGTACAAATAGGACTGACAATACAAGAACGTTTGCAGAAATCAAAATAAATCAAATAGGGAAATCAATGAAGATAATCACTGAATCTGCAAAGAATAACAACACAAATGACGTCACAATATATGAATATAAATTATGAATAGAACTGAAAGATAGAAAAGGTTAGACCAACAAATTACAAACAAATCAAAACAAAACTAAAGAACAAAGAAATATTACAAAAATAACAATAATTACAGACTTCACAGCTAACACAAAAGCAACAGTTGTCGCAGCAAATTTTCAATCAAGAAAATTGCACCTATAGAAAACGCCCACAACGGACCCTCTATGACGTGGGATACTCTGTTGTGAGGACGCCGCCCAACCTTAAACACAACCCGCTGACATAGAAACTAACATACTATACAAACAAATAACATGTAAACATAAATATATATAAATTATGTGTATGATAGTATGTGTTGCAAAATAGGCTCAGTCTTACAGTAATGGCAAAGTTATTTTTCATGAAAACAAACAAACTGCCACTTTATTCAATTAAACATTCTGGCCTTAAATATTAAAGTTCATATATGGCAAACAAGAAGATCCATCGATGAAACCAGGACTTCTTAGTTCACAAATACTGTCTTTCTGTTAACACTGACAAGAATTGATCCAACTGTTCTGTGAAACTCTATAATGTCTAATGTAAAAAATGTCAACAACGCTGACCTACATACTGCATTCACTTGACAGGTCACGTGACGAAGCGTTGACAAAGAGCAAACCAATACTGCAAGTGTGTCGTATCAGCCACAGGAAACGGTCTGGTATCGGTAATCTGTTGACTTCTGAATTTCTGCGAGGTCAAACCCAGAAAGCTGGTCCACCAGTTGATAAAGTTGATATTTAGTTGGATATAATATATGTTGATAAAGTACACCAGAACACTCCTAGGCGGGAAGACAGGCGTCTATCATCATCAGTTGACAAGATCCCTATGGTGTTGCCTGCCCCACTGTAGTGTATGGAATGTCAACTTGACCTACGCAGTGTTGTGTAGACATGGATGGAGTGTATAATGTGCGAATGATGATAAGGGTTCGTGTTGTTGACAAATGTTCTCTTCTCACACTCATGTATGACCGGAAGTCATCGACACCAACGACTGTGTACCTTTTCTAAAGTTTAATTGGACGTACACACTCGACAGCACAGATAGTGACAAATCACAGGTTGCCATAATACATCATAGTACAGTGGACAAATGGTCTTGCAATGTTACATGGGCACTCATGTAGAATAATGGTATAATGGACTGTCAATAGCCAAGCACTCAGTATCGCCCATACATATATCATCTGACGTCACTGACTGAGCACGTCAGCTTGTAAACAATATTTCAGATGACTTCTAAACCTAATCTCGTTTAGCAACGATTCTTCAACATAATGTTCAGCACATATTTTTCCATATAATAATATTGAACCGCTAACAATGGGTTCTCATGTGTAGCAGTGATCTCTGGACTGATCAAGCGATAATACGGGCATCCCTTTTCTCTTCTTGAAAGTCCTACATGTTTTGGTTCCAAGATGGCTCCACTCGTGAACTGTCACTCACGTTTGAATACAGATAATGAATCTGTTCTAAAGTTAGTCATTCATACAACATTTCGTTGCTCTGTAGATTTGGTCATGAACAATAGACTGCATTCTACAGAATATAGTGCTGCTAGGAATCGAAGTCGTTTTTCATCGAGTCAAATATATTCTCTTAAACATTCAAATCGTAATTATCGACAATGGTGGCTTCGATCGAGAGTTCATAAGAGTATCTTTGATTACCTTGGTAGAGGGAATATGAAACTGCCATTCCTTGGCAAGATGAATAAACACTGGGGTAAAGCATACACGATAGGTCTAGACGACTATCACTTTCCCCAAAACCACTGAGATCACTTTTTCAAGGCATCAAGCCGACATAGCAAAACACACACAGTCCCTATCAGGACGAAGCCAAATCACACCACTCAAGCGACACATCCGCCGAATAGCCTTTGACCTCTCTAGAGACAACAGAACATATAGTTCGACTTAGATATGTAAAGATATACAGATATAAGACAGACTTGTCCTACTCAGACAAACAATACACATAAATTCAGGCCATAGATATTCTGAAGCAAGAACAATCTATTATTACCCAAACAACGAATAAATCGCAGTAAAATGTATTTATCCGCGGAGTTCAAGGGAAGTAACTCAATAATGACTTTCCCTTAAGCACTAAAAAATTACCTATGTATAATATTGTAAGATATCAAAGACTGCACGTAACATATATATTAACATTTGTTTGTGTTAAATATTGTTTAACTATATTATGCAGTTCCCTAGGTCTGTCTATTCTCAACACCTCTTCTATATTTATAGGTAAGTTGGATGCTTGCAAATAATCTAATATTGGTATTCTCATTTGTTCATACCTCTTACATTTTAACAAAAAATGTTCTATATTATTGTCTTGAAGACATCCTGCACAGTAAGGTTCTTCTATTCTGAAATAGCCTTTTCCCAGCTGTAGTCTGAGAAGTTTTTTATTACTGGGAATTTTCAATTCCCTAGATATCTGACATTTTCTTGTTGCAGCCTTGAACATCTTATATGCATGTCTTCCTTTCAGATTTTTATCCCACTCTGCTTTCCATTCATCTGTTATTAAATCTTTAATTAAGCTCTGAATCTGATTTACTCATCCCTTCATTTATTAGATTTTTATCAGATCTACCTTTCTTGGCTTCTTTATCTGCCTTTTCATTTCCTTCTATGCCAACATGTGAAGGTATCCAAGCAATTAAGACTGAACATCCTCTGGAATATAAGTATGTAGTAGCCAGAAATATCTCCTCTGCTATATCAGGTCTACTACATTCTCTAAGTGCTTTAATTGTTGAAAGAGAGTCAGTTAAAACTGTTAATTTTTTCGGAGGGTTATTAGAGAATATTTCTAGTGCTTTTAGTATTGCCACCATCTCTGCAGTGAAAATAGATGTATTTTCCGTGATGCTATATTCTTTTGCCATTTTCCATATTGGAATATATATTCCTATCCCCAATTTGCCATCCTCTCCCTTGGATCCATCTGTGTACACAGTAATGCTGTCTTTTGATATTTGTTGTATATATTTATTGGCGGTGTTTTTAATATTTTCTATATTATTTGTTTTCTTAAGTATTTCTGCTAGGTGATAGTCCGTGTCTGGTTTCTTGATCTCCCAGGTGTAAAACTTACATCTGTTAAGTCATAAGCATTGTAAGAACAGCACCAGACCTTTACATTCCCAGCCACTATATATTAACATTTGTTCGTGTTAAATATTGTTTGACTATATTATGTAGTTCCCTAGGTCTGTCCACTCTTAACACCTCTTCTATATTTATAGGTAAGTTGGATGCTTGCAAATAATCTAATATTGGTTATTATAAAGAGAAATAAAAATACCTGCAGCAGTCGCACTTGTGAAAGGCCACGTGTTGATTACAACAGGTAACAAATTTTCTCTTGCGTCAACTAAAAATATAAAGAAAACCAGAAGGATGAAATTGTTGATGTTCAGTGTACTACACATCTTCGACGACTGCTTTGGAAGGAGAAGAAAATGTGGAATGATGAGACCAATAACATTCGACATGAAAACCAGTCACATGACGACTAAATATAGATAAGATTTTCAATCTTTAAAAAAAAATACAAAGCCTTCGTTTTATTTAAGTTTCGATATTTTGTAAATCTTTTTTTTTTTCTAAAGCATCAATTAGTCTCAATATTTTTTCCTTAATTTGATGAGAAATATCCCGATCAACCTCTGATGAGTTATAATTAGGATATATATCATTTTCGATTACAAATAATAATAATAATTGCCGATACGTGAAAGTGGCATCATCACATTTCCTTTTTAATCATTGCAAAAAGGGATAATCAAAATTATCAAATTTGCGAACATGTCCAAAATAAAAAAAGGAATAAATAAATAATAATAATAATAAAAAACCAAACACACACACAAAAAAAACAAAAAAGTGAGATAAAGCAAAAAAAAAAAAAAACACAAAAAACGCCAAACACAAATAAGAAACGGGAAGGGGTGGAAAACCCTAGTTAGTGCTCTCAGCGTGTAAGGTGTCATTAGGGCAAGGGCGATACACTTGGCGCCATAACAAAGTGATAAATGAGCTTGTTGCGACAATAGATCTGGCAAGGATGAAGGCGAATAGCAAACCCAGGCCGAGCACCGCAAATACATACTTTCTGAGGGCAGGAAAGTCAGCACACCCCAATTGGAGTAAACCTGGTAGCAGTTTATCATCTCTTCTTGACTGTGCAAACGACTGGGAGATGGCGGTAGACCTACCTGGACGAGGGGCATATCCAGAGAGTATCAGAAAATCGCGGAGACGGCCGGATATAGTGCTTCATTCTTCAGCAACGCTTCAGATCATACTGATTGAACTGACCGTGCCATTTGAATCCAGATTAGACGAGCTTTCTCCATATCTACCCAGACTGCTAAAGTGTGCTTTCTTTCTTGGAAAGCATCTTCGATTTCCTGTGCAATGTAGGTGACTTGGTCCTCTGTAGACCTATGTTGCCTGAAGCCTGCCTGTTGGTGCAGTAAAATTTGTTTTTCTTCGAGGTGCCAGCTTAATCTGGTATTGATCATTCTCTCCATAAGCTTTCCCGTGCAGCTTAGAAGGCTGATGGGTCTGTAGCTGTTGGGGTCCATTCGGTCTTTGTCCTTTTTGGGGATTGGAACTAGTATTGCTTCTTTCCAGGCTTGTGGTACTATTCCACGCTTCCAGCTATAGTTCATAATCTTGAGGAGTACTTTCTTGGCTTTAGGCCCTAGCTCTTTAAGCATGTCATTTGTTACCCTGTCTTTTCCAGGTGACTTTCTTTGCTTAAGGGATACGATGGCTGCCTCTAGCTCTCTCATGGTGAGGTTTGTTGTCATATGCTCTTCTGGAACAGTTGGTATATTTTGGTAAATTTCTTGCTCTTTGGAAATTTCCTGTTTTCTGTCCAGTGGAATATTTATCTGGCTCTCAAGTGAGAATTTTTGAGCAAAAACATTTGCTACCTCTTTCTTTGTGAGTATTTTTTCATTTTGTTGTAGGGCTATTTCCTTATTTTTGCATTCCTCATTATTTAAGACTTTGGCGAGCCTCCATAATTTTCTTCCATCTTTGTCGAGGTTAAGACTTTCTGTTGTTTTGATCCAACTATTTTTGGCTGAACAGTTTAACATTTTCCTGTATTTTGCAGAGATAGCTTTGTAGGCGATGTTTGCCTCAACTGTTTTGACCTGTTCTGCTACATCTCTGGCCTCTGTTACCTGTTCTTCCAGTTCATTGAGTTCTTCTGTCCAGTACGGCTTATAATCTTTCCTCGCCCCTCTTGGTATTGATTCCAGGGCAGCTTTCAGAACTGCTTTGTTAAAGTTTGATTTGCATTTGATAAAGTTTGGAAAGATGGGCTAAGAGTTAAAATGCTTAAATATGGAGTCTGTGGAAGAATGTATAACTGGATCAGCAACTATCTAACAAACAGAACAGCTAGAGTGCAGGTGCACGGGCAGTTAAGCAAAAAGACTACAATGGAACATGGAGTTCCACAGGGTGGGGTCCTTTCCCCAACACTCTTCCTCATATATATAAATGATATAACAGAAAACATCCACAAGAATGTCCACAACTCCCTCTACGCTGATGACCTGGCCATGTGGACTTCAGAACAATACATCTCCACAGCAAGAGTGCGCATGCAGGATTCACTGCTAGCCCTTGAAAGTTGGTCCAAAAAGTGGTTGCTCAAAATAAATGAACAAAAAACTACACACACTATTTTTACCTTGTCAAATAAACCACAGCAAGCAAAGCTGCAATTAAATGGACAGGCAGTACGAGGAGATGAAACACCAACATACTTAGGAATCACACTAGACCGCCGAATGACATGGAAATCACAGATTAACAAAATACAGCTAAGGGCAAAACTTCGCATGGCCATCATGAAAAAGTTAGCAGGTACCACATGGGGTGCTGATGAGAATATCCTCAAAAAGCTGTACACAGGCAGAGTCAGACCTGCTATGGAATATGGCATCACAGCTTGGTCGACGGCAGCAAAGTCAAATTTTGACAGAGTAAACAGACTCCAAAACCAAGCAGCACGTATTATAACAGGGGCCCTAAAGTCTACACAAATCAACCATATGGAAAACATCACAGGGCTACAGTCAATGGAGGATAGACGTGACAGCAGAGTCTTAAAACAAGCTGAAAAATTTAAGAGGCTCGAAGGACACCCCATGTACCAAAGAATGAATAGGCTAGGAAGAGGCAGGCTCAAGCGAACTAACTTTGTCGCCCAAGCAAAAGAAAAAATTAACAATAATACCATACTAGCTAGCTCAGTTGCAAAGAAAATCCCAACAAGCTCAACTATCCCACTGTGGAAAATAAGATGCTTTCCTGAGTTAAAATCTGATATTCCAGGCATTGAAGGTAAGGGAACACAGACAGAAACACAAAGAAAGTGTATAGCAACCAAGTATATTGACCAAAGATTTCCAGCGAAGCTTTGGACACATGCATATACTGATGGTTCGGCAACAAATGCAGTTGAAAATGGGGGTGCCGGCATCCTCATAAAATTAAAGAATAGAATTCACTCTATGGCAATTGCCACTGGAAAATACTGCAACAACTTCTGTGCTGAAGCAGAAGCCCTGAAACAGGCAGCTGAAACTCTTATTGAATGCAAAGCACAGGCAGAAAAACAGATAGTAATCTTTTCAGATGCCCTCTCAATAATATCAGCGCTGAAGAGCCACCAAACTAAAGGATTGAAAGATCTGATAATCTCCCTTGAAAGACTGGCCGAATGCTTCAAGAAGTGCACTATCCAGTGGATACCAGCCCATTGCAACATACCAGGAAATGAAGAGGCAGATAGACTTGCTAAAGAAGGAGGTGCCTTACAGCAAAATGATATAGAGACAACTTACGCAACGGCAAAGACCACTATAAAGGCTACTGATACACCCCCCTTTACTCTGATGGTTTCAATAAATGTAATTAAACGTTAATGTTATTAGTCTGTTTACACCCACTGTTGCGAGTGTAGTGGTTTGGTCTATATCATCGCCACACAGGCTAATTCAATATATGTGTGCTGCTGACCTGTCACTGTGTCTGGAATGTTGACCTGGGTGTGTGTTGATATGTTCGCACACCACAGTACGTACATAAGGGTACATGCAGGAGTCAAGAAGGGTTGCAAACGACTGGAACAGTTCGATACTGTTTATTCCGTTACAACACAGATACGATGACATAAATGACACACATTCGACAGCAAAACACGAATCATAGTATATAATCTCCACACTGCATCAATACCTAATACGGCCTGTCCTAATCCTGGACTTATAATAGCTTAATAGCTTCATACATCTCCACACTGCAGTTAATATATAATATGGCCTGTCCTAATCCTGGACTTATAATAGCTTAACAGCTTCATACATCTCCACACTGCAGTTAATATATAATATGGCCTGTCCTAATCCTGGACTTATAATAGCTTAACAGCTTCATATATCTCCACACTGCAGTTAATATATAATATGGCCTGTCCTAATCCTGGACTTATAATAGCTTAACAGCTTCATACATCTCCACACTGCAGTTAATATATAATATGGCCTACAAAAGTACTTTAATACACAGCGAAGCCTGCATCACCCGGCAGCTTCATTAATCTTCACAATATGGCCTACAAAAGTACCTTAATACACAGCGAAGCCTGCATCACCCGGCAGCTTCATTAATCTTCAAAATATGGCCTACAAAAGTACTTCAATACATAGCAAAGCCTGCATCACACGGCAGCTATAATAAGGTTCATATGGCCTAAACAAATCTTCACTGCAGTGTATCACATAGGCTGTACACACAGCGAAATATATAAGTCGACATTTTCTCAAATCCTACGTAGGCATACATTATCCAAAAACACTGGGACTCGACCTACACGGTCCACGCCCAAAACACAACTCCCTCAATCACACACTAGTCCCGCCAAAAAACCCGTCACGAGATTCGGTTGTCTTGAACACCGTTCTCGATAACACATGCAGACTAGCGAGCTATTCACATGACTCAAAACAGTACAGAATAAATACATTAAACAGCGTTCACACGCTTATCTGTACTCTGTCACCCGAAAAATAGGAAAAGATAATTATATCCTAAAGTCAGACAAGTATCCGCTTAATCAAGCGTTGCAACTCGAAATTTAATTTGTCTAAAAAACCATTCTAAAGATTACTTCCCCTTCCATAAGTTCCACCTGCAACAGTTACCACCCGCTCCGGGAAAAAAAATGATTCTATCATTTTTTTTTGAAAAAATTAACTCCCAAAAACGAAAAATTTAGAAGACAATTAAGCTGTAACGTATGCCTACAAAAATATCTTATTTTAAATCAAAATTATATCTACAACAAATATCAGCATTAAAGTGTAAAGTAGCAATTAAAGCATACAGCATAATCAGCTAAGTATAAAAAGTAATTAGCTAAATATACAAATAAAATTTCCATTTTACTCAATAGTGAAATTTAATGAGAAAAACGTAGAAATCACGTTTACAATTACCCAACACCGGCTTGTGTAAAAACCCGGTCTCTTCACGATGTCACTAGCTCTCTCTATCACATGTAGATATCATAGAATTCTTGGGGACAACATGACCGACCTTGAATGTCGCCGCTGTCTTACGCTGAAACAAAGTCTCACATTCACCACAACAAGTAGAGCAAGCAATAGTATTCAAGCATCCACTGTTATTTTTACTCTGTTTACTTTGATTATAAATGACTCTGGGCTCATGTTGAACAAGATTAGCACAATTGCGCTTATTATTTGATCTATGATCAAAATACTTATTATTACCGTTGCCTTGTTTACAAATAATCACTTTAGTCTTTTGTTTAGGAACATTACTCTGGTTATGTAAAGCAACATTTGAAAAGCTATTATCTCTATCATACTTTCCAACATTCTTACAATCAAAACTTTGAGATTTGTTAAATTGTCTACAGTATCTACGAGAGGGAAAATTATTATTTTCTGATCTCCCTTGGTACTGTTTACTCTTGGGGTTATCTCTCTTTCTAGAACTGTTTTTCTTTTCCCTTATGGGAATATATTTACCAATAGTTTCAAACTGACTGTGCTGAGTTTGACAACTGCCAGAAACAATAGTATCTCTATTGTTCCGCATATGGGTTTCATCTTTGGAACAAGTAGTAATAGTCTCAACACCCGCTATTAATTTCTGAGTATTTCCAGTAGTAGACAAATATTTGCTCTTATGAGTCTTGACCTGAAATTTATCACCTTTCTTTTCCTGACCAACAGAACTGGTTGTTACACAAGAATCTTTGTTGTTCTGACGCCAAGAATTATCACTGGAACTATCAGTAATATTAGAACTAGGAAAGTTGTATTTCCCACGATAAGATCTATATTTACTATGTATGACCTCTCTCTGAGCTACTTTCTGTCTATCATTCTGAACATTGACAGAAGAGCACCTTTTGTTTTTCAAAACCATATCTAGTAAGCCATATATTCTGTCCCTTGCTTCTGTAATTTCATTATTTTTAAGTGAAATCTCTTCACTTAACCTTTTATTTAACTCCTTAACAGCCAAAACTTTGTCGCTTTCTTCTGCTAGCAAATTTTCAGTTTTAGCGACCTTCTCTTTCTCCATAGTTAACTCTTCTAATTTCACCTTTTCATCCTTTTCTTTGCTTGCTTTCCTCTGTCGCGCTAGTTTCCTCAATCTCATCTTTTGAACCTCTTCTATCTGTGGCTGAAGTCGAGCCACTTGAGCCTGAAGTCCTTGGATTTGAGCAGCTTGTGCCTTTAACTCATTCATATTCTCCGAGGATACATTACTCTTTTCTTTCAGTTGGCGACTGAGACTATCATTGTCATCCAACACATCCTGAAGCATATCTTTATAAGTCTTCTCACAGACATTTCTCTCAACCTTCAATTTCTCATACATCTTTTTCTGTTCTTGAAGTTCCCGCGTGAGATTACCTATCTGAGCTTCCAAGTCTTGGACTTTGCTTAAAGCTGAGTTTAATGTAGCTTGTGCACTAGAAAGTTCTGAGTTTGATTCAAGTATCTCACTTTTAAGCTTATACACAGTTGCCTGTAGTTCGCTCTCTTTAGCAACACCTTCTAGGAAATTCTCCCTTCGCTGTAGAGCACTCTGTTTGTTTACTTTTGCTTGTTTCTCAATTCTCAATTCCCTTTCCTGCTCATCAGATGTATGGTTGTGGATTATTTTGAACATGCTTTGCATTATATGTCCGTGTTCAAGTTCAATATACTGTTGCACAAACACACGAAGGTGCCGTAGCAAATTCACTAAATCCTTAGCCATTATTGAATTACACAGAAGCTTAAAGTTATGTTCAGCAAATAACTCTAGAGATGCCGATACATTAACCAAAAAATCGTCCATGATCCATACTCCAAGTCGTGCACCTCTCAATCCCTTACCATCTCTACCTACCACCAATGCAGACTCCAACATAGGCCTTATATCTGTAGGGTACCTATCACGATCCATGGTGATTCACTTACTTAATCAACTATATATAGTAATCACCAATTCCTTTTTATAGCACCTTTATCAAGTCACATCATTATCAGGAAAATCGACATATGTCAACAGCCATTAACACCTATGCATCAAATCTTAATCATATGTCAAATTAGACATAAACAACAATAATAACAAAATGAGCAATTAGGGAGGCCTAGCGACATATATGAAGTGACACAATTTACACAAGACACAATCACTTATCTGTCAATGATCCCGCTTCTTTTCCGCCACGACACTGGATATCACATAGACTGCTAAAACCTCCACTGCGGGAAAGCACTGCAACTTGGTTCGTTTCTCTTCAGGTAATTTCGTCAATATGATATGTGCTTAACAATGCACAAGTTGACAGGAACCATAATACAGCACACACTGCAACTCTTGACTCTTCTGTAGTCTGAAATGTACACGGCAACTCCGTGTATCATAACATCTTGAACTTGTGATGGTGACAACTGGCACAGGTAACCCGAATATTGCAGAAATCTGTCACAACCCGTACAAATGCTGGTACAAATACTGTCCAAGTCTAATTGAACTTCCTTGACCACTGCAGACGTTGTTGTCGTCTATAGGCATGAAATAGGACGTCAATTGCTACTGGTGTAAAGTTGCCTTCTACCACGAATAAAGCGTGCGTCGTTTCTCAAATGCGCCACCCAGGCAGATAATAACTAGGTCACAGTTCTGAAGTACACCAGATTCAAGCCACGCCTACATAAGGCTAATTATAACAAAGTCAAGTGTTCTACACTCTTGTCACGTGCAAGTCATACGTATTATTTTCAACTTGTAGTGACTGATCCTCTAGATATGTTATGGTCTGGTGGACAAAATTTGATTCACTTTATCCTCTTGCTTCAAGTACATATCACTGTAGAGGTAACAATTTCTTAATCGTATACGCCACTCAGGCACATCTTAAATCATATCCAATGATACGAAAACTACGCCACTTAGGCTATCGACGCGAATAGTCGTAGATGTCAGATCCTGTTAACTGAAAACCACCAACTGATACCGACTAGATTTGCTGGTTTCTCACTGAATGTAATTAAACGTTAATGTTATTAGTCTGTTTACACCCACTGTTGCGAGTGTAGTGGTTTGGTCTATATCATCGCCACACAGGCTAATTCAATATATGTGTGCTGCTGACCTGTCACTGTGTCTGGAATGTTGACCTGGGTGTGTGTTGATATGTTCGCACACCACAGTACGTACATAAGGGTACATGCAGGAGTCAAGAAGGGTTGCAAACGACTGGAACAGTTCGATACTGTTTATTCCGTTACAACACAGATACGATGACATAAATGACACACATTCGACAGCAAAACACGAATCATAGTATATAATCTCCACACTGCATCAATACCTAATATGGCCTGTCCTAATCCTGGACTTATAATAGCTTAACAGCTTCATACATCTCCACACTGCAGTTAATATATAATATGGCCTGTCCTAATCCTGAACTTATAATAGCTTAACAGCTTCATACATCTCCACACTGCAGTTAATATATAATATGGCCTACAAAAGTACTTTAATACACAGCGAAGCCTGCATCACCCGGCAGCTTCATTAATCTTCACAATATGGCCTACAAAAGTACCTTAATACACAGCGAAGCCTGCATCACCCGGCAGCTTCATTAATCTTCAAAATATGGCCTACAAAAGTACTTCAATACATAGCAAAGCCTGCATCACACGGCAGCTATAATAAGGTTCATATGGCCTAAACAAATCTTCACTGCAGTGTATCACATAGGCTGTACACACAGCGAAATATATAAGTCGACATTTTCTCAAATCCTACGTAGGCATACATTATCCAAAAACACTGGGACTCGACCTACACGGTCCACGCCCAAAACACAACTCCCTCAATCACACACTAGTCCCGCCAAAAAACCCGTCACGAGATTCGGTTGTCTTGAACACCGTTCTCGATAACACATGCAGACTAGCGAGCTATTCACATGACTCAAAACAGTACAGAATAAATACATTAAACAGCGTTCACACGCTTATCTGTACTCTGTCACCCGAAAAATAGGAAAAGATAATTATATCCTAAAGTCAGACAAGTATCCGCTTAATCAAGCGTTGCAACTCGAAATTTAATTTGTCTAAAAAACCATTCTAAAGATTACTTCCCCTTCCATAAGTTCCACCTGCAACAGCTACATTCAAGTCCAAATGGGAAAGAGAGCACCCGGGACATTTGAAAAATTACGCATATCATCAACTATCCAGAAAAGAACAGGTCATCATTTTTCGACTGCGCACTGGGCACAACAGATTGAGATACCATCTGTACCACAAATACAAAATTGGTGCAACAGATCTCTGCACCTGCGGTACCAGCCCGATGACAGTCGAACACCTGCTGCAGTACTGCCCAACCTACAGTAATGAACGGGGTAGCATATGGCAACAACCTACTTCTGTCAACGAAAAACTGTTTGGAGATGTCGGGAACCTTGAGTTGACTGCTGCCTTTATTAGAGTCATAAATGTGGAAGTCTGAAGGCGAACGAGGAAGAAGAAGAAGAAGATTAGACGAGCAACATTCGTTCAAAGCGGCCAAGTATAGTGATCTGGCCACGGATCTGAGACATGATGGGTTCACTGCAAGGGTCATGGCTGTTGAGGTGGGCGCAAGAGGGCTTATGGCTGCATCAGTGTATGATTTATTGAAACTGTTGGGGCTGAGGGGACAGTCGAGAACAAGGGCACTGAAGAGGCTTAGTGAAACTGCCGAAAAGGCATCATGCTGGCTGTGGAACAACCGCAATGGGCAATGGAAATCGTGACAATAAAAGCTGCGGTTCAGAAAACACCAGGAATTTTTCTAAGTCCACAATACGCTGAGTTTTTTGGTGTACTAGTGAACGGGCTGTGACTGAGGGGCGACAGGCGGTGTATATTATAAGGGGTGTCAGGCACAGAATTTCAGTGGCTATCGCGCAGTGGTTAGACTCATCGGCTTCGCGCAGGCGTGTCAGTGTGTGTCCTTAGTTGTGATGTGGGACGGAACGAACAGAATAATTTGTCTTCTCTTTGTTACTTTCACAATTGCCTCCACGGCTGGCGGAGTTGTGGATTTTAAAGTTGCTACCATAAGTGAAATGGGTTCATTTTCGATACAAGACAACAGGAGGCTGAGACGCTTGGGAGTCATGACCCAAGTGCCCATTTCCCCCCCCCCCCCCAGAGTGTAAAAGAGTATATCGGGCCGAAACACTTGTCGGACGGGGGGACTTCTTCTGATGATCAGATTGCTTCCTGTTGTATCGCTCTGTAAAGAGTTTCCTATCATCATCTTAATAGACTTTTATTTATCATATGTTTTATAAGATCATCACCAAACCGTCACCTTCCCTGCCACATACCCATCAGTCACTGTATATTAACTTTTGTTCTTGCTAAAATACTGTTTGACTTTATTATACAGTTCCCTAGGTCTGTCTATTCTTATCACCTCTTCATTAACAAGGGCAGTTTTTGTGTCAGACTCTCAGTCCATGCTTTGGAAAATCCAAAATGGATGGCTACGGCATGAATGGGAAACCTCCATAGAAGCCTCGAATCTTTAAGAACTGGTGCGGCAATGAAAGAGCTGAGAGACTTGCTTCAAGAGCACATATAGTAGGTGCATTGGATATAGACAAGGGAAAGATACTGAGGACAATTAATGATCACCTATTAGAAAACGACACTGCAATCGATGAATCATCAAGGCTAAGATTGCTGGAGTTTGGCATTGGGCGTAAGACTGGCAGGGATGAACGTATGAGAAGATGCATCCGGTGGATATACAATACAACCAGCGCGCAACCAGAACAATTAGCATTCATACCTTTTGACGTATGCTGAGGGAGACTGAGCACATATGGGTTTGCCCGGGGTGCAATAATGTCGATTCTGAAAAACAATAACAACAGCACCTCTTCTATATTTAAAGGTAAATTTGAAGCCTGAAAAAAACCTAATATTGGTATTCTCTGTTGTTCATACCTCTTACATTTTAACAAGACATGTTCTGTTTTATTGCCTTGAAGATATTCGGCAAGTAAGATTCTTCTATTCTGAAACAGTCTTTTCGCAACTTGTGGCGTTGGCTATTGCACGCCACATGTCAGTGAATGACTAAGAGTATGGTGCTGGTAAGCGCGGCACGATTAAGAATTGTCACTATGTGTACTTCGCACATGACGTGATCATGTTTGGAATAGAAACCGAGTGTGACGTTTAATGGAAAAAGAGCCTACAGTAATCTGACAGTCTTTTGTGACCTCGTAGCGTTCTAGGATTTGCTAGCAAAACCATGCATTTACAGCCTGTGTTTACTCACTTTTTCGTCACGCCTCTTTTCTTTGAACATAAGCAAACGAAGTGTTTACAAACTTTCGTGACCTGCCCGTCATAACAGGTAGTGAATCAGGGTTGTTACCTCGGCTCATCACGCGAGCTTATCTGTCAATCATACGATACCTGACAGACCGCACGTGAATAACACAGAATCTTTTGAAGTTCATACTCAGAAAAAGTCAGAAACCCCGGGGCTCTGGGATCTTCAGAAGCGGGCATTCGTTCTCCGTTCAGAGAAAACCGTTAGGGAACTTTAAGTCTTTTGATGTCGGTTGAAACCTCAACGAAAGACTGGCCGTAAAGCTCTTATCTTGGAACTCTGTTCTGATTCTCCGTAA
Source organism: Oreohelix idahoensis (assembly GCA_024509875.1). Lineage (NCBI taxonomy): Eukaryota > Metazoa > Mollusca > Gastropoda > Stylommatophora > Oreohelicidae > Oreohelix > Oreohelix idahoensis. The sequence goes on from JAMPIV010012031.1 coordinate 35,026, forward strand.
CTCACACAATAGTGCAAAAAGTAACATCATATATAGATCAGAGAAACATAATGATATATAAACTATGTTTTCTTAAACCTGCTATCAGTTGTCACTTAAAATTGTTGGATAGTCTAAGCACGTAGTTCTAGAACCATTTCGCTAAATGTATTAATAGCATTCGTGAGGATTTTCATTCTGATTTTCTGGTAATAGAAATTAGTGTTTACGTGTTTAAAAGAGTTAGCTTTTACCAATTAAAAGTGTCAGCTTTTACCATTATAATTCACTTTGTAGTGTTAAAACTAGTGAAATAAAATAGCGCATAGCTATCTCATACCAGATGTTCAGTTATCATGTTAATTTTCACCTCACGCTTTCTCACACAAGAAGAGACGGTTTTAGCGGACTGGTTAAATGGTAGGCGCGACTGATAGTGACAGAAAATAATTCACGTTTTATCTCATTGTGCGTATTTATTATGAGTGCCTATTATTTAATATCATATGACTAAACTATCAGACGCCGACCAAATTAATAGCTACTTAACGACCGGTGATAGTTTGTGATAATTGACATTGTATGCTGATCGTTAAGCGCGAGCAAGGGGCGGGGAGAGTTGCATTACTCCATTCGACCTGAAAACTTAGCGCTAGCGACGGGCGATAGAGTAGGCTAAAGACACCGTGTGCCTTTTAAATTTAATCAGGACTGACGGAGTGGATAAGAGATCGTCTTGTCCCCGTCTGTGTGCATATTTCTAGCTATATAGAATATTAGCATTTTTCCATAAATGTTTCTTATATATTCCTAGCAGACCTGATCAAGGGCGTCCAGCAGTCTTTTTTTTTTTTTACTGAATGGTTAATGTTGTCTTTTCTTGGCTTGTGCGGCACAAATTTCATTGGTGAGCAAGTATTTGCCAACGATACATGAGAAACATTTTAACGTGTAAATTTAACTGGACTTACCAAACCCAGCAATATTTTTCAATTTTATCAGCCCATTGGGGTTTGAAAAAAAAAAAAACATTTATTCCCGACTTCTGACAGTCGTATTCAAGCGTCTTCTCTTCTTCTTCCGTCCTTAGCCACCGACCGTCAAAGCAGTCAGTGGCCATTACGCCTAGTGGCGTCTTAGGGCAACAGCAGATAGGTTTTCTTTGCCATTGTTTCCCATCACACCTATTGGCGTCTTTAGGGCAACAGCAAATCAATCCATTTGCTGTTGTTTCCGTAATCGAAGTGACTGTCAAATGGGTGATCAGCCCGTTGGTGTATTCAAGCGTAGCATCCAGAATTTACGCAGTTTCAGAATCGGTACTCTACCATAGAGCCAGCCGATAGGATTATCAGCATTTATCAATTGTAACATTTTTTAGCAACCAGGTGTTTCCCAATACTGGAAGTATTTTCCTCTTTTAACTGTGAACCCCAAGATCACGTTTCTACATCAACTATTTTCGGTGACATTTTGTTCATCCAGGAAAAACCCACACCAGATTCGGCATTCACCTCACTAGTCTTTATTTGTTAGAGGATGGACTGGGGCCAATTTGGGAAATAAACCTGACATTTTATGTAGTCAGGAAAAAATTTAATTCCAAGGGATATCACCAAGAGTAGATAAGAGTGATTGAGTGGCCACTGTATGAAAGAGTGTGAATATTTTTCTTTGTTACAGGGACTTTACCAACATTGGATTTGCTTAAACTTGTTAATTTTACTGGGTTGCCTATAGTAAGAACTTGTTTACTTTACTGTCTACTCTGTGCAAACCTTCGACCTTTGGGTTATTAACTTTTTGGGTTCTTTTCTCCATAGAGGGAGGGCACATTTATTCTGCTATTTCATATGTGTGTAAATCTTTAAATATTTGATCTTTCTGTGTATATTTGATGTTGTCAAGTTTAAATGATAATAAACAACAAAAGAAACTTAACTTTGTGTGTTGGTCAGACCCATACCCAATTAACCGTAGTTTTTCACGTTTGTGTGTCTTTTTTGTCACATAGCTGTGTGTGTGTGTAGTTAAACTTATATTTATATGTATGAGGAGGGCAAGGTTGTCTTGTACTAAATTATAGTCGTATAGATAGGCTGGAATAGCGAAACTTACTCATTCCATAGACATATTTAGCTATCACCCGTGAAATCTATTTCTCACACCTTTTTCTCACGTACTTATCACCATCCACTCTACTCAGACGGGACAAAAATAACTCACAACCTATCTGTACGACACCGAAGAGTGTTAATGTTTACCCTGATGGGTTCGCGTGTGTCTTCTACCAGATGGTAGATATTTGAGAAGTGTTCAATGGATAATGTCTTGTAAGACGTCGATGTGTTTGAATATGAAACAAACAAATGAAAATGGATCATGTATTACTTCTATGGAATTAATGGAATGTGGAATTTAATGAAATTAACCTGCTTTTTAATGCCATGTCGAGATGTGTAGTCTACGTTGAAATAAATGTTGGAATGTTGATGGAGTTTCCAAGTCGATATTTTTATCGTTGAGTTGGAACATTGAAAATTCTGTTACTGAGTTCTTGTGTTATGAACCTTGTGGACAATATAATTATTAATCCTAGGTATAATCGAGCAAACGAGCATAATATGGAATTTAACAATATAAACCGCAACCCCACAAATATGGATGGCTCGTCCGTTGGGAAGTTACAGATGGATAAAATACTGTATGGTGGAAAGTAGGGAAGGTTCCGTTCGTTGAATATGAAGTAATCGTTTGAAGAAGTGTAAAGGCTGTACTTTGGAAAGTACTCGAGATAACAAATTTCTGGAATCACCAGAAATAGCAATTGTTCGTGCGAGGTCACGCCAAGACCTTGGACTCTTTTTGAAGACGTTGATGCCAATACAACATACACAACATAGTCGATAGAATTCGCTTATCGTGAATCTGACTGCCCAAAGATATTTCAAGATTATCGTCACTATATAATGATGTCGCAGAGAGTTTTTAATGAATCTTATCGCTTTGACGCCCTTACACTTTGAATCGTTTTCAAGGACCGTTATAGCAAGGTCACCTTAACGGACACTTGCGTCTTGAAGTGAACTTACCATTGGACGTTTACTATAATAATAATAACTATCTTGCCATGGATCGTGAATATCGTTATGGTCTCCAGAACATTTTTTCAAGACTTACGCCACATCAAGTTTCTGATGTCGGAGAAATCGTTCTTTTTCGGCAACGTGAAGGTGGAATAATTACATCGTTGACGTACATCATCAACCAGATTGGCTGACCACAGGGATATTCGTCATTATCAGGATCGTGGAGGGTTCTTGGACTGAGCTATACTACGTAGTTTCGGAACTCAGACTATACGTTCTTTAGATGGCTATGGTGTCTTTCTTCGATTCAATGCTGTTCTGCGATGGTGAATGCTTCTTGTCTACAGCGAGGATTGGCGGTCGGGAATTTTTTTTCTTCAGATAAGTGCATGTATGTTGTGTAATGTCGTGGTCTTTAGTCCGAAAAATGTCAGGCACATCTTGCTTCTTTTATGTATCTTTTGTGTTTTCTGTTTTCTTGTGGGCGGTTGGTGGGAACGACACTCAATTATATCCTTGGATGAATTCAGTTGTCGTCGTTCTTTAGATTTTGATTATAATAGTCTCTTTCAGGGATTCAGCATTTAGTGCTGTCGTATATTTCCGCTCTGACTGAGATTAATATTTTCTTATTTGTTTAGCTGTGCTGTAAAGCAACATATTGTCGTGTATTTCTTATTTAGTTCAGTATGGTTATGTTCGTACCCGTGGGTCTTCTCTGACTGTCTTTTTTATTATGTACAGTAGTTCTGTGTGATTGTATTTCGTCCTGTGTCGTTCATTGGCGGTGGAAACAGTTGTTTTATTATATTGCAGAATTTTATGATTCTTTACACTTTTTTTTTCTTATTTGTTTCCACCCATGTCTTTTGTACACCCGTGTGTTACCGGGGCCCGAAAGGGGAGCAAAGAATAGTAACACTGTACCCTACCAGGCATGTCGTAAAAAGCGACAAAGGAGGGTTGGGCATGTGGCTGGTTACCCCATCCCGTAAAAAACTTTTTACCACAAAAACTTCAACAAACGTGGACAAGTCAAATAAAGAATATAAATCAACCCAGCCGCCCAAGACAGAAGAAGATGTTCAGCAGTCATTTTATCAGTGCCACAGTTACACTGATCGGTAGTTCCTATCTTTAGCTTGTTGAATAGGTGGTATCTCAATCTGTTGTGGCCAGTGCGGAGTCTGAAGATTACCACTTTCTCTCTTCTGTGGAGCAGGTAGTAAGCATCATTCTGTGTGTGCCCTGGATGTTCTACATTCCATTTGTTTCTGTAACTGATTCTGATAAAACTCTTTGCCTCCTCAAAAGTTATGCTTGCATCAGGCTGAGGTAGATGTGAACCTTCTTTTGCCATTCTGTCAGCCTCTTCATTGCCGGCGATGTTACAATGAGATGGGATCCATTGGATCACAACACATTTGAATCGTTGACAAAGTTTGTGGAGCACTACTCTGAGATCATCCAGGTCTGTATTATTTTGGCTTTTCAACGTTGCAATTACTGACTGTGCATCAGTAAAGAAAGCAACTTGTCTCTCTGTCGTTTCTTCTGTCAATATAACCTCTGCTGCAGTTTTCAAGGCCTCTGCCTCTGCTCTGAAGTTGCTGGAGAATCGTCCTGTCGCCACTGACAGCCTTTTTTCTGCACCAGTGCTTAAGGTCAGAAAGACACCCCCACCTCCATTTTCTGTTGCATTTGTTGCTGATCCATCTGTGTATGAATGGATCCAGGTGTTGCGGGGATAACAACTATTTTCAATTCCCTAGACATTTTCTTTTGGAGCCTTGGCTAATATGCTTGTCTTCTTTTCATATTTTTATCCCACTCTGCTTTTCAATCATCTGTTATTAATTCTTTAACTAATCTTTTAATCTCTGATCTATTCTTCTTCTTCTTCTTCTGCGTTCAGTTTGTAGTCATGCTAAATCTGCAGGCCTGTCGCCAGGACGAAGTCCACAGTCTTTACCAGGTAGGCACGGCAGCCCCATAGCTTCTGCTGGAGCTCAGCACCCCTTGGCCAGGTCGCACGTCGTGGTTCATCGTGGGTTGGACAGTTCTGGAGAATGTGTTCTGGGGTCTGGATTCCTGTTCCACATGGGCATTCATTTGTGTGGAATATCTTGAGGCGATATAGATGTCCTAGTAATCTGCAGTGTCCGGTTCTCAGGCGGAACATTGTAGTCTGTTGGTATCTGTTTAGATGGTGTATTGGGTCATCTCTGCTGTATATATCCCCTTCCTCCTTCCACTGATTTTTGTACTTGTTGTGGATTATGGTTTTTGCTTCCCGATACGGCAATGGATGGCTGTATTGTTCCATTTTACTGCCACTTCTTGATAGAGCATCTGCTTTCTCATTACCAGCAATTCCACAATGGGAGGGTAACCACTGAAGGGCAATGGTTGATGACCTTTGGATGATGTTAAGCTCAGATCTGATCTCATTTATCATGTTATCATTTCTGGTGTTTTGTATTGATTCCAGTAATGATCTGCAGTCGGTGAAGATTACTATCTTAGCTGGTGGTTGTTGTTCGGGTCTGGTGAAGAGTTTCAGGGCTTGCAGTAGTGCCATAGCTTCTGCCCTGAAATTGGAGGAGATCTTTCCAGTTGGGAAGGCCTTTCGGATGATCTTTCCATTTAGGAATCTTATAAAAATGCCCCCACCACCGTTCTTTACTGCCCCCTCAGCGGATCCATCTGTGTATGCGTGGGTCCACTCCTTCGGGTTGTACTTTTCTTCAATCATTTCTTGAGCCAAGGGTTTTAGTTGTTGAAGGGTCTGGTGGCCTTTCTTTTTTATTTCAGGGACTTCTGTGAAGATATATATATTTCCATGGCAGTCGTCTGGCTCTTCATAGTGAATTAACATTTCAATCTCAGTAGGTTGTTTTGGGAGGAGGTCTTCGTGGCATCGATGCAGATGTTTTGAGATGTTTATGAAGCTGGTTCTTTTCAGCCTGTTCCTTGTCAAGCTATGGAGTTTGGCATGCATTGGATGACTTGGCATTCGTTGAAGCTTCTCACTGTGAATGAATACCTTTTCCTCACGTCTGTCATTCAGAGAGCGGATGTTGGTGTATCTCTCCATTGTCTGGATTGGAGAAGTCTTCATCCCTCCAGTGATTAATCTAAGGCCTGAATTTTGTACTTTCCCTAGAAGTTCTGTGTTTGTTTTAGATGCCGTGACCCAGGCTGACATGCCATATTCAAGTACAGGCCTGACTGTGCTTGTATAGACTTTTTTAGTATGTTGGTATTCCCCCCCCCCCCCCCAACTTGTGCCAGCCAGTTTCTTCATAATAGAGAGCTTTCTTATTGCTCTCTGTTCTACTGCATTTATGTGCGGCTTCCAGGTGAGTCTCTTATCCAACTTGACTCCCAGGTATGTTGGATTTTCCTCGATTGGAAGCTCACTTCCATTTAGTTGCAGTTTGATTGTTTCTTGGCGATTTGACAGAGAGAAGCAGGTTGCTACTGTCTTGGAGAGGTTTATCTGTACTCCCCACTCTGATGCCCATTTACCGATGGTATTTAGCGCTGCTTGCATCCTGAACTTTGCAGTAGGCAAATGTTCAGCAGCACACCAGGCAGCAAAATCGTCAGCATGAAGAGCCCTGGAGATATGCCCAGACAGTTTCTCTGCAATATCATTTATATATATGATAAACAGTGTGGGGGAGATAACTCCTCCTTGTGGCACACCTTGTTGAAGAGTGACGCGATGGCTCAGATTCCCGTCAAGTTTTACTCTTGCTGTGCGGTATCGGAGAAAGTCCCGTATCCAGCTGAACATTCTCCCTTCAATTTTGTTGTTGAGCATCTTAAGGAGGAGTCCTTCCTTCCATACCTTATCAAAGGCTTTTGTCAAGTCTACAAAAACAGCTAGAACTTTCTTTTTCTCCTGAAAGGCATTTTCTATTTCCTGTGCTAGATATACCAGCTGGTCTTCGGTGCTGCGGTTTTTCCTAAATGCTGACTGTGTGTTATCAAGCAGATGGTTTTTTTCCAGATGTTTCATTAATCTTGAGTTCACCATTCTTTCCATTACCTTACCCAGACAGCTCAGAATGCTAATTGGTCGGTAGCTGGACTTGTTTGTTTTCTCCTTTTGTTTCTTTCTGATGGGAACAATGATTGCTTCTCGCCATCGATCTGGGAATTTTCCAGTACTCCATGATTGATTGAAGATTAGGAGGAGCTTGTGCATGGCTACAGGTCCAAGGTTCTTGATCATATCATTTGTGATACCATCTTTTCCTGGAGCTTTCATGTTCTTTAGTTTTGTTATGGTAGCATTTAGTTCTCTCAAAGTAAGGGATGACTTCATGCAGGTATCTGGGTTTTGGTGCTTCAGTTTTTCTTTTACTTCCTTACGTACTTCTTGGATACGTGCATGTGGAAGTGATGTGGTGCTTTCTTCCTTGTAGAAATCTGCCAGGATGTTTGCTGCCATCTTTCCTGTGTGGTATTTATCGTTTTCCTTGATGACAGTCTTGCAGTAGCTGGTTGTTGTTTCTTCATTTAGTACTCTTGTCAGATTCCATAGCTTGCACGAGTCCTTTTCCATGTTGAGACTGCTGGTCTTCTGGTGCCAGCTCCTTTGGATTTCAGCTTTCTTTTGTTCATTAAAAGCCTATTTTATGCTGTTGTGTCTCTGGGTGTTCTCTAATGTGGGACTTTGCTCCATAGTTTCCCGTGCTTTATTTAAGTCACTATGGAGCTTTCCCAGATTATCACTCCAGTATCGTTTGTAATCTCGTCGTTTACCTCGTGGAATTGACTTCTTTGCTGCTTGGATGATTGCCTCACTGATAATGGAAATGTTTTTATTGACATTATTTGAGTGGGTAATGTTCTGACAAAGGTTATCGACTTGTTCTTTAAAAAATCCCCAGTTTGCTTTTTTGAAATTCCAGCTAGGAGACATATTAATTTGTCCTGCACTTCTTACCTCAGATATCTGTAATGTGACTGGTACATGGTCACTTCCCCCCAGTTGGTTATTTACTGTTCTAGTGGTGAGTCGATGTATGTCATCTGTAGCCATAGCAAGATCTGGTGTGCTCGTTGTTTTCCATACTCTGGAATAGAAGGTGGGCTTATCCTCTGGTTGGTTTATTAGAATTAGTTTATTCTCTACCATCCAATCTTCCACCTCTTCTCCTCTCAGATCTGTTGCTTCATAGTTCCAGCTGGGTGAGTGGCTGTTGAAGTCGCCCATAATGAGGTGTCTTGATGCTGCAAGCTTCACTTTGTGTAGCTCCAGAGTTGTGGTTGGAGGGCTGTAGCAGTTTGTGATCATTAAGTCTCCACTGGGCAGCAGTAGTTGGACTGTTATGTATTCAAGTTCGTCCTCACCAGATCTGTGTATCTCTACTGCTGGGATTGAGGTTTTAATCAGCGTGAGGATTCCTCCCTTAGTTCTTTTTGCCCTGTCTTGGCGGAAGGATTCGTATCTACGTATGAAGAATCGTTGGGTATCTTTTAGGTGAGTTTCTTGGATGCAGATTATATCAATGTTATTTTTCCTGAGGAATTCTTGTAACTCCGGTTTCTTGTTCCTCACTCCTTCTGCATTCCATTGAGCCACTGTAAGACAGTGGGTTGGTTGGTCAGTTGCTCTACTTTGCCTTCCCCCGACCATTTGGTTGGCAAAGGCACCGGTTGCTTGGGTGGGCCCTTTCGAGGCTAGGGGCCCGGCTCCGCTCCTCCCCATTTGTAGCTAATAGGAGCGACGCCATGACGTAAGTCGAGATTGTCGCATGACTCCATACTACAAAAGCGTGTGTGTCCTAATTTTTCCCGGTGTCTGCGCCGTAGCTAACACACTCCGTCTTCGGCAGGCCGGGTTGTGTTTGTTGTTCAGGGTTGTCTCCCATAGCCTTTCCATCTCCCGGTGGTAGCTGCAAGGCAGCAGGTTGGTTTGTTTACCTTCCCCGTTGCTAGAGCTTTAGCGGCTCTTACTCGCTTGATGCACCCGTCGTAGGACATATGGGGGATTTCAGTGGGGGTATCAGTGCCACCTGTTACCCCTCCCCGTCCTGCTGGGAGGACATCGCCGTTTGGTCCGCGACTGCTTATTCGCCCAGCAATACTGACTTAATTCGCAGCTGACACACCATATCTGGAGGTCGTTCCACTATCCGCCACCCGTGGATGCGCCTGGTTGGGGTCGGTCGCCCCTTTGCCAGGTCTGATCTATTAATCCCTGCATTTATTAGATTTTTATCAGATCTACCTTTCTTGATTTCTTAATCTGCTTTTTCATTTCCTTCTTAACATCCTCTGGAATATAAACATGTAGTAGCCAGAAATATCTCCGCCGCTATATCAGGGCTACTGCACATTCTCATAAGTTTCTTTAGATTACGGAGGTATAATACAGTGCAGTCCGGATAAGTGGAGTGGAACTCGCTTAAGCTGAATTTCTGTTAAGTTGAAGCAGTTTTGCACGTCCTGGCCAGACGTCTTCTTTGGTACAAACTCCTGATAAGCAGAATTTTAGATAAGCGGAAGTATTTTATATGGCCTAAGCGGCTTCTGCTTAACTGGACTGCACTGTATATTACTCTGTTGCACATGCTAAAAAGATTAAATTAGACAGAATTCAGCATCAAGCATTGTGCACAATAGCAGGTGCAATCACAGTGGCAATTTATTTTTAAATTCTTCACTTAAATCATTTACCATTATAGTAAATAGTGAAGGGGATAGCCCTGATCCTTGGGGTATTCCATTTTATTGTTCATACATTTTCCGACCTATCATTGTTTACCTGAACAGTGTAATATCTATCTTGTCAGAAGTTCTCTAAATAATTATAATAATAATAATAACCCCTTCAGTCATAACTGACTATGGGAATGCGCCCCTGAGGTGGCAGCCCTCAGCTGCTTATTTTCCTGGTGCTCCTTTCGACGTTTTCTCCTCACCTCTGCTTCTTGTGTGAGCCTCTCTTCACCCAATCTGAGGTGGTGCCGTAAATAGCATCGCCACTTAGTGCGATCGGCAGCTTCCTCCTCCCATGTTGCTGGTGTAATATAATACATTAATAATACGAACCACACATTGTAATAATATGCGAATCTTCACATGCACGATATCCTGTAAATAAACATGGCTACAAACTGAACATGCTTTTACTGAGTGCCTTCTGAAACATGTGTGTGCTTGTGTAGATGACGAGGTAATGCTTATATACATACATCATAACATTACATGGTGGCAGCGGTCGATACCGGACTGACGCAAAACAGCTACACGATAACACGTGAGTACAGGTTATTCGGCTAATTTTCGTCATCGAGGTCAGCCATGGCGGCGAAACACTATCGCAACGCACCGCAAATGAGATTCGCCGGTCAAGATGATAAGAGCGAAGCTTTCTTGTTATGGCGCCAACGCATAGATCTATATTCCAAGACCACTGGTCTGGAAGGACAAATCCTAACTCCATATATCCTAGAAGCATTGGACGATGAAGGTTTGAAAATTTACAACAGTTTTGCTACCGCCATGCCTGTGGAGTCGGCGACAGACCCCGCAGCCATATTGGACGAATTTGAAAAACGTCTGATAATAAAGCACACGAACTTTAGAGCGGCAAGATTAGAACTTCACCACCTGCGACAGAAACCTGGTGAAAGTCTAGATGATTTTTTCACTCGCATCAAGGAGAAAACAAGTGTATGCAAATTTAACAAAGAAGAAGAAAAAGAGCGAATTATCGAACAGATCCTTCTCAGCACACCAATGCCAGAGTTCCAGAAATGGATACTGAGCCAGAGTGATACACTAACTTTACAACAACTTCTGGATGAAGGCAGGAAACACGAGGCACAAGCACTAAACATTAAACAAATTCAGCAAGGTACAGTAACAGCCCAGGTGGATGCAGTAAAAAGCTATAAACCCAAACAAAACAAAGCAACTGGTTCGAAGCAACAAGAAAAACACAACACAAGCAGAGGTGCTATGTGTAAATGTTGTGGCCTAAACCACATACAAAACCACTGTCCAGCTAAAGACTCTACATGTCATTACTGCAGAAAGAGGGGCCACTGGATAAAATTATGTTTCAAGAGGAAACAAGACAGTGCTCAACACAACCTTCACAGCAGAGAGTCATCAAAACAAACACACTTTATGATGACTGAGGACCTTGACTCCAGTGAAGAAAGTGATCCTTCCACATTTGATACTGTGAAGATACTAACTTTCAGTAATGAACCAAAGAGAACGCAGGCTTTCTGCAAGGTACAATTCCGAATACCAGGAATTAAAAGGCACAAAGAAAGATATATTCGGTTCAAGATAGACACAGGTGCCCAAGGTAACACTCTACCCTTAAGAATATTCAGACAGATCATGCCTGACAAGGTGGATGAGCAAGGATTTCCCACAAGGGATGTAAAAAGTAGGAGTGGCAGGACAAAGCTAAGAGCTTACAATGGAACAAGTATAGACTGTTTCGGAGCAGTAACACTTGAATGTTTATACAGAGACTCTGAATGGACATCGTCAACATTTTACTTGGTAGATGTTGAAGGACCTGCAATTTTGGGTTTACCAATGTGCGAAAAGCTGAGTGTGGTAACTATTAACAACATTAAAGCTGACAAAAAAGAACATCTTACTCTACACGTCACTGGAGTAGATGACCTTAAACAGCGATTCCCAGAACAGTTCGACAGAATAGGCAAACTTCCAGGAAAGGCAAGATTCTTTTTAAAAGACAACGCTGAGCCAAAGATAGACCCACCTAGAAAGTATCCTATACATGTTAAACAGAAACTTGCCACAGAACTAGAAAAGATGGTGCAGAATGATGTTATTAGAAAGGTTGAAGAGCATTCTGATTGGTGTAGTAGTATCACAACCGTTCTGAAGCAGGATGGTTCTCTTCGGGTTTGCCTTGACCCAAAACACTTAAACAACAGTCTAAAGCGCTGTCCACACAAAATGCATACAGTGGAAGAGATAACTCACAGATTCCACAATGCCAAATATTTTTCTAAACTAGATGCTGTACACGGATACTAGAGTGTTGAGATAGCAGAGGAAAGTCAACTCCTTACAACTTTTCGAACATCATTCGGCAGATATTGTTTCAAGAGACTCCCATTTGGTTTGAATGTATCACAAGACATCTTTCAACAGAAGATTGACAACATTGTTGAGCAATGTTCTGGTACAGTGGCTATTGCGGATGACATTGTAGTCTGCGGCAGGTCAGAACAAGAACACGACCGTAACTTGATTAACTTGATGCATGTAGCACAGGCCAATGGGCTAACATTCAACAGCAAAAAGTGTACAATTAAGGCAACGGAGATACAATTTTTTGGATTGCTGTACACCCAGAATGGTGTAAAACCAGACCCTAAAAAGGTTGAAGATATTCATGACATGCCAACACCAGCTACAAAGAAGGAACTGCAACAATTCTTAGGTGCTGTCAATTTCCTAGCACAATTCATACCAAATTTGTCAGCTGCTGCAGAACCTTTGCGATCTCTACTACAGAATGAAACTCCGTATGAATGGTCAGAAGACTACCAACACATATTCAACCACTTGAAGACCCTCATATCATCTGATGCATGCTTGAAATACTATGACATGCAAGCACCCACTTTTCTCATGGTTGTTTCCAGTCTGAAAGGCCTAGGAGCAGCACTTTTGCAACCAGACAAAAATCCTGAAGGACACTATGCCAAAGAACTTCGTCCTGTAGCTTACGCAAGCAAATCATTAAGTTCTGGCGAAAAGAAACTTGCAAACATTGAAAGAGAAATGCTAGCTGTACGTTTTGGAATCAAACGCTTCCACACATTTCTTTTCAACCGCCCATTTACAATTCTCTCAGATCACAAGCCACTTGAGATGATTCATAAAAAAACAAATAGCTTCAGCACCACCACGACTACAAGCTCTGTTATTGGAAACACAAGGTTATGATTTTAATATTCAGTATATCCCAGGAGAGGATATAGGTCTTGCAGATGCTCTCAGCAGACTACCAAACCCCAACAAGACAGCAGATCTTACCCCAAACATCAAAGTTGATTTTGTCAAGTTTAGCGATAATCGGCTTGAACACATCAGAGAAGACACAATGAGAGATCCTATCCTTAACTCTCTCAAAGAACTGATATACCATGGATGGCCAAGCTCTATCAGGGAAGTTCCAACACACATCCGTCCATACTACTCGATGAGGGACGAGTTAAGCATCGAAGATGGTCTGATCCTTAAAGGAGATCGCATTGTTGTACCAGAAACACAACGCGATATCATCCTTAAACAGCTCCATAATAGTCACCTTGGTATTGTGAAGACACAACTGAGAGCAAAGAAAGATGTTTACTGGCCACAGATAAACAAGGACATAGAAACACTATGTAAAAACTGTTCAATTTGCCAAGAACATGCAAATAGGCAGTGCAGAGAACCTCTCATACCATCAGACATACCATTGAGCCCTTGGAGCATTATAGGAACTGATATTTTCTCAATCGACAATAATGACTATCTTATTATTGCTGATTACTACAGCAAATTTCCCATCATTGAGAAACTTCCACAACCCTCACCATCAGCTGTTATTGCAGACATTACAAAGAAGTATTGCAGCATGTTTGGCATCCCAGATGAAATTAGATCAGACAACGGTCCACATTTCTCAGGTCAAGCATACAGAAACTTCACTAAGGACTGGAAGATCAAACACACAACATCATCACCTAGATACCCTAAATCTAATGGTTTCATTGAGAGACAGATACAAACTATCAAGTCAATCATGAAGAAAACAAGAACAGAGGATGTACACCTAGCACTCTTGAGATGGAGAACAACACCGGTAGACAGTAAGATCGACAGTCCAGCAGAACTTATGTTTGATAGAAGAATTAAAGACCTCCTACAATCTAAGGTCCACTTCCGTCCACAACATAGAGACAGCACATATGATCAACTTCAGCATCGTCAGCAAGTTCAGAAATCCAACTATGACAAATGTGCTAAAGACTTACCACCATTATATCCTGGTCAGCATGTGACTACCTACAACCACAACAATGACACATGGTCAAAAGCAACAATCATTTCCAGAAACCCTGAACCCAGGAGCTATACTTTAAGACCAGACAGCAGCAGCAACCTCCTGAGGCGAAACAGAGTGGACATAAGAGAAATCCCACAGAATACAACAGAACAGAGAATTCCCATGCTTTCAACAGACAATGCAGTAACTCCAGACCTTGGTGCCCCACAAAACCAACAAGCGCCAAGGCCGAAATCACAACCAACTCAAGCTAAACCAGGGACTTCCGCAGAACCACCAGCACTTTACACCACTCGTTCTGGCCGTACAGTGACACCTCCCAGCCGATACAGACAGTGACATATATATACTCACACTGAGCATTACACATACTTATCCTTTCTCACATGAAACATTTCGTTGGAAATGTTTGCACACATTTTTTTTTTCAAAAAAGGGGGGATGTAATATAATACATTAATAACACTGGCTAACAAAAAAAAATTTTTTTTTTCTTTCTCTAACATTTCTATGTTTTTCTGGTCAATGTTAATGCGCTGTTTTTAAATCTGCAAACCTTTTTTCTCTATCAGGTCGGGATCTCTAGAAATACGCAATTGAAGTTTTTTAACAAAGCATACAGTATTACACCATCATTTGTACAAGAAGTACAACAGTTATGTAGGCTTGAATTTCTTTGCAGTCGACTTTCGTCGGTGAATGGCATGTGGTACATCGCGATGAAGCATCCAACAATAATCGGCAAGCATGGTCACACTCCACCGTCCTTGATAACGTGACTCCATTACGGCGATATCTTGATGGAATCGTTCTCCATGTTCATCGCTGACTTCGCCAAGGTTGTCAGGGAAAAAGTCAAGATGCGAATCGAGCAAATGGATTTTGAGGGACATGTTACAGCCCATAATTCTGTATGCATCTATGCACTGCTTAACAATATGCACATAGTCGACAGATTTGTGATTTCCCAGAAAGTTATCGACGATCGATTTGAATGCCATCCATGCGCGAAGTTCACTACCATGTAACAAGTTCTCGAATTGTTTGTCTGCAATAACTTTCCTAATCTGAGGTCCTACAAAGATACCTTCCTTTATCTTTGCACCGCTAACTTGCGGAAACTTTTCTCGAAGATAAGTGAAAGCTTTGCTCGTTTTATCTAACGCTTTTACGAAATTCTTCATGAGCCCCAACTTTATATGTAACGGTGGTAAAATGATGCTGTCTTTGTTAACTAATGACTCGTGTATTACATTTTTATGCCCGAGCTGCATACGATCCCTGATAGGCCACACCTTTCTTGCATAATGTTCTGTCTGTTGCGGCTGTCCCATTCACATAGGAAGCAACAAAATTTAGTATACCCAGTCTGCATGCCCGTGAGAATTGCAATGACCTTTAGGTCTCCACAAATCCGCCATTGGTAGTCATTGTACTTTATTTTTGCCAAAAGTATAGCCATATTGTCATAAGTTTCTTCCATATGAACAGAGTGGGCGACTGGAATTGATGAAAATAAATGTCCGTTATGCAATAACACGGCTTTTAGACTAGTCTTGGAAGAGTCGATGAAAAGTCGCCATTCGTTGACTATGTGCTCATGACCGAGGTGCACCATTAGACCGTTTACATCTTTGCAATAGCAATGTCATCATCCATCTCAAAGTATTGAACAAGTTCTCTGTGTCTATGACGAAATTTAGATATCGGAGTATTGGGCGCTAAAAGATTCCATTCTTTGAGTCGCGAACCGAGTAATTCCGCTTGTCCTTTGGTAAGAGCGATATCACGTATTAGATCTGAAAATTCTGAATGGTTAATTAAGTGAACACCATCATTCACCGGTATATAATCCGAGTCAGAATTAGTTTCTAAAGCAGGTAAACTATCACTTTCTGATGGTTCATTCACGTCCAAAGGATGTTGTTCTGGTGGAACTGGGATCGGACACGTGATTGGATCATGAGGCACTGGTTTCGAAACCGATTCAATATTTGGATAAACCACAGACTTTCTAGTTTTAAAAGTGAAACCATGGATATTTGTCAAGCAGAAGTAACAATCAGTAGCGTGATTTGTCGGTTTACGCCATATTACTGGCACTCTTAAAGGCATCGACTTATGCTTCGGCGATTTTCGTAACCAACCTGCCAATGTATTTGCACAAGTCAAACAAACAGCATTTGGCTTCTAAGATTTATTTGCATCATCAACTTTCGAATCGAAATAAAGTTCATATGCTTTCTTTAGTAATGGTGTAAAGTTTTTCTGGTGAACACGATCGGTAAAATATCCACACACGTAACAGAACAGATCAGCCGAATTTCTACAACTTCTAGAAGCCATATTTCGCTCAGAATTATTTCAAAATACAGTAACTATTTGAAACATATTGTAACATATGTCATGCATCTTTTAGCGGTATAAAAAGTAGAATTATTTTGCATTTTATTAATTTTTAATAAGTTATATAGTAAAAATGAAACGGAGCAAATAACGGTTTCCCAAAAATATATTTAATCACAAATATCTTAAGAACCCGACGTGATAGAGATAAACGGATTTCAGATTTGAAATCAGCGCAAGAAACTGACCTAAGAACACTTATTCTTATATAAGAAAGAAAAATGTTGTTTGTCAGTGTAATACGAACCACACATTGTAATAATATGCGAATCTTCACATGTACGATATCCTGTAAATAAACATGGCTACAAACTGAACATGCTTTTACTGAGTGCCTTCTGAAACATGTGTGTGCTTGTGTAGATGACGAGGTAATGCTTATATACATACATCATAACATTACAGCTGGATCCATGTCCAGTGCCCTCATATCTCTCTTGCACACATCTTTGAACCTCAGCTGTGGTCGCCCAACTGTTCTCTTGCCATCTGCTAATTGTCCGTAGAAGATATCTTTTGGGATGCGACCATCTTCCATGCGGCGAACATGGCCAAGCCAGCGAAGTCTGCGCTGTCTAAGCAGCGTATAGATACTCTGAAGGCCAGCGCGTGACAACCCCTCGACATTTGTCACTTTATCTTTCCACGAGATGCCGAGGATGCGGCGTAGACACTGCAAATGGAAGGTATTGAGCCTTCTTTCTTGCTTAGCATAGGTCGTCCAGGTCTCGCTGCCATATAGGAGTGTGCTGGTGACGCAGGCATTATATACCGCAGCTTTGGTCTTCATTGTGAGTTTAGAGTTTCCCCAAACACGCGATGTGAGGCGGGCAAAGTTAGCTGCAGCTTTGCCAATGCGGCTGTCGATTTCTGTATCCAGTGAGAGTTTGTCATTGATGGTAGACACTAGGTATGTGAAGTGGTGCACAACTGCCAATTCATAGTTATCGATAGTGATAACTGGTGCAGCACCCACATCCTGACTCAGCACATTCGTTTTCTTTAGACTTATTGTGAGGCCAAAGTCCTTGCATGCTTTAATGAAGCGATTCATCAAGCTCTGAAGCTCCTGTTGGCTTTGAGTGACGACTGCAGCATCATCAGCGAACAACAAGTCTCTTATAGTGACCCTTCTGATTTTTGTTTTTGCCTTCAGCCTTGAAAGATTAAAAAGACGGCCATCTGACCTAGTGTGAAGGCATATTCCTTCAGTTGGATCTCTGAATGCATGTTTCAAGAGTAAGGCAAAGAAGATTCCGAAGAGGGTCGGAGCCAGAACACGACCTTGTTTAACGCCACTTCGTATATCAAAGGGCTGTGACGTGCTTACAGCATATTGGACTGTTCCCTTCATGTCGTCATGGAATGACTTTATCATTTCCAGCATTTTAGAAGGGCAGCCTATTTTCAGGAGGATTTTAAAGAGTCCATCCCTACTAACCAGGTCGAATGCTTTTGTGAGGTCTATAAAGGCGATATATAATGGTCTTTTCTGCTCTCTTGATTTTTCCTGAAGCTGGCGGAGAGAGAAGATCATGTCTGTTGTTGATCTGCCAGCTCAGAATCCACACTGTGCCTCTGGATATATGCGCTCAGCTAACTTGTGTAGTCGCATTAAGATGACTTTGGCAAAAACCTTACCAACAATACTAAGAAGCGAGATGCCTCTGTAGTTATTGCAATCACTTCTGTCTCCTTTATTTTTATACAGTGTTACAATCTTGGCATCTCGCATGTCTTGAGGAATAGTTGTCTCTTCCCAGCACTAGCACAGCATCCTATGCAGGGGATGTAATAGCGTGCTCTTACAGCATTTGATTAAATCAGGAGGAATCCCATCACTGCCTGGTGCTTTGCCAGAGGCCAAGCTATCAATGGCCTTACTGAGTTCCTCTAATGTTGGTTCAGTATCCAGCTCCTCCATAGTTGGCAGACTATTGACAGCATCAAGGGCTGCAGGCGTAACGGTATTGTCTCTAGCGTAAAGCTCAGAGTAGTGCTCGACCCACCTCTCCATCTGCTTACCCTTATCGGTTAGCTTCTCTCAGCTGATGGTTTTTAGCGGTGCCGTCTTACTTTTATGGGGGCCAAGTGCTTTCTTTATACCGTCATACATTTGTCTAATGTTGCCTGTTTGCGCTGCGATCTGGATGCTCTCACTGAGCTGGAGCCAATAGTCATTTGCATTAAAAAAAAAAAAATTGCACAGCGTCGAGCAGTTTGTTGAACTTTGCTTCTCGTAGCCCTCAGGATCTGTAGGGTTCTGGCACTCGGTGAACGTTTGTATTCATTCATAGCACTGCGCTTAGCTTCAATAACAGGTGCCATCACATGTGATGAAGCGTCAAACCAGTCATTTGACTTTGCTGTTTTCTTACCAAAGGTGGCAAGTGCAGTACTTTGAATGGTGTTCCGTAGATGCTCCCAGTTCTCTGTAATAGTATCACCATGCTGAGGGCTACTGAGCACTTTCTTGAAGGTCGCAGTGAATTGAGCGATCATGAAAGGGTCTGACATCTTGCTGGTAGCAATGCGTGGTTTCCCTTCATGTCTGATACGATAGAGTTTTCTTGGTTGTGCTCTGATTTTGCAGCAAACCAAGGAGTGATCTGTGTCACAGTCTGCACTATGGTACGAGCGCGTGGAGAGCACAGACCTGAGGAGTGGCCTTCTGACGAGAATCAGGTCACGTTGGTGCCAGTGCTTGGATCGTGGGTGTCTCCATGACACCTTATGCTGGAGTTTTGTCTGAAAGTAGGTGTTGGTCACGCAGAGGTCATGGTGGACGCACAACTCTAAGAGCTGTTGTCCATTTTCATTCATCTTGCCAATACCAAACCTGCCCAGACATGAAGGCCATGAAACATTATCGGCACCCACTCTAGCGTTAAAGTCACCAAGGAGAACAAGCTGTTCTTGCCTAGGTATGCTTTTGATTACTGCTGCTAGATTCTCGTAGAACTCATCTTTAGCTTCTGAGGCAGAGTACAGAGTAGGAGCATACACACTGACAAGGGTGATGGGACCTGTGCTAGTTTGCAGGTGGAGCGTAACAGGCGTTCTGATCCAATCTCGCCTGGTTCAACCATGTTAGTTAGCGATTTTTTGACCGCAAAACCTACTCCGTGTTCTCTAGCTTTATTAAGATCTTTCCCTTGCCAATAAAATGTGTAGTCCTTCTCGCTCACCGTTCCAGAGCCCGCCAGGTGCGTTTCCTGAAGTGCAGCTATATCCACCTGAAGTCGTTTAAGCTCATCATTAATTATGGCTGTCTTCCTTACATCGTTTACATCCTGTAGGTTTTCGGATAGTCCAGTCAACATAGTCCGGACGTTCCAGCATCCCAATCTGAGAGTTTGCTTATTTATATTATTCTGATAATTGCTTGGTGCAAAATTTTCTGTCCACAGTTCGGGTTTGACCCTAATCCCCATGCACCCAATGGGGAAAGCAGACAGTGGCGGGACAACACCTTATTGACTGGGGGCTGCCCAGCTTGAAGCGGGCGGTAGCTGTCCAATGAGATCCTAGAACCTCTCCCACTGTCGGAAGTAGCCCCTGGCGCCATGCCCTACGCCAATTGGGCAAAATGCTTATAACCGGTAACTGCTACTTCCCGTGTTTTGCCGACACCTATAGGGTGAAGCTGGAGTGTCCTCTCCGGGGCGCGAGCTTGGGCACAGTTATATGGAGATCAAGCTGTTGCCCATGCAGCATGTTCCCCCTCTCCACACAGCCGGTAGATCCAAAGGAACGGCAGTAGCCGATACAGTTTGGTACCAGCCATGTCGCAGGAGTTGCCAGAATAATGTCGAATCGACATTAGACTGCCTTAGGGACTCCGTTTGGATGGCAGATGTGAAACAGAAATCAAGAAGAGAATAGGAATGGCCAAAGCTACATTCAACAACATGAAACATATACTGACATCCAAACAGTTATCTCACAAATTAAAACTGAGAATCATAAAGTGTTATATATATTCTGCATTTCTGTATGGTGCAGAAACATGGACGATGAATAAGCAGTTGGAAGAAAGAATTGAGGCTCTTGAAATGTGGATATATAGAAGAATGGGGTGTATCTCATGGAAAGAGATGAAAACAAATAAGGAGGTCCTAGAAAATCTAGGTATGAAAAGAGAACTAATTAGGGAGGTCAAAGTTCGACAGCTAAAATACTTTGGCCACATAAAAAGGCATAACACCTTGCAGAAGACCATAACAGAAGGGAGAGTTGAAGGCAAACGTGCAAGGGGAAGACAGCGCTATAAGTGGGAAGACAACATCAAGAGATGGACAGGAAAGAGTCTATCAGAGTGCACCATCAAGACAAGAGACAGAAGACGTTGGAGATCCATTACAGCCAACCTTCGTTGTGGAGATGGCAACTGATGATGATGAGGGACTCCGACTCCGGATTTATCCTCAGGGTTCTCCCGAAGCCAATTCCACAAATGGATATTCCCGCAAGGCAGCGGTGGTTTGAATTCAGAGTTCCTTCTCTTAGATAAGCTACCAACTAAGGATCACGAGCCCTATCTGCCCGAAGCTGCTGGTTTTATTAAGGGGAGGTTAAACCCCCAAAATGAAAAACACAGAATTATAAGTTAATATCTATATCTGGTCATTTATACTAGCAAAATGACTGAAAAAAATACAAAACATTGAGGTATATACTAAAAACTTGCAATCTATGGCGGAAGAACAGTGAAAAAAGGGCAAATTTTAGCTTTTTTGGGTATTTTGTTGCCCAAGATATCTCAAATGTGAGTACAACTTGAGTTATGAAATTTGGCTGTTTCATTTGTTAATATATGATAATGATTGTATACTAAAATAATTTTGATTGGTTTGATATCTGAGTTTTTTTGGATTTTAACATACCAATCGAAAAAAAGTTGAAATTTTTAAGGGGGGTATCTTAGCTATTTCTCAACAGTTTTGTAGTTTGTTAACATATATCCTTTATTTTAGTTTATTTTAATGAGCACTATGTGTACAGCATGTGGCCCAAAATTTACTGCTGTATCACTAATAGTTTTTGAAAAATCATGGGCAACGTGCCCACATTTGTGTGAAAAATGAGGTTTTGAGAAAATTAAGAAAAAAGGGAGGAATTACACTTTTACACAAAATTTACTCACCTCGGTATCCCCCTGCTATGTAGAAATCATCTCTGGTATTTTCCTTTATTGATTCCATGTTCTGTGTCATACTTTGCTGCTTACTTTTCATTAAATTCTTCATTTCAGCAGACTGTATGCGCTTTTCATCAGTTTCCGAAAAAATACATCCTGTCTCTGGTAGACATGTACTATGTGGGGGGAAGCGATTGCTCTACCCTCAGCAGACTCAGTACATGTAGGAGAAGCTTTGCTCTCAATATTCACAAGATTAGGATACCCTTATCAGATATTAACTGACAATGGTTCACAATTCAGAAGGAAACTGATGGAAGAAGTTTTTAGGATTTTTCAAAATATTCTCGTCCGCACATTTTATCATCCACAATCGATTGGACAAGTGGAAAGATATAACGGGACTCTACTTACAAATTTATGTAAGCTCGCACAGGAGAAACCAGAATCCTGTGATTCGTTCTTACCTGCAGCTTTATTTGCGTATAAGGAGGTACCCTACCACTCTACTGGAATACCTCCAGCCACGTTATTATTTCGATGACCCATCAAAGGACCCCATGGTTAATAAAAATTAGCCAGTCAAAATTATTTTTACACATGAAACTATGTTTGAAAAGCTTGAATTCTGTTTGCTTCAGGGAAATGAATATGGTACCGAAAATTAAAATCCATGCATTAGAAGCAATATAGCATCACAAATATACCAATTTGTATATTTTACATATATAATTAGGTAAAAATACACTTACCTGACATACTTTAAAAATTTATATAAAATCATCCACAAAGGTTTTAGTGAAAATAAACATACAGAAATGTGGGCAAATGAATGTACTTTCCAGTGCAATATGTATCTAAAATTTGATATTTTCAATGAAATTCTTCATTTTTGGGGGTTAAACCTCCCCTTAAGGCGCCAGTCGCTCGCCTTTGCCCCTTCTCCCGTCAGTGGAAACAGTTCCGCCGGGCTCAAATTGAGCCACACGTGAAGGCCGGGAGCTGGACTTGGTTGTCAGAGGCTGTTTGAGGCGCGTGCCATAGAAGTATTTTATCTGCAGTGAGAGCTTATCCTCACTACAACTCCCGGCAATAACAACCTTTGGAACCTAAATAATTATACTGCATATTTTACCTATTACTCCTGTCTTCTTCATTTTAAAGACAGCACCTTCTCTCCAGCTTCATCATAAGCCCTTGCTATATCTAAGAATACTACCACCGTTTTTTTCTTCTTTCTTTTGAAATCCTAATTTGACTTCATGTCCCAATTTAATTAGCTGATCCACAGTGCATTTGTTCTTCCTAAATCCTGACTCAGTTTGACTGCATAAATTATTCTTTTCCAAACAAAACTGTAATCTATTATTTACTATGGTTTCTAATATTTTACTTGGGAAATTAAAGAAATTATTCTGTATGAACTGGCATCATGGGCTTCTTTTTCTGGGTTTAATATTAGAATAATTACTACTGTTTTCCATGTCTTGGGAACTTTTCCTGTATTCCAAATGTTGTTAAATAGGGATGTTACAATTTCTATGGTACTATTTGGTATGTGTTTAAAGATTTTGTAGCTCAAGACGTCACGCCCTGATGATGTATTTGTTTTTTTCCTTTACTGCATTTTCCACTTCCTTCATTATATATCTGCATTCAAATATGATAAATCTTCAGCACTCTTGGGTACTTCTTTACCGAGTTTTGTAAGAAGTTTTACTCTTCTGTTGGTTTCAGTCTGTCCTAGTTTTTCCATAAAACTAACTCTATGATAGTATCTGGCACTGAGTTAAGATTTGAGTTGAAGATTCTTATTTTGATGTTGGAATTGATTTCTCTTGTTCTCCCTATGTTTATGTTTCCCAATGCAGTGAAAGCTCTTCTTGCTTTTTGTATTCTTATTTTGATATCATTGTCTGTCCCTCCAACTTTGTCTATATTAGTGCCAAGTTATGTGTACGATTCTACATCCTTATGGATAGGATACACACTGATAAAACCTGTTGATAGTATTACCAAACAATCCCTGTTCTAGAATCTCCAGGGTAAGAGAAAAAGGGAGAACAAAGAAACAGGAAAAGAGAACTGGTGACAAACATGGAGGAGATGATGAAGACAATGAAAGACCTTGAGCTGGTGAAGGCCTATGCTCCTTTGGGAGTTCAGCTTCTATTTGACACATGTCTGCGGCCCTATTCTGTACCACTTTATAGATGGAATGAGGTGTGAGAACAGTCAGAGGCTTAGTTTTTCTTGAGTCATTTATTTTGAAGTTAATCCAACTAGATTTAATCTCAAGATTATGATTTCCACATTTTCTCCTTCCTTCCTTCCTTACACACCCCCAAACAAAAGTTGAAAATGTTATACAAATAGTTCCCTTTTTTCTGAGCGCATATACATGCAATTAACCATTCATTCCTAAACTGAAACATCCAGGAAGCCTGTGATTCTTCAGTTTTGTGCAATTCACTTTATTAAAAATTTAACTGAGAAAATTTACTTGAATTATTCATAATGTTGGATCATGTGCATTTTCTACTGGTCGCCTGTACCAGTCAGCAGAAGTAGACATATACAGTATAAAACTATGCGGTTATCATTTATGATATAATACAGGTCTGTAACCCTTTAGCCAAAATCCTCAAGGATAGCTTTGTTTTGGAAACAGGATTTTTTTGCTTTTCAGATGTCGCCCCAATTGTGCTAGAAAAGTAGCCAAAATCACTCAGATTCACACAAAACAGCCTTAAGTCATGCAATCTGCGTTAGAAAATAGACCATAGTCATCCAAAAATACTTTTAATTTTCATAATATTTTGGTTTTTAGGATGCTTTCTATCACAAAAGTAAGATAATCTCTGTAAGTTTTTAAGCATACCTTACAAAGACTCAAAAAGAATGTACCTATTTCTTTTTTTTTCACCTACTTGACCAGTGTGTTGAGAGACATGTAACAATTACCGGTTGCAACTCAACTGCAAAAGTTTCACTTGAAATAACCGCTGCGCGCATGCGCACTTATTTTTATTATTGTAATATCTCCGAGGTATGCCTGTACATAGCAATATGAGGATGTGGGAATCACGTAGTGGACAAAGATGTCTCGTGTAGTTTCTGATGAGACAAAGTAAGAATAGGGCTACTACTTCCTGAGGCATGTCGTACGAGGCGACTAATATGAGGTTGTTGCACGAAACTGGCAACCTCATCACGTACAATAAACTGCTACAGAAACCATCACTGAAAGAGCATGTAAATGCTTGGTGCAGGCTTTCTGCAAGGGGACCAACTGCAGGGGTGCTCCATGCTCCATAAAAGGGTAAAGGATCCCGTTACACGCCTACTGAGGCATATTGGGAATAAAGTGTTAGGCCCGTATTTTCTTGACCATCGGCACACTAGGGGTGATGTGGTCAGCATCCATGCCCCATAATGAGTGAAAAAGAAAATGATGATGAATGATGACAAAGATGTCTGGACATACAGGGAACAAAGATGTCTGGACATATAGGGAACAAAGATCATAACACTGGTATCTCTCCTGTTAACTATGAAAGTAGTAAATAGAACCCTGTTTAAACAGATAAAATTAATGTAATACACAGCTCAAGTTTTATTCATGAGGATATCTTTGAGGTGTTAACTGGCATATGAATAGTTATTTAAAGACTGGCAAAACAGAGAAAAAAGAACGAGGTAGTTTGTTAAAGTAGTAGCAGAAGGTAGAAAGAACAAGTATGAATATTCAATAAGCTTAAAAGCTAAAGGAAGATGGATAAGGATAAATATGAAATATGATGCGGACAATGGAAAGTGAGCTGAACAGTTGATAATTATGAATTATAAGATGGACACCACAAGTATGAGACAAAATTAGCTCCCATATTACAATGCTTTCTGTGCTTCTCTATGGTGTGGAATGCTGGAGAGTTACAGAAAAGGAAATGTGGAGATTGTCCTCTTTTCACACAACATGCCTAAGAAAAATTCTCCGAATCTTTTGGCCGAATACCATCACCAACCAAGATCTGCTTACTTGAAGCAAGCAAAAGGACATGCACACCATCATAGCTGTCAGACGCTGGAACTGGGTTGGCCTTGTCCTCAGAAGAGACTCCGATGCCATCACAAGAACAGCTATGCTATGAACCCCTGAAGGAAAATGAAAGAGAGGCCGACCAAAAACAACTTGGCGGAGGACTGTGGAGGCTGAGATGCAAAGAATGAACCAGAGTTGGGGCACTGTACGAAGGATGGCCACCGACAGAGCAAAGTGGAATCAATTTGTTGTTGCCCTACAAGACGCGCCAGGCGTGATGGCCACTGACTGCTTTGACGGTCTGTGGCTAAGGATCAAAGAAGAAGAAGATCACAATGCTGCTCAAAATGTGTGATATTGTATTCTAAGTGTAAATGAAACTAACGTGTATCTGGCCAATTTTTTGGCACGTAAATCACTATCTCACATTTGTAAAACAGAATAATATATAAACTAAGTGGTTTGCTGGTATCACAAATAAATAAACAGCATCAGGGAGATACAAAATGTAAAAAACAAAAAAAAAACGAAATTGCAAAGAAGTTTGTGCAAAAATACAAATAATACTGAAACAACAAGACACTTCACATTAGGCTGTGTACAAGTCATGGCACAAGTGGCAGCAGTTCGCAAAAATTAAGCATAAGACAATCTTCATGTTTATAGGCTAATATATAAAATAGATTAAAAAAAACCATGAAAACCAACCTGCAATCAAGACGCCGCTGAGCAGCAGGGATACAACAAACCCTCTGCCACCTGCCAGGAAGATTATTATTCTTATAACCATTATGAATATCACAAAACATATGTGAGTCAATCATACATCAGTATAATGTAATATGCATTATGAATGTTCAGGTTCATTTTTCAATCTCAGAGTAGTTTAATTCACGTGCGATTTGTTTAAAACAACTGATATGACACATATTCATAAAAGTTTAACATATTTGAAAAAAAATGGAAAAGTTCAAATAAGGATATTTGCTTTGGCAGAGGTTAAAATATTTCTTTCTGATTAATCAGAAATCATACCACATATAATAACTTCCAACCAGATCCCACACCCCCCTCCATCCCCCTTGGTTTTTATTCATTCTTACTTAAAGCATTATTAGGTAATAAATACTTTCACAAATAAATAATCTGAAAACCATTAAGCCACACAATCAAGAGAATGTACAAACTGGAATGTCCTACTCTGTATAATACAGTTGTGCACTAACTGGAGTGTCCTACTCTGTATAATACAGTTGTGCACTAACTGGAACGTCCTACTCTGTATAATACAGTCAAGATTAGCACTTCTGTGGTAATATCAACATAGATCATAGATCTAACAAACAAAACACACGTATCACTTTTTAATATATGTAACAAAAATAGTGACACAAAAAATGCCAAGGAAAGCCCCATTTTTAATCCAGAACTTTGACCAGCAAAGATTTGTTTTAAAAAAAAACAGGTAAAGGAGTGAAATGTTACAGACTTCATCATACTAGGTCCAGCTTTACGAGGTGAGGTGACTAGTTCCCTTCCTTGCTGCTGTCGTCTTCCTTAACTTAAGAACAGAGTCAGGTACCATTTACAGCTGGGTAGACTGGAGCATGATGCCACCAGTTTTCGATTCCATAACCTGGTAACTTTGTCATGAGAGGGAAGCACTCTAAATGCTTAGCCAACTGGATGCTCAACAGAGAAATAACAAACAATATTAATAACACAATTTTTAACAAGTATAACATACACATAAGATAGATTTAGTAAATCTGGACGACCAGTTAATATATTATGCATTGAGCGTTTCAAACATTAAAAAAAAAAAACAGTTGAGCATCCCAAGGATATATAAATATATATATACTGCTCAAAAAAAGTTAAAGGCCACTTTCAATTTTTAGGTCATTTCAACTAAGCTGTTTTTTTAAAAAACCTGAACACTCAGTCAAAAAGGTTTTGCTGCATTTTGTTGCATGCTTAAACAATGTTTGTTAATCTGACAATAAATCAATTCTGTGTTACGTGTGTGTACCTTCAAGGTCAATCAAATGTACATGGCGGAAAGGGAAATAATGCATGTTTGAAAATGCTTCCTATGGCAAAGCCTGTTGATAACATTGCTGAAATTTGCTTTTCACGTGCAAGTCATGACTATAGTGAACACATGTCACCCACTTTTCGGAAGCAACGTGCAATGGGTATGTTTGTAACATTTACCATTTTAGCCATGGGTCAGCGTGTCTTGCCGTCTTGTGGTAGACCTTGGACGTCCTGACCTGCGTTGTTCTGCGACACTGCCGGTTGCATTATAACAATCACGCAGAGTTTGTATGACAGAGTGGGCAACTCTTAATCTCCTAGCAACTTCTCGCAGCCCTACATCATCCTGCAGCCATGCCACTGCTCTCCATCTGTCAACATTGTCAAGCGTCTTCGCTGAGCCATGGCTAAAATGGTAAATGTTACAAGCATACCCATTGCCCGTTCCTTCTGAAAAGTGGGTGACATGTGTTCACTATAGTCACGACTTGCATGTGAAAAGCAAATTTCAGCCTTTTTATCAACAGGTTTTGCCATAGGAAGCATTTTCAAACGTGCATTATTTCCCTTTCCACCACGTACATTTGATTGGCCTTGGAGGTACTCACACGTAACACAGATTTGATTTATTGTCAGATTAACAAACATTGTTTAAGCATGCAAAAAAATGCAGCAAAACTTTTTTGACTGAGTGTTCAGATTTTAAGAAAAACAGCTTAGTTGAAATGACCTAAAAATTGAAAGTGGCCTTTAACTTTTTTTGAGCAGTATATAAACAAATAAAACGGTATTGACTCAGTTTTACAAATTAATGGTACACAGGAAACAAGGGACGTATCGGGTTTCACCCTTCGTCAGCCACAGTTACAAACAGGCAACAAGGACAAGAAATATAGACTATAGACACTGCAATCACGTAATATATATTGACACAGATGAAGAGCAATATAATAATAAAGCAAGGAAACTACACAACTGAAAAGAATTAATCAATACAAGAAACTCAACAATCAACGAAAATCAAAAGCAGAAAATGGAATTAAAAAACAAGAAGTCTGCTATAAAACTCTCCGCTGAAAGAATTGGGCAAGTAATGAACACTGGTCCCAATGGCGTCCAACAGCAATGAATAAAAGTGACGTCATAAAAATACACAAAGAGAAACACAAAGCTTCATAAAAGAAAGATCGTGAAAAAAGCGACGGATGAAATAAAGAAGTCTGAAATAGAGGAAAGCCAATGAATAACAGAGTCAAGCAAAATGATGTTGGACATTTAGACCATTAGGAGAAAGGCAACCCATTTAAAAAATGAGACTATTCTCTAGAGAAAATCGACTATGGTCATCAAAAAAGCAGGAGCGTAAACAGGTTACCTGGATGTCACAGGGTCCAGAATGGTTTGGGCTATTGAAATGAAGGACCACAGGTTTTGTTTCTCTGTGATAAATATCATTTAAGTGTTCGCGGAATCTATCTGCGAAACGTCTGCCAGTTTCACCAATATAGGTAATGTTGCAACTTTTACAGATAATGGCATAAATAAGACTCCTAGATTCACATGTAAATGACTCTCTAATAATAAAATAGCCCTTTGGAAATGAAACAGTCAGAGTCTGGAGCACATGCGCATGCGTACAACATCTTGGGCGGTGGCAAGACTGTGTACCAAAATATGGAGGGCTAGTATTCATCAAACGGTTGTGTACGAGAATGTCCTTGAAATTCTTATCCCTGCGAGGAGCCACCAGAGGGGGATCCTGGAACAATTCGCAGGTAACAGGATCAGAGTTGAGAATAGGCAGATGACGGAATAGAATTCTCTTCACCGCCAGACAGTGAGGATGAAAAGTTAGAACCAGTTTGAGTCTGTCAGATTTGGCAGAAAGTTTAGTAGTGAGTGCCATCTGACGAGTGACGTGTGTGATGCAATTAAGAGCATCAGATAAAACATGTTCTGGATAAAGACGTTGGCGAAAAAACTCGAGCATCTCTTGAGCTCGCTCAGGGAAATCATCGTCATCGTGACATAACCGACGCAAGCGAAGAAGCTGAGAAAAGGGAATGGAATTTTTACAACTAAGAGGGTGAGATGAAGTATAAAGAAGGAAACCATGTTTTTCAGTAGCCTTATAATAGACACGTTTTAAGACCAGTAGGGCTAATTATCACAGTGATGTCAAGAAAGTTCACTAAGTCATAGAAATTTGAGAAGTGAATTTGATGGCAGGATTGAAATTACCAACATAGTCAATAAATTGACGGAGGTCTACCTCAGACATGTCTGTAATGCCAATCCCATCATCAATATAATGGCTGTAAAACTCAGGTATTGGTCCATCATAACTTTGAAAGACCAAATACTCAAAGTGACCCATAAACAGGCAAGCGTAACTAGGGCCCATTTTAGTACCCGTAGCAACGCCACTGATTTGGTTGAAGAATTGGCCATTAAACTCAAAAGAATTAAGATTAAGAACTAATTCAGCAAGGCGAAGAAGCGGACCTGTACTGATAGTAAGATCAGTAGGCTGGTCGAGAAAAAATTTGAGTGCCTTGAGCCCATCAGAATGTGGAATAGAAGTATAAAGGGAACTAACATCTAGGAGGAAAAGACGGTAAGTATGGCCAGGCATGAATCTGATCGAATCAAAGGTAGTGATAGCATGAGAAGTGTCCTTCAAATAAGAAGGCAGATTGGCGACTAAGGGCTAGAAAATAGTATCAAGGAATTCAGGACTACGTTCAGTGGGACAAGAACAGGCTGAAACAATAGGCCTACCAGAATTAGCAATTTCATACACCTTAGGAAGCATGTAAAAGGAAGGCTTACCAAGACTACTGTCAAAAACATGGAGAGATAAAGCACCAGAAGGCAGAAGATCATCATGGACAAGGCCACGGATAGTCATATAAAGAGTAAGATTATTTCAGACTGTAGCGTCACCAGAAGAAGGAGAGTAGAAGGTGGTGCTACCTAGCTGTGTAACTCCTTCTTGAATGTACGTATAAGTCTTTACGCCAAACAACCACTGCACCACCTTTGTCTGCTGGTTTGATAACAATATCATCACGTTTTCTAAGGCGTGACAATGCCTGCCATTCACAAGACGTGAGTATATATATGTACCTAAGAATATTTAATAATAATATATCTATATATTCTTATGTACATTTATGTCAGAATGTTGCTGAGTTTATAGAATCATGTCACATATTTTGTACTCATGACCAAATTTTAGTTTGTTTTTCCCTGTATCATACTAATTCTTATTGTCCCTTTTTGTACTGTTGGCTGCTTTTCTCAGATATATAATTTTGCTGGCTGCACATTTATTTTGTGCGAGTGTGCTTGTCATTTGCTAAATATAGTACATTTGAACAGAAGAACGTAAAGACTAGCTGGCATGTTCCCTGCTAAACTGGACATGTTCTAACATTACATTGCCTATGCCACGGTAAATCTCAAATACTGATGTAATATTAAGGAAGCCCACCATCAGTGAAACTTACCAGGATGTCTCAGCCTCAGTGCAAGTCATTGGTCATTTTCTTCACAAGAACACTGAAGCTCACAATACTGATGCACTCCTTATACTTGCATTGAAGCCACATTCAAACTTTGATATACAAAAAGCTTCCTGCTTCTATGTCACAGTGGAAAATGATAGTGCCATTGCTCATTTTCTAGTAAACCTTGAAGTTACTGCGGCTGAGACATCAACTTATGCAACACTCAGCAGAGTTCAGAAAGATGTCATTTGCTTTTCCATCTTCTTATCCATTTTTTAATCTTACTATATTTGGTTTTTACTTTGGCAGGCCTTGTTAGCTAAAATGTTGGTTTCTTTGTTCTTTTGACTTCTTTTGCTTCCAATACTTTTGTATCTGACACTGTTTTATAGTTTTACAGTGATAACCCTCTTCATTATTAGTCCATGTCTGGCTATGTTACACACAGTTCATACATCTTTGAAGTTTACATTTTTTTTTTTAAACTGCAATGGCGAACCTATTTTTTAATGACCTATTTAAACATTCAAATGTAATTTTGAACTTTTAATCAAAATTTCGATCAGCAAATGGCTTCAAATGACATGAACATGGTAAATAAATTATCAAAAGATTACAACAGCATTTGTACAGCTCACTTCTTAATAAAAATATTAAGCACATTATTTATAAAACGTCAACAACTGTGGAAAAAGTATGACAGCATGTTTAACTTTTTAAATAGACATCACAGGGAGATTCTATATATATATTTATTCTTATGTACATTGGTTTAGCATGTTTAATAGTCAGATAATTTACCTTCTCACTTCAATTACTTTATAAAACCATATTTTTATATTATTATTAATTACTATGAAGTAAAACAAACGTTCTTTGAAGTCTCAAAAAATATATATATAAAATAAAAAAACATTTGTTAAAAGGTGTGACACAACAGAATGCCACCAAAATTATTTGAACACCTAAGTTCCCATGGATCACACATATTTTAGTTCTCAGTGTTCTATTCTATCTGTTCTAGCTCTCTTCTTTATCACTTTCATGATTGTGTTTAATTCCCTTTTCCATGTTTTTTTCCACAGTTATTCCAGAACAAGTACTGTCTTGTAATGCTATCAACTGGTTCCCCCAAGCTTTGTGTGCCATGCTGGGTTCTCAGTCTGTTTCACCATAGTAAAAATTAAAATGTTGGGCCACTCTGGTGTGGCTAGTCAATCCCTGAAACACTGAGCAGGCAACTCAAAGGTAGCCTGTTTCCAGGTTGCTCCAGGGCCTTGGTTAGAGATCTAATTTTGGAATTCAAGCAAGAGCAGCATGCATGCCCTTGAATCTCTAATCTGGTATTAAATGTACAGATCTGAGACATATAACCAACATACAGATTTTAGCCTAGTCTCTGTATCAAACATGCAAATGGGACCACATATTCAGATCTAAGAATATGTAATCAATATACAAACTTTTAGTCTGTGCATGATAATTCTGAATCTCAAAATGCAAATTTAGTCTGGTATCAAATCTGAGGCCATATAGCCAAAACACAGACCTTAGTTCATGCACAAAGACTCTTAGTCTCGTATAAAAAAACGCTATATAATCAATAAGACTTTCAGCTTATGCAAACACTATGAAGATTCCATGCTCTGTATACGCAGACTTAATTTTGCATTACACGTACAGAATTCAATCACTGTATTCAATGTAGTCAGTGTTTATAATATGAAGACTTCAGTGTATGGAAGTATGATGATGATATGATACTTTATTCTCAATATCCTCTGCAAGCCCTTTTGTACGGCTGTAATGTCTCAAGAAACTTAGAAGGCTGCTTAACCCTTGACCTTCTTCAGTCATTTTTCGTATATATGTCTCTGTAGGACTTATTTCCTTCTGTCTGCAGTTGAACCTGAAATTGCAAACATTGGTTATTTTTATTTAAAAACTGTGAGACTATTAAAACTTATTTTAAACAATCATTCCCATTTGTGATAAAGCACCACAAATATAATATTTTAAACAATCATTCAAGCCTGATAAAAACCATCATAAGTACAACATACTTTAACAAGCCTGTGAGAAAGCATCATAAATAAAACATATTTTAACAATCATTCATGCGTGTGAGAAAGCACCAAAACTATAAAAGAGAATTAACGTTAATTGTTCTTACTGGCCAAAGAACACATGGAAAAGAGAACTGGAGCCAGACATTAAGGGGATGAAAAAGACAGGAAGACCATGAGCTGATGGCATGGGACAGAAAGACTTAGCATAAGTTTGTTGAAGGCCTGTCCTCCTTTGGGAGTTGAAAGGTTAAGAAGTTCTTACTGGAGATAAACGAAAACAAAATATAAATAAAGTAATTTATATTGACAACTGAACATATTATATGAACATAGAGACACTATTTGTCCTAATTATAACCCATCAGAGGTTGAACAGGATATTTGTTTCATCAGTTTAAAAAAAATAAATCAAAAGAGTTTTAATGTGTGTAAAAATATTTTCAATCCAAGTGGGCTGTTTAATAACTGAAACATTCGCAGTTTGTATTTTTTTTGTAAGTCTTCACTTGTGTTAAAACCCAAACAACAAGTATCTGAGTTTATTTTACACTGTAAACATGATGTCATTATTTAGTTTATTTCTTCAATCAGTATGTATCTTTTTCAACATGAAGAAAGACCTCTCACTGTCAGCATTATATACATTCTTCTTCTTTGATCCTTAGCCGCCGACCGTCAAAACAGTCAGTGGCCATTACGCCTGGTGGCGTCTTGTAGGGCAACAACAAATTGATTCCACTTTGCTCGGTCGGCGGCTATCCTTCATACAGTGCCCCAACTCTGGTTCATTCTTTGCATCTCAGCCTCCACAGTCCTCCGCCAAGTTGTTTTTGGTCAGCCTCTCTTTCATTTTCCTTCAGGGGTCCATAGCATAGCTGTTCTTGTGATGGCATCAGTATCTCTTCTGAGGACATGGCCAACCCAGCTCCAGCGTCTGCCAGCTATGATGGTGTGCATGTCCTCTTGCTTGCTCCGAGTAAGCAGATCTTGGTTGGTGATGGTATTCGGCCAAAAGATTCAGAGAATTTTTCTTACGCATGTTGTGTGAAAAGAGGACAATTTCGACATTTCCTTCTCTGTAACTCTCCAGCTCTCTGCACCAATATATATATAAATATATATACTACTACTACTAATTCGTTCCTCTTCTACCGTGAGATGTAGAGGTTTGTAAGAGAGAGCGCCATACTATTCTATCGGCTGTCTTCCTCCTGGCTTGGTTCCATTCTAGTCCTCGGTCCTTCAAAGATTGTCTAATGTTATCCTCCCAGCGGACTTTGGGTCGTCCTGGAGGTATATATATATATATATATATATATAATTAGGGGGAAAACCTGTACAGAAAGTATGTACAGTTGTGAAAATGAAAAAAAACCTGTACAGGGTATGGGTAACCTGCACTAGTTGGTATGTATGGAAAAATGGAACTGAAATGTCAAGACCCTCCTATTGTATGGCTCTGAAACACGGAGAACAACAAAAACCACAACTAAGACATTACAGGCTTTCATAAATGGATGCTTGTGTAGAACTGAAGGATTAAAATGGTGCAAGATACGAATATAGAACCGATGACAAGAACCAGACAAGTGCCTGTGGAACAAGAGACAAGAAGATGACATGGGCAATGGATCTGACACACACTGAGGAAACTTAACTGAAACTACAGAACCTTACACTACAAGAGTACATGAATGATTTGGTGTGTGCTTCCTGCAGGATGGTTGGGGAGGGGGGACAGCTGCTGTGGTTGCTCAGTGCTCCATAAGCAGCGTAAAGGGAAATAATAATAATGATGGTGAAGAAACCATTTTGTTTTGCTTGTTTGATTTAAATTTATTTTACTGGATTTTTTTTAGTACTGTAGTAACAATGATAACGGGATAAAGATAACAGAAAAATTAGGTACGAGTCGCAGTTTTGTCTTGTGTAGTGCCAGGGAGGGGGGTGTCTCTGATGAGATAAACAAAGTGTACGACTACTGCTCCCACAGTCGTACAAGGTGACTAAAATGAAGTTCTGCATGAAGCTGGAATCATTATGTAAAACACAATGCCACAGAAACCACAGCTGCAAGAGCATGTGATTGATTGATGCAGACGTCTGGCAAAATGAACAGCTACATGTACAGTGGTGGCTCCATTCTCAATAAGGAGTGCAAAGGAAAATGATGGTAATGATGATGTTGTCTGTTTTACTGATGAAAAAAATAAACAGCAAAGGAAATTTAGAAAAACAGTTTATCAGTTAACAGCAACACAGTTCTATTCATCAGAACACGGCAACAAACAAATAATGAGACACATAATAACAGATTTACAACCAAGATGTTACAGACTTTCATAAACAGGTGCTTGTGTAGATTAGAAGCATTGAAATAGTATGACAGTACCACAAATATAGAACTGACAACAAGAACCAAACAACAGTGAGAAGAATATATGAGGTAAAGACATCAGTGATGGATAGGACACACACATACTGAGAAAACCTCTAGTAGGATTTAGACAGTAATCTTTGCTATGGAATACAGAACTGACAACAAGAACCAAACAACATTGAGCGGAATATATGAGGTAAAGACAACAGTGATGGATAGGACACACACATACTGAGAAAACCTCTAGTAGGATTTAGACAGCAATCTTTGCTATGAAATTTCCAAGGTAAGAAAAGTAGAGGGAGATAAAAATAAAACACATGGAGAAGAGAAATGGAAACATAAATGGAAACATAAATGAAAGGAATAAAGAAGACATGGAAGGATCTTAAGTGGATGGCACTGAACAGAAGTTTGAATTTGTTGGAGGCTTTTTACTCCTCATGAAGCTGAAGAGTAAGGAATAAATGAATGACAGATCTGCATTAAAAAGACAACAGAAAGGATTAATACAAGCAACATGCATATAAATTCATGAAAGGTAATGAAAAAGACGAGTAACCTCTGTCAAACTTGCTTCTTATAGTGATTAAAGGAATTTTAAGTGAAGTTTTTTTGCCTAATAAACTTGCTGTGATAAAATGTATGATGCAGTATATAAATTAACTTTTAAAACCAAATACTTCATTAACTTATAAAGAAGTTGCTATTTTAAATGAGATACAAACTTAAACTGTGAAGTCTTAAATTATGATTTCTTTAAAAGAAAAAGATGAACACTATAAAAAATTATCAAGACAATGAGCAGACAATCAAAGCTCCTTAGAACTGTCATGAGGAAAGGTATATTAGAAAACACAGAAACAACTAAGAAATTCAACTTGAAATAAAGAACAGACTCAAATACACTGATGAAGTGGTAACATGTCGTGAGAAGAAACAAAAACACAACTGATTAGACACCAAAGATTAAGTTAATTGGAAAGAAAGACACAAAAACAGAAATGATTCAAGACACCAAAGAACACATTAACTGGCAGTAAAGAAACAAAGACAGAACTGAATCAAGACACCACAGAACACATTAAATGGAACGGAAGAAGCAAAAACAGAACTGATCCAAAACAAAAACACATTAACTGGAAAGGAAGGAAACAAAAACAGAACTGAATCAAGACATTACAGAACACATTAACTGGAATGGAAGAAGCAAAAACAGAACTGAATCAAGACAACACATACACAAAAACACAGTAAGTGGAAAGGAAGAAGTAAAAACAGAATTGATTCAAAACAAAAAGAAAACATATTAACTGGAATGGAAAACACAAAACTGAATCAAGACACACAAAAAACCCACAGCAATTAGAAAGGAAGAAAATAAAAACAGAATTGATTTAAAACAAAAAGAAAACACATTAACTGGAATGGAAGAAACAAAAACAGAACTGAATCAAGACAAACAAAAAACCCACTGCAATTAGAAAGGAAAAAAATAAAAACAGAATTGATTTAAAACAGAAAGAAAACACATTAACTGGAAAGGAAAGAAACAAAGAACAGAATTGAATCAAAACACACTGTTGCTGAGTTATTTGCCGGTTGAAGATCATGTGCTGAGTATAGTTATTTTAATGATTTCTTGTTGATCGTGCTTGTTTTATCATTACGCGAATTAGGGTGAAGCGTTCATACAACTCAGTAGCATGATATGAAGAAGTAACATGTAATACTTGAACTCAGCAACATTAATGAAGTAATTAATGCCTTCAGGTTGAGTCCGTAATATTTAATCACATGTACACACAGGATGATCATTTCAAATATGAGCAGAACATAAGTCCGTATAAGTCATGCATAAATTAATCAATAACGTAGACTGCTGGTTTACGTGTCAATGTCCGTTTAAGGATACAATGCAGTATTGTCGTCAGAACATCACAGCTATATGCACGCGCAGATAGACATGGCTACCTGCCGACAGTGAGACTGCGAGTCTGAATATTTCATACGAATTGGACGATTATTCTCCTCCTTCTGAGGATTCTAGTTAAACACTAACCTCCGTAAGTTTCCTCTCATATAGAGTTCTAGGACTGACCCTGGTCCATCATAAATGCACATATAAATGGCTATATCATGCCATTGAATTGGAAGGTTAGAAAACGCAGCTATTCAGCTTGGCGGTCAAGTAACAAAGGGTAGCGTCTCCTAGTTACCGACTGTGACCCAAACAACGCTAGACACGTCATAATCGATCGTGTATGGAGCGTTCAATAATTGAAACATCTATCGCAATATATTAAATGTCTTAACCTTTACAATTGCACGTCTGCTAACCTTTAGCAGACGGCGTTAATAACATATACCGTAACAATTCCCTGTACACCGGGGGAAAAAAATCGATAGATTTTTTTTTCAAGATCTATCCGACTTAACAATTTTTCAAAAAATTTAACACCATTGTGACATATGGCCGACGATGTTCTGAGTAGAACCGTGTCGCGGTCATGTCAACTAACTATTTGTCATAGTCATCTAACATTAATCATATTATATATCAATATTATGCATATTATTATATCAACTAAATAAAATGTGTAATGTCAATAGTGAATGATAGAATTAAATTAAAGTAAGGTCTGTCGTATTAGTATGTCATATAGGAATTAATTTGACTAATTAAAATTAAATTAATTAATTAAACTAAGAGTTAAATTATTAAGATTCTAATGTAACACGATGTTATGAGAGAAGAAAAGACAAAATAAGTGAGAAGAAATAGAAAGAAATTCGAATATAAGTTTAACTTAATTGTGTGTGTTAAGTGTTAGTGAATAATAACTATCTAATTTAACTAACTAAATAACGTATAGGTACATTAAAAAAAAATATTAATCTAATACTTGTGTGAGATTTATTTTCTCTTTTCATAATTTCTTCTTTTTATATTTCGTTCTCTTTTTTTGTTTTTTTCATTTCATTTTTTTCTCACATTTCATTTTATTGATATTAATTCAATTAAGAAGTTAAGTTAACTAATTAATTAGTATAGGATATGATGATCCATCCGTAGTCCTGATCCTGATGAATTTTTTTAGACAAAGTGTTGAAACGTTTCCGTCGGACAGAAATGTCAATTATCCTAGGATCCAAGAATTAAGTGCACATAGGATAATAAGTTCGACTTGTCGTCAGATATTGTTCCATGATTGTTCAACGAATATTCATATATTGTGTATGGACGTTAGACGAAGTTTCAATGTCAATATGTATACCTTGATTGTCTTTAGTTCAATTCTGTGATGCATATAGTGTTTATAATTATTAAATTGAAGTCAAGGTTAGTTCCCTTATAGTTGATACTTCGTTCTATCCAATGTAGTGATGATTGACGTATTTTAGGAATGTCAATGTTGATTATTCGTCGTCAATAGGATTACGTGACAACGCATCCGCCACAATGTTTTCAGTGCCAGGAATATGTTCAATGGAGAATTCAAATGGCTGCAGGATGATTGCGTATCTGGCGAGTTTTGGACTTTTGTGGTTTGATCTACGCAAAGATGCTACAGCACGCTGGTCAGTCTGTATGGTGAATGGAGCACCAAGCAAGAACTTTTCCAGTTTTGTGATTGCCCATATAACTGACAAAAGTTCCTTGTCCACTGTGGAATACTTTGTTTCTGCCGGCTTTAGCTTTCTTGAAATATATAATGTAGGATGTAGAACGCCATCATGGTTCTGGAGCAGGCATGCACCGATGCCGTAGTTACTAGCATCTGTTCGTAAGAAAAATCTTTTGGAAGCATCGGGAAGTCTTAAAATTGGTTCATGCGAAAACAAATTTATAATTTTGTTGAAAGTTTCATTGCATATACCAGTCCATGTCACCTTCACCGGCATGTCTTTTTTTAACAATGAAGACAATACAGCCGTGATGGATGACAAGTTTGGTATGAATCTACTGTAATATTGAACAAGTCCTAACAAACTCCTGACCTGTTTCTTCGTCTGAGGAACTGCTATGTTTAGAATTTTGGAGACTGTACTAGGTAACGTTCGGATATATCCCGATCCAATGATATGTCCCAAAAAGGTTATCTCATTACACGCGATCTGCACCTTTGTAGGTTTAGCAGTTAGATGATAATTCCTTAGAGTGTCGAAAACATATCTAAGTCCCGAAACATGTTCCTCAAACGACGAACTAAACAAGCATATGTCGTCAATATATGTAATAACGTCTGGTCTACCTGATAAAATTTGTCGCATCAGGCGAATGAAGGTAGCTGGCGCATTAACAAGCCCAAAAGGCATCACATTCCACTGGTATAGACCTTGTGGAGTGGAAAATGCGGTGTAGTACTTAGCCTTTTCGGTCAGTGGTATCTGCCAATAACCTTTAGTTAAGTCTATCTTACTAAATATAGTTGCGTTGGATAGACGTGGCAGTAAGTCGTCGATAAGTGGATGTGGTTCGCTGTCAACTATAGTCTTAGCATTTAATTTTCTATAGTCAACACATAGTCTGATGTTATTGTCCTTCTTCCGGACAATCACTAATGGAGAAGAGAATGGCGAATTACTAGTCTCAATGATTCCCAGAGACAACATCTGTTCAAGTTCCTTAGTAGTTTTAGCAAGGAAATGTAAAGGAACCGAATAGGGATGTACACGAATAGGTGTATCGTCATTGAGAGTAATGTCATGACTGATAGCCGATGTGCGACCCGGGACGTCGGTCAACACATCTGGATAAGATTGTAATAGATTAGCAATCTGTAGACGCTGTTGCGGTGTAACCGTTGAAGAGATGGTTACATCCCGCCAAGATTCAGTAGGTTGAACTACTGGTACCGGTAACGGTAACTGTACCTCAGGAAAAGAAGATTCTTCTTCCTGGATGACGGATAAGTTGGAATAATAACAAGTAGATACTGTGTTGTCATCTAGTTCATGAAAAATTGACTGTAAGTGTTCAGGACGTGTATGAAATTGCTTGAGCATGTTAATATGAAATATCTTTTTGTGTCCCTTGATATCTAAGACGTAATCAACGTCGGAAATTTTATCAATGACTTTGTAAGGACCATTCCAAGATATCAATAATTTATTGTTATTGTGAGGAAGTAACACATAAGCCTCATCGCCTGGGAATAATTGGCGTAATCGTCGAGACCTATTTTGTAGAGATCGAGCCTTAGCTTTTGCAGCCTCAGAAGAAGCTGTTGCCAACTGGCAAGACTCAATAATGTTCTTCCGAAGATTAATCACATACTCGTAAGATGACTGAGTGTCCTGAGTCATCTCCGCGTCAATTAATAAGTCTTTTATTAGTCCCATAGGACCTCTTGGGGGAGCACCAAAAACTAATTCAAAGGGAGAGAAGCCAGTTTGTTCATGCGGTACCTCCCGATAAGCAAATAGAACAGCTGGGAGTGCTCTGTCCCAGTCATGAGGGTGCTTAACAGTAACCTTATGTAGTAGTTGTTTAAGTGTACGGTTAAGTCTTTCAACTGCACCATTACTCATAGGATGATAAATACTACTTAAATTCCTATCAATGTTCCAAGTTTTCATGACTTCCTTCATGGTGTCAGATATGAACTGTGACCCATGGTCTGATAAAAGTTTTCTAGGAAACCCTATTCTAGAAAAGATGAGATGTAGTGCATCAGCTACATCTGTGGTAGTGGTGGTCTTTAATGGGATAGCTTCTGGCCATCGTGTGCACAAATCAATGCACGTAAGGACGAATCTATGTCCTCTGGCCGATGGTAGCAATGGACCAATAATATCTATGGCCATCTTGTCAAACGGTCTTACTGAGATATCGCAAGCCTGAATAGGCGCCGTGTGAAAAGCTCCACGTGCTTTCACTTCTTGGCATGTAGTACAGGAACGTACATACTGCGAAATATCTCTTGACACTCCTGGCCAAAAGAATGAAGACAGTACTCGAGATCGTGTTCGAGTATATCCCATATGTCCAGCACACTGTGAGTCATGCGCATGTTGAAGAATGTACCGTCTAAAAGTATACGGGACCATAACTTGTTGTTTCATTTGTGATTTGTCATTAAAACATCTAATCAATATGTCATTTTTAATAACAAACCAATGTTTGTTATTATTACCTGAGGATAGATTGTCAACTTTATCAACCAGCTTAAAAATTTTTTTTAAAGATTTATCCTCTTTTTGTTTGGTTGCAAATGTTTCCCTGTCAATAGGTGAATTGACTACAAATTCCTCTTGGTTGTCTGCATCCATTTTATTATCACCAACTTTCTCCATGAGTTGAGTCTGCGCTCTAGTCGTCACGGCGTTTCCAGTGCATAGGTTATGTTTCTCCCATTCTATGATCTCATCTGGAGTACAATCTTTACTGCCGTGTATACGACCAACCATCAGATCAGCAATAGGCTTTTTTAGCATACATACTTTTACATTCCCTGTGAAAAAGGGTGTTCTAATATGAACAATAGCTGTGGGGTAAAACTCAATAGTTCCACCAAATGTCATGCAGCGGACATATTCTCCTGTCGCACAGCTAGGATGTACCAGCGACTGACGTACACCAATCGTCGTGGATCCTGAATCTCTCAGCACTGAGACGACGGATCCATTAACGATTCCCCTGTTAAAAATTAGTAAGCCTGTTCCATCGTTGACTGCAAGACCTACCTCTGGTGTAATATGTCCGCAGTTAAGCACTGTTTCTTTCGCCTTCTGAAAAATAAGATTGCATTGTTGGCAACTATTTGCCACATTATAATTAATAGCAAAACATGCAGCAGAAGACTGTGTTGTATTATTGTCAAGTGGGACCTGAGCTATAGGGGTAGTATTATTTGTAACTGCCGCCCCTGTATTATGGTTGTAATGAGATGATCCCCGAGAATGAGATCGATTCCGAGTATAATTGTTAGAATTATCTCGTCGTCCTCTATAGTAACTATTATCTCGATGTCTCGAGCCATGATTATTACCATTCCAGTTATTGTTATTTTTGGGGGTATGTGATCGATTATAATTAGTGTTATGTTGACTATTGTGGTAGTTTGTTTGAGGTGAATAATTTCTATCTCGTGATCTACCTCTGTTGAACTCATTTTTATTGTTGAAATCATTATTATGTCCCTTCTGAAAGTTAACATTGTGATTTCTTTGGAACCTACTTCTGTCTACACTGTGATGTCTTTGTTTGTTATTATGATTGTAGGCCATATTAGACGCCACAGGTAGAGGTTCTCTTAATGAGGAGTTAGAAATGGTTGCATTCGGATGTGCCGAACAGTAGTTTAAAGAAATTTTTTCCAACTCGTCAATAGTACCTGGTTTACGCTCCTGCAAATATGCAAAGAATGGCTGGCTAACCGAAGATAATACCTTATCCCGTAGTAGCAAATCAACTAATTTGTCGTACGATTTGTTGACTTCTGCCAGTTCAACCCATCTATTAAATGTATTGCGTATGTTCGCAATGAATCCTGCAAAATCTTTTGGAGATTCAGGTAAAATTCCCTTAAATTTCAACCTACAGTGTTCCTCGTCCAGGTGAAACCTTCGTAAAAGCAAGGACTTAATAGCACCGTAGTTATTTGCTATTGATGGGTCAGCATTTTGAGAAGCCGTCAATGGTTCTCCAACCAAGAATTCATTTAACTTGAGTACCCATGACTCTTCAGGCAAATGATTTGTTTTGCAAGTCTGTTCAAAACGTGACAGGAACGATGAAAGGTCGTCCACGTTTAAGTTGAAAGTGGGTAATTTAAAGTTGTAGAAATGTTTAGTTTGGCTGGATGACGATCCATTTTGTGCGTTATTATTCTGGTTTGCATCAGCACTTTGTGCTTGTAATCTTGCTGTCTCCAATTTAATACGCGCCAATTCCATTTCTTGTTGTAAAATAATTTCCTCTCGTTTCAATTTATTCTCTTCTTCCTGTTGAGCAATTTCTCTTAATCTATTTTCCTTGGCAATTTGCTTCATCTCACGTTCTGCTTCCTTTCTTTCACGTTCCTCCTCCTCTTTCTTTAATGCAGCCTTTTTCTCTGCTTCTTTTCTTTCACGTTCCTCCATTTCTGCTTTATGTTTTTCCAGTTCTGCCTCAGCAAACTGACGAAGTTCTTGAGATTTATAACCATATTCCTTACCAATTTTAACGAAATGGTCTATAGTAAGCATTTTGACTTTTATCTGGTAAGTAATTATTGATAATTACTGATTAAAATAGTCAATAGTAGCTTCAGAGTAATTATTATACTTACTCAACTTAGGAATATTCAATATAAATAATCACAATAGTACTGAACTCTTATGTCTAAGTTCAACTAATAGACAATATTTTGTAACAATATTGTATCTAAGTACTAACTATATCATAAATAGTTATGATATCTGTTAACTATAATGTAATTACATCACACAATTAATCTCAATATCCAATAATGTTGGGTATGATTCCTAGTAATTATATTGTTCAATGTACTAAGTCACTCTCTTAGTACCAGAAAAGTATATTAAATAATATACAATGGGTCTGTCACCTCAAAGGTAGACTATAAGATTATTTTATTTGGTCAATATATATATATTATATTATTATTATGCCCTAGGCATCTCTTATAAATTGTAGTGCTAATTTCTTGGACTATCACTGCATAATTATGCAATGTCCCATATTAACCTTAAATGTCAGAAAAAATTAATTAAATTAAATTACAAGTGTATTATTGAATATAATGTCATATTATTAATGTAGTATTTAATATATATCATGAGGACAAACAAAACAATGATGCAACTAAAGGGTACAAACAATGTCAAGACGCAAACAAGACATTTTCACAATTAAAAATGAATTTATGAACTAAATAAAACAAGCGGAAGTGTCACAAGCCAAATGAAGGGTCAAGGTCTGACCCGAGGTCAACTGAATATGCAAAGTACCCAAAAAAAAATGACTGCAAAAAATGATGACATCACAGGACTCATAACGGACGAACATTTAACAATCATCAAATAAATGATAGTAAGAGTAGACTGGACGAAATAGTTAACGAACATGATACAAAACTGAATAAAAATGTGAACTTAGTACAAATAAAATACACCAGTTATCTACGG
The DNA here is from genome assembly GCA_024509875.1 of Oreohelix idahoensis. Classification (NCBI taxonomy): domain Eukaryota; kingdom Metazoa; phylum Mollusca; class Gastropoda; order Stylommatophora; family Oreohelicidae; genus Oreohelix; species Oreohelix idahoensis. The sequence continues at coordinate 79,895 of JAMPIV010012031.1, forward strand.
AACGGTACAGCTAACACAAACGTCAAACGATAGCAGATCTGGACAGGCAGTCCACCGGCAAACCTCAATGGGGCTTCCAAAAGTGCAATCGTTTAACTGCCCTAAGACCGACTGAAATCTAGGTGGTCAGCTGTTCGCGACATTCCCCAGAGATTTCAGTTCCCTCCAACCGGCCCGCTAATTAACAACACATTAAAACAACCCAAAAAATACATGAAACACATTCAGAAAAGACATGCCTATGCAGGCAAAAGGCATGGACTCAGTATTACTGTTTGCAATGACGACAGTATTAAAACAACTAGACTTATCTTTTCCGTTGCTTAGATCAGTGCTAGAGGTCGTCAACAGCTAGGCTAATGCCCCTGACTGTCTGCTCCTGTAGTCCATATCGTGTGTTTGCTTCAATGGCTCATGTTTCCCCTGGTTAGACTTAGAAAACGGCTTTGGTTTCTCCGACAGTTCACCTACACGACCTTCGGTGACGTCACGTTGTTAGGCATTAGAATGAGTACAACGTCATCTTCGACTGGATCATGTGATCGAAACTTGATCGTAAATATTATGGTTAACATGTGCGTAAGGAACAGAAGTTTGTTTCTTTTTTCTGTCGTTCCCCGCATTCGGCCGCCACTTTGTTGTTGAGTTATTTGCCGGTTGAAGATCATGTGCTGAGTATAGTTATTTTAATGATTTCTTGTTGATCGTGCTTGTTTTATCATTACGCGAATTAGGGTGAAGCGTTCATACAACTCAGTAGCATGATATGAAGAAGTAACATGTAATACTTGAACTCAGCAACATTAATGAAGTAATTAATGCCTTCAGGTTGAGTCCGTAATATTTAATCACATGTACACACAGGATGATCATTTCAAATATGAGCAGAACATAAGTCCGTATAAGTCATGCATAAATTAATCAATAACGTAGACTGCTGGTTTACGTGTCAATGTCCGTTTAAGGATACAATGCAGTATTGTCGTCAGAACATCACAGCTATATGCACGCGCAGATAGACATGGCTACCTGCCGACAGTGAGACTGCGAGTCTGAATATTTCATACGAATTGGACGATTATTCTCCTCCTTCTGAGGATTCTAGTTAAACACTAACCTCCGTAAGTTTCCTCTCATATAGAGTTCTAGGACTGACCCTGGTCCATCATAAATGCACATATAAATGGCTATATCATGCCATTGAATTGGAAGGTTAGAAAACGCAGCTATTCAGCTTGGCGGTCAAGTAACAAAGGGTAGCGTCTCCTAGTTACCGACTGTGACCCAAACAACGCTAGACACGTCATAATCGATCGTGTATGGAGCGTTCAATAATTGAAACATCTATCGCAATATATTAAATGTCTTAACCTTTACAATTGCACGTCTGCTAACCTTTAGCAGACGGCGTTAATAACATATACCGTAACACACACACATAAAAAACACAGTAATTGGAAAGGTATGACAGCATATGTCTTTTGGTACAGCATCACAAAATGACAATGATGACTTTTAAAAACTAAAATGATTAAAATAACTGTTCAAAATTTTTTTTTGAACTTGTCAAAAAGCTAAATTTTAAAAATTCTAATTTAGAAATGATAGAAACCAACTTACTCAAAATTATATATCTCATCTGGACTAGCCCCAAGGTACCTGCCTAAAGTATGAAATGTGGGTTTGTCTTCATTTATTTCAGCCATCTGGTCCAATGATGTCCTTATCTTTTTCATCAGCTCCCAATCTTTCAGCACGAATCTTAGATCATTCTCATCTGCACTGCTGATTCCTTTAACTGAAACATAATACAAAAAGGGTACATATAACAAAACTGTGATTATCCTTAATGACTATTTTCTTTCATGAAAACTTTACTAATGTAGAACAGTGGTAACACTATTTGAGCTGCTGCTGCTTCTTCTTCTCCTCCTCCACTGGAGGCAGAAACAAGGGCACCAGAAATTGAAAGAACTAGAACAAGCTGCCAATGATTAGGTTTCATGATTTCAATGCTAGGAAGTTTTTAATATGGCTAAACATTTTTTTTTTTACAGGTAACTTTTTGTTACATACACTGGCACGCTCTGTTCCAAACCTCTACACCTCACAGTAGAAGAGGAATGAGTAAGTAAGTCTTCTTCTTTGTTCGTCCTGAAAAGGACGTTGGTTGCGTTGTGTCCGTTTACAGAGAAGGTGCGATATTTGCGCCTTTCGGCCAACACATTCGACTTCAGCATGGCATTTTTGGGACCGGGTTACCCTTCCCTCTTTGATCCCTACTCACTCAGCCAGACTGCAGTAGTGCAGCCTGTTTCCAGGACCACCACTTGGAGGTGGAGTAGGGTCTTGGTCAGCTCTGGTTCGCTGACCCTGACACAAGCAGTCTAGCTATGGGTCGCTAACTGCATTCCTCACTGTTGACGCGTCTTAGGTCCCAGTAAGTAAGTAAGTTACATACATATTTATGAGAAAATATCTTATAACATGTTTAAACTCATTGTTATTAGACTGAAGAATATATTTAGGTAGTGTAAATCTTACACACAACAAGTAAGTTTATTTTGCCCTGTATAGTTCCTGGGGGCCTCGGAGACAAAGAAAGAACAGGACAACTGTACCCTCAGGCATGTCATACAATGCAACTAATACGAGGTTGTGCGTCGGGATGGAAATTTCATCATGTAAAACAAACTGCCATTGAAACCATAGCTGTAACAGCATGTGATTGCTTGGTGCAGGCTTCCTGCAAGGGGACCAGTTGCAATGGTGGCTCTATGCTTCATAAGGAGGACAAAAGATAATAATAATGATGAAGATGTTTATATTCGTATATCATGTAAAATGTTTTGCTATTGTTGATCAGATTCAGTGTCACTGCACTTCGAGCAAACCTATGGGTGCCCAGTCTCCCTCAGCAAATGTCAAAGGGTGTGAATGCAAACTGTTCCTGTTGTGCGTTGGTTGCATACACGCTGTATGCATCCTCTCATTCATCCATCCCTGCTAGTCTTACGTTTGATGCAAAATTCCAGAAATCTTTGCCATGATGATTCATCAATTGCAGTGTCATTCTCTAATAGGCGATCATTAATTGCATTCAGTATCTCTCCCTTATTCACATCCAATGCATCTTCTATGGGTGCTCTTGAAGCTTGGCTGTCAGCTCTTTCATTGCCGCATACCCCTGCATGAACAGGACAGTAGATCCACAACAGTTCCTGATGATTCGAGCCTTCTATGGAGGTTTTCCATTAATGCCAAAGCCATCCACTTTGGACCTTCCAAAGCATGGATTGTGGGTCTGACACAATACCTGCCCTACTTAATGAAGTCTCAGTGTAGACAATGGCATCATCATCCCCAGCATGATCATTTATCAGTTAATAAATTTCCAGCTGCGCCCTCCCAATGGCCCAAGTTCTGCACTATCTACCAAGGCTGATGATGACTTGCTGGTAGTTAACGTAAAATGCAAACATAAGGAAAGCTGACTGTGGCAAAATAGGCATGCTATGCAACGCATGTACCACATCCTCATGGAGTAGAAAGACGTATAAGGTCTGTGGTCCATAGGGAGATGAAAGGTAAGCAAGAAGTATACCCACCATACTGGTGCTCCATATCTTTCATTTACATATATAATAAATTTTGTTGTCATTAAAATTATTCTCTGGGCAAACCTAGACATAAAAATCAAAGCCACTTACTATGATTCTGTCCAATGTCTGCAACTTTGCCATGATTCTGTCCAATGTCTGCAACTTTGCCATGTCCCAGAAAAACAAAACTGACATCATTATTAGCTGGAGATTTGACAACACTGCTCAAAAGATGGTCACTGACTTTGATATTATCAATGCCTGAGACAGTTTTCTTTGATAGCAGCAGATGTTCAGTTTTTGAAGTCAGTAATGTCTTGTCTGTCTCTGATGACAGTGACTGAGACTGCAGCTTTTGGTCTGTCATTAGTGGCTGTTTGCTTTCTCCATCACTAGTTCCTGAATCAGAAGTACCAATGGTTTCAGTTGTCGTACTAGACCCACCTACAGAAGTGGCAAGTAAGAAAAATAACTATAAATTATTCTTGCAGGAAATTGGAATCTCAGTATAAAATATAAGCACATGCTGAAAAACATTCTTCTTCTTCTTAGATCCTTAGCCTCTGACTGACAAAGCAGTCAATGGCCATCACGCCTAGTGGCATCTTGTAGGGCAGCAACAAACTGTCCCCATTTTGCTTGGTCGGTGGCCATCTCTCATGCCGTGCTCTAACTCTGGCCCACGCCCTGCATCTCACCTTCCACTGTTCTCCACCAGATTGTCTTTGACTGTCTCTCTTTTGCCATCCTTCTGGGTTACATAGCATAGCAGTTCTGGTGATGGTGTCAGAGTCCCTTTTGAGGACATGGTCAACCCAGTTTCTGCGTCTGTCAGCAATGATGGTGTGCATGCCTTTGACTGCACCATGTAAGCAGTTCCTGATTGGAGATGGTATTCGGCCAAAAAATTCAAAGAATTTTTCCTAGGCAGGCTGAGTGAATAGAGGATAGTTTGGACATTTCCTTCTCTGTTACTCTCCAGCACTCTGCACCACAAAAAAGTACAGAAGGTACAGAACTCTCGTATAATTGTAATCTGGCGTTTGTACTGCACTGAGAAGACTTCCAAATGTTGTCCAGACATGCAAAGGCAGTTCTGGCCTCACCCATTCTGCCACTGATGTCTTTGCCCGCCCCGCCATCTGGTGTCACCATGCTGAATGTGAAGGAAAATTTATTTTCAAGGAGGAGTAAGTTGAAAGAAAGTACTGTGTTCAAAAAGCCTATATGACGTCTTGATGAAATAACTGAAAATACTCACACTGATAACACTGACTAACAAAAAAAAAATTTTTTTTTCTTTCTCTAACATTTCTATGTTTTTCTGGTCAATTTTAACTCTTAGTATACGAGCGGCCTTTTAGAAAGGCCGATGATTGATCTGCACTAAATAATTTATTTATAAAGATAACATAAAGTGTTATATATCAAAATGTGAAGAAATGAAACCCCTATATCATGCATGTAACTAAATTGTTCACTGGTTTTAAACATGCATTCACCTATACATTTTCGCTGTTGAAGGGGATCGATCATCGGCCTTTCTAAGAGGCCGCTCGTATACTAAGAGTTAATGCGCTGTTTTTAAATCTGCAAACCGTTTTTCTCTATCAGGTCGGGATCTCTAGAAATACGCAATTGAAGTTTTTTAACAATGCATACAGTATTACAACATCATTTGTACAAGAAGTATAACAGTTATGTAGGCTTGAATTTCTTTGCAGTCGACTTTCATCGGTGAATGGCATGTGGTACATCGCGATGAAGCATCCAACAATAATCGGCAAGCATGGTCACACTCCACCGTCCTTGATAACGTGACTCCATTACGGCGATATCTTGATGGAATCGTTCTCCATGTTCATCGCTGACTTCGCCAAGGTTGTCAGGGAAAAAGTCAAGATGCGAATCGAGCAAATGGATTTTGAGGGACATGTTACAGCCCATAATTCTGTATGCATGTATGCACTGCTTAACAATATGCACATAGTCGACAGATTTGTGATTTCCCAGAAAGTTATCGACGATCGATTTGAATGCCATCCATGCGCGAAGTTCACTACCATGTAACAAGTTCTCGAATTGTTTGTCTGCAATAACTTTCCTAATCTGAGGTCCTACAAAGATACCTTCCTTTATCTTTGCATCGCTAATCTTTGCATCGCTAATTTGCGGAAACTTTTCTCGAAGATAAGTGAAAGCTTTGCTCGTTTTATCTAACGCTTTTACGAAATTCTTCATGAGCCCCAACTTTATATGTAACGGTGGTAAAATGATGCTGTCTTTGTTAACCAATGGCTCGTGTATTACATTTTTATGCCCGTGCTGCATACGATCCCTGATAGGCCACACCTTTCTTGCATAATGTTCCTGTCTGTTGCGGCTGTCCCATTCACATAGGAAGCAACAAACTTTAGTATACCCAGTTTGCATGCCCTTGAGAATTGCAATGACCTTTCATCATCATCAGTTGCCATCTCCACAACGGAGGTTGGCTGTAATGGATCTCCAACGTCTTCTGTCTCTTGTCTTGGTGGTACACTCTGATAGACTCTTTCCCGTCCATCTCTTGATGTTATCTTCCCACTTATAGCGCTGTCTTCCCCTTGCACGTTTACCTTCAACTCTCCCTTCTGTTATGGTCTTCTGCAAGGTGTTATGCCTTTTTATGTGGCCAAAGTATTTTAGCTGCCGAACTTTGACCTCTCTCATTAGTTCTCTTTTCATACCTAGATTTTCTAGGACCTCCTTATTTGTTTTCATCTCTTTCCATGAGATACGCCCCATTCTTCTATATATCCACATTTCAAGAGCCTCAATTCTTTCTTCCAAATGCTTATTCATCGTCCATGTTTCTGCACCATACAGAAATGCAGAATATATATAACACTTTATGATTCTCAGTTTTAATTTATGAGATAACTGTTTGGATGTCAGTATATGTTTCATGTTGTTGAATGTAGCTTTGGCCATTCCTATTCTCTTCTTGATTTCTGTTTCACATCTGCCATCTTCTGTTATTATATGACCAAGATATACGTAGCTCTTGACTTGTTCCAGGATTTTCCCATTTACGCTTATCTTTAATGTGGGTTTATCGTCTGTTTTGCTAATTATCATAGTTTTAGTTTTCTCAATATTAATGTCGAGTCCATATTCATGACTTATACTGTTCACTTGCTTCACTAGTTCTTGTAACTCCTGTTCGCTTTCAGCTAACAACACGGTATCATCTGCATATCTAAGGTTGTTTATTGATCTTCCACTGATGTTCAGTCCTGGTATTTCCTGTATCTGTTTGAAAATTTTTTCGGTGTATAAATTAAATAGGCAGGGGGACAGCACACAACCTTGTCTGACACCTCTTTTTATGTCTATGTATGGTGAATAATTCCTTCCCGATCTTACTGTGGCAGTTTGCTCCCAATAAAGGTTACTGAGTATTCTTATATCTTTTCCATCAATACCTATGTCTTTGAGGCATTCAATTATTTTCTCATGATGGATTCTGTCAAAAGCCTTCTTATAGTCAATGAAGCACATATACATACTTTTTTGGACCTCTGTATATTTTTCTGCTAATCTTCTTAGGCAAAATATTGCCTCTCTTGTTCCACTGTTCCGTCTAAAACCAAACTGTTCTTCTTGGATTTCGCTGTCTACTTTACTTTTTATTCTTTCCTGTATGATTTTGAGCAGTATCTTAATTGCATGACTCATCAGGCTGATTGTTCTGAAGTCTGAACATTCTGTTGCATTTGGTTTTTTGGGCAATGTTATAAAAACTGATGTCTTCATGTCGTGTGGTAAATATCCTGTATTGTATATATCATTGCATATTTCTGTGATTGTATCTATACCAAAGCTCTCCAGAGCTTCTATCATTTCAATGTTTATGTTATCCATGCCTGCTGATCTTCCTTTTTGTATCATATGAATGGCATTCTCTACTTCTGATCTGAGAATGTGTGGGCCTTCATTAGAATCTGGTGATGGTTTTTTACCTCTGTTGTCCTCGAATAGTTCTTTTACGTATTCTGCCCATCTGTTTGATATGTCTTTCTCATCAAGTAATATTACACCATTTTTGTTCTTGATACAGCTTCCTCCTTGTGCAAACCGCGACCGATTTGATAATTTCTTTATTTCTTCATGCATATCTCTTGTCATGTGCTTCTTTAGGTCTCCACAAATCCGCCATTGGTAGTCATTGTACTTTATTTTTGCCAAAAGTATAGCCATATTGTCATAAGTTTCTTTCATATGAACAGAGTAGGCGACTGGAATTGATGAAAATAAATTTCCATTATGCAATAACACGGCTTTTAGACTAGTCTTGGAAGAGTCGATGAAAAGTCGCCATTCGTTGACTATGTGCTCATGACCGAGGTGCACCATTAGACCTTTTACATCTTTGCAATAGCAAATGTCATCATCCATCTCAAAGTATTGAACAAGTTCTCTGTGTCTATGACGAAATTTAGATATCGGAGTATTGGGCGCTAAAAGATTCCATTCTTTGAGTCGCGAACCGAGTAATTCTGCTTGTCCTTTGGGGAGAGCGAGATCACGTATTAGATCTGAAAGTTCTGAATGGTTAATTAAGTGAACACCATCATTCACCGGTATATAATCCGAGTCAGAATTAGTTTCTAAAGCAGGTAAACTATCACTTTCTGATGGTTCATTCACGTCCAACGGATATTGTTCTGGTGGAACTGGGATCGGACACGTGATTGGATCATGAGGCACTGGTTTCGAAACCGATTCAATATTTGGATAAACCACAGACTTTCTAGTTTTAAAAGTGAAACCATAGATATTTGTCAAGCAGAAGTAACAATCAGTAGCGTGATTTGTCGGTTCACGCCATATTACTGGCACTCCAAAAGGCATCGACTTATGCTTCGGCGATTTTCGTAACCAACCTGCCAATGTATTTGCACAAGTCGAACAAACTGCATTTGGCTTCCAAGATTTATTTGCATCATCAACTTTTGAATCGAAATAAAGTTCATATGCTTTCTTTAGCAATGGTGTAAAGTTTTTCTGGTGAACACGATCGGTAAAATATCCGCACATGTAACAGAACAGATCAGCCGAATTTCTACAATTTCTAGAAGCCATATTTCACTCAGAATTATTTCAAAATACAGTAACTATTTGAAATATAACGTAACATATGTCATGCATCTTTTAGCAGTATAAAAAGTAGAATTATTTTGCATTTTATTAATTTTTAAAAAGTTATATAGTAAAAATGAAACGGAGCAAATAACGGTTTCCCAAAAATATATTTATTCACAAATATCTTAAGAACCCGACGTGATAGAGATAAACGGATTTCAAATTTGAAATCAGCGCAAGAAACTGACCTAAGAACACTTATTCTTATATAAGAAAGAAAAATGTTGTTTGTCAGTGTAATTAAAATAAAGATGTGTGATGTCATTATCATGGTAGATGAGGTGAATATATGTATCTCTTGAAATAGAAAAAAAATAACAAACAGTACATGTATGTGATATGTAGCAACAAAATAAAATATCTGCAGCTATATTTAAAATTTGATTCACTGAAAGTTGGGTTTCACAACTGCTGCCATCTACCATTAATAACTTACCTACTGAGCTCAAACAGCTGTCAATTATTTTATCTTCCTTCTGATTGTGCCTGGTGATCCTGTGCCATGTTGTAATCACACACTTGTGAGAATACCATCTTTTGACACATAGTGTGCATACAATTACTACCAAACAAACTGCAAAGATTCCTGTGTTTACAAAAAAAGTGTGATATTTATTTACTTGTTTGTAAAATTAGGTTCAAAAATTAAAAAGTTGTTTAAAATATTAAAATATTTCTAACAGAAATGCTGAACCTACTTCAGTAGAACCATGCTTCATTTATTTCAAAAGTTTGTTCAAAGTTCTTTGCCATTATCAAGCATTGTGAAATATAACAATTCCTGTATTTACAAAAACAGGGTAGATGGATATGAAATAAAAAAAGAAAATAAGTAGTTTGTCTTACTGGGACAAAAGATAAGAAAAATTGCCAACGTTGTGGCCACAAGGCCTTCATCAGGGAAAGGAAAGAAATGAGAGCTAAGAAGGACACATGAGAAAAATAAATAAAAACGGGTACTACCAATAAAAATTGACTGTGACCTATTTATGCACAGAGTATTATTTGTTATAGGTCAAATGTCAAGTTATTCCTATTGTATGGCTTTGAAATATGAAGAAGAACAAAAACATCAACCAAGAAGTTACAGGCTTTAATAAATGAGTGCCTGCACAGAATAAAATGGTTGAAATGATATTACAAGATCACTATTGTGGAACTGATGACATGAACCAGACAGGTGCCAGTGGAACAAGAGATGAGAAGACACTGGCAACAGATAGGCCACACACTGAGGAAACTTGTTGATAGCATTACAAGGCAGTCCTTGTTCTGGAATCCCCAGGGTAAATGAGGCAGAGGTAGACCAAACAAAAAACCACATGGAATAGGGAATAGGAGACAGAAATGAAAAGAATAAAGAAGACATGGAAAAATCTGATGTGGGTGGGGCAGGACAAGAAGGTGAAGGTGAAGCTGAAGTATCCTCTCCAGGGCGTGAGCTTGGGCACCAGTTATATGGAGATCAAGCTGTTGCCCATGCAGCATGTTCCCCCTCTCCATGCAGCCGGTAGGTCCAAAGGAATGAAAGGAGCCAATACAGTTTGGTACCAGCCACATCACAGGAGTTGCCAGAATAATGTCAAATCAATTAGACTGTCTTAGGGACTCAAGACTCCAGATTTATCCTCTGGGTTTATTCATGAAGCCTTTCCCATAAATGGATATTCCTGCAAGGCAGTGGTGGTTTGGATTCAGAGTTTTACATTCTCCTAGATAGGCCACCAAACAAGGATCACAAGCCTTATCTGCCCTAAGGCCAAGTGTTAAATGTTAAGGATTGTTTAACACGGGCTATGTGTTAAATCAACCAAGAACTACTTATTCGGAGTAGCCAGGAGGACATGCACACCATTATAGCTAGCAGACACTGGAGTTAGTTGGCCATGTCCTCAGAAGGGACCCTGATACCATCACAAGAACAGCTATGCTATGGACGCCCGAGGGAAAGCGAAAGAGAGGCCGACCAAAAACAACTTGGCAGAGAACTGTGGAAGCTGAGATGCAAAGAATGAACCACAGTTGGGGCACTGTACGAAGGATGGCCGCCGACCGAGCAAAGTGGAATCAATTTGTTGCTGCCCTACAAGACGCCACCAGGCGTGATGGCCGCTGACTGCTTTGATGGTTGGTGGTTATGGATCAAAGAAGAAGATGTGTTAAATATGCCTTAACAGCATATATATATATATATATATATATATATATATATATATATATATATATATATATATATATATATATATATATATATATATATTTATCGTCACCAGTTAAAATAGAGAAAAGGAATACATACCAACCACAAGTCCTACTGGAAACTGCTGTATATAATCTGAAAAAGCAAATATTAAACCAATGTCTATTAACTTTCACATCTAAGGTTAAATTAAAGTTAAAGGTCAGACATCACTATTTCAATTTACTAGAAGAATTTCCATGCCTAAAATAAATGTTTTGATTATTAAAAAATCTATGCCTCAAAAGAATGTTTTGATTATTAGAAAATATTTGCCTCAAATGAATGTTTTGATTATTATAAAATCTATGCCTCAAATGAATGTTCTAATTATTATAAAATCCATGCCTCAAATTAATGTTTTGATTATTAGAAAATCTTTGCCTCAAATGAATGTTTTGATTATTAGAAAATTTATGCCTCAAATTTCTTGCAAACCAGTCACAAAGAAGCACTGATTATTAATTTACTTCTACAAATAAGGAGACAGATGTTTCTGTATAATATTTTATTTCACAAAGCCAGATAAAAAAAACCAAGGAGTAGTAAACAAAAGAACATCAACACATTGAGTATCACAAACCTAGAAGACACACACTGACCAAAATCGACTGATACCATTACAAAGCAGTCCTTTCTAAGGTTAAAGAAATAGTTTGACCCAGAAATCAAACAGAGAAGAGAACTGGAGAGACAGACCTAACAAGATAAATAAAACACGGAAAGAACTTGAATGACTCAGACTGTTGAGTGAAAAGGCTCTTGAGTATAAGAGTGAGATCCATCTTTGCTTCTTAGATCTGGAAAAGGCATTTGACAAGATCCCCTGGAAAAAACTCTGGGACTGTTTGGCAAGGAAGAACATTCCATCACCTCTGATTCATGCTATACAGAGCTTCTACAAGTCTTGCAGAAATTATGTGAGGACAGCAAACCATAAGTCAGAAGAATTCAGGACCACCACTGGTGTAAGACATGGTGATATCCTGTAACCTTATCTTTTCATACTCCTCATGGACAATGTCATCAAGGCATGTAAGGAGAGCACAGGAAAGTATTCAGTGGGGTACTGGAAGATGAGACAGGTCTGTATTTCAGAGCTGGCATTTGCTGATGATGTTGCCCTGATTGCTAAATCAGAGGCACATCTTTAATCCAACCTGCAAGTCTGGAAGGAAGAGAGGGATGGTCATAAGCAGCTCGAAAACTAAAACCATGGTGATATCACGAGAGGAAAGAAGACATCAGATTAAGCTGGGAGAACAGGTCCTGGAGCAGGTCGACCACTTTAAATACCTTGGAGCTGTCATAGACCGGAAGGGAGGCATCAAAGAAGAGTTGGCTACCCGAAGAGCAGCAGCTGGGAGACTTTTTCAAGCCATAAATAGAAGATTCCTCAGCAAAAGAGAAGTTGGTAAGAAAACGAAGATGGCTCCACCTATGTCCCAGTCTTGACGTATGGATGCGAGTCATGGGCAATGACTACAACCCACAAAAGCCAGATCCAAACCTCAGAAATGAGGTATCTGAGGAAGGTGGTTGAAGTAACAAGAAGGAACATGATCCGCAACCAGACCATAACGTCAAGGCCTAAAAACCCAACCCCTGCAGACCCAGGTAGAAAAGTCTCAAGTGAGATGGTTTGGCCATGTCTGCAGAATGGGAGAAGATCGGCTACCACAGCAAGCATGGGAAACTAAGAGCCAGGGATCCAGACCTCCTGGAGAACCCAAAGTCCACCGGGAGGACAACATTAGACAATCTTTGAAGGACCGAGGACTAGATTGGAACCAAGCCAGGAGGAAGACAGCCGATAGAATAGTATGGCGCTCTCTCTTACAAACCTCTACACCTCATGGTAAAAGAGGAACGACTAAGTAAGTAAGAACTTGAATGGCTGGCAAGGGAACAGGATGGCTCGGCATAAACTGGTTAAAGGCTTTTGTTTCTGAGAGAGCTTGGGGAGGGGAAGGGAAGGGGAACACGTATCCTCAACAAATAAGATGGATGCTACAGAGCAAATTAAATACAAAATCCCTCCCCTCCACCACAAAAAAAAAAAAACAAGGAGATGCACAGAAGAATAAATAATGAGAAATCATGGTTCTGATCTGAGAAGAAGCAGGATGGAAAGTAGCAAAATGGTGCCTGTGGAAGACCCTTACAGAAGTCCACTCTACTATGTACATGCAAGAGTTATGAATGAATAAATGAATGAATGGAAGAAACTAATAACTGTGACAGAGAAAGAACTTTTTTTAGACACAGGTAGAGGCAGCAGAAGAAACTCTGGACATGCAGTGAGAGACAAGAATATGCAATCGTTTGAGACAGTGTGAGTGTTTGAAGATGAAAGAGTAGAGACATTAAAAACACTTAAGTAAATGCAGAAATATGAAGCCAAAACAAGGGAAATAATTATCTTTGACTTGATTTTAAAAATACATAATTGATGAAATCAGAGATGAGGTGCGTGTGTGTGAGTGGAGTGGTATCTATGTGGAAAGAACTGTGTGCGAGAAAGAAAAAATAATATATTTTTTTTTAGATCTAGACATCCAACAACTACGAATCTGAATTATTGCTGTTTCACATATTCATGCATGTTGGATGTTGTCTGACTCAGTTAGCAAAGGAAATAATACATCTAAATCACGTGTTTATAAATCTTAAATGCTCTTTCCATTCCTTCGCTCACCGGTGTATGTCTCCTTCACCTTAAGGAAGTATCCAGCACTCAGTTCTGACTGGCCAATCTCATCTTTCACCCGACAAAAGTATTCCCCCTCACTGTTCCTACTAGCACCACGTATGACATAAGTATTCAAATCAGGATCACTGTAAAGTTCTTGATCCTTGAAATACCAGTATATTCTACGCTTTCCAACAACCTCTGATGCTACCACACACATGAGGGTCTTTTCTGAGCCAGACTTCACTTCTTGACTTTGTCCAAGGGATTCGATTGATGGCTTATCGGGTTTTGCTGTAAACAAGATATGAAAAATTCATTAATGTTAAATAGTTAAAATTTAAAAAAAAATCAAAAAAGGTAAAATTAATCACATAGCAAATACTGCCATAGGGGAGTGAAGTGTTAAAGACTTCAGAATACTAGGTCCAGCATCGAGACGTGGGGTGACAAGTTCCCTTACTAGCTTTCTTTTCCTTCCCTAACTTAAGAGCAAAGTCAGGTACTCATTTACAGCTAGGTAGACTGCAGCGTGACACCACTGTGTTTATAACCTGGCACCTTTGCCATGAGGGGGCCAGCGTACTAACCACTCTGCCAATCAAACGCTCTGTTAAACAGTGCTGCAGTAAAAGAAAAGGCTGCTTGTTTATGCTGTGATGTGTATCATTATAATTACCCTTCAACTCCTGAGGGCGCATAGGCTTTCAACAAATTTGTGCCAGGTCCTCCTAACATGTGCCAACTGCTCAAGATCTGTCCATGTCTGCTTTATACTTTTTAAGTTTTTGTGGCTTAAAAGTTTTTACAAGATGGGGAGGGCATACCCATGCCCAACCCTCCTGAGTTGCCTTTATGCATGCTTGGTAGATTACAGTGCTACAATTCCTTGTAATGTGTATAAGTGCATTGGTCATCTACTTGTTTTAAGCAAAGTATTTTGGTTGTTTTTTATTATTTTGTTTTGCTTTGTTTGTTTTGTTTTCTTTACTTTGTGACATATTTGAGTGTTTATTTTTTTCCTGTTATCTCTGTGTGTAACTGGTCCTGATGAAATGTGCACTTAAACTTGATCTTGTGCTATATAACAAAATGTTTTGCGTACTTTTCCTTCTGATCTTCATGGAAAATTCAGCCAAGCTGGCAGCTCAGAAAACCACAGCAATAAGAAAAACGTAATTTATAATAAATACAATTTCTTGGATTTGTGAAAAATGACAAAGTTAGCTTTACAAAAGTTCAATAAAGTTCAAAGTACTGTTATAACTTTATAAAATACAAATGAATTGGTAATAATTTAAAAAAAAATTTAGTATTAGAACATGAAGAAAACAAAAAGAAAATTAAGTTATGTTGCAAAATCAAAAATATGTTCTATTATTTAAACTTGTATTCCTTTGTCTGGCAGTGAGATTGTTGTTGTTCAACTAAGGTTGCTGAGCTTGTCGGTCTTTTGCAGCCAGTGCCAAGTTTATGAATCATTGGCACTATCTACATTATAGATCTAGGCTTTTTCTGTGGCTTTTTCTGCCATTCCGAACCTTGCTGAGTTGAAGTCATGAGCTTCAATTTCTTTTCTGGGAATTCCATCCTAGCCTAGAATGCATTTAAAGGATCCTCACATCTTATTTCCTGCCAGAAGGGGGAGGGGGCAGCATACTGTGCATTTTCTGCCATCTATGGGGGCTCTGCAAATATGCAGGGCTAAAATTTTGTGATCTGTTTCTGGGTTCTCCCAAGGAACCATCATATCCTGCACAAAGTCACTTCCCAGCTCCCCTTGCCTGTCACAAATTCATTGCTAGATTCTTCTGTGAGTTAAGTCTGGGTGCTCAAGTGATTTCTCCAAGCGTAGTGTGCAGTGTTCAGTTCTCAGCACATTTTACCACTGAGGGAATCGTGATAATGGGCCTTTTAGATGTGGCTAGATGATCTGGGAAGCATTGGTCAGGCAACACATAGGTTGTCTGTTTCCAGGATACATCATATGGAGGTGCTTCAGGATCTTGGTTAGATTTCTAACCTGGAATTCATTTAGGAGCAGTGTGAATTCATATGCATCACGGTTAGAAATCTAACCCTAGACTTCATGTGAGAGCAACGTGAATTCCTTTGCATCTCGCGGTGAAATGTGTATCAGAATTAGGATGCTCCCCTATATGTTTCTCCATTCACCTATCTGGTTTGGTGTCCTTCAGCTTGAAATCTGTGGTTCAGAATTAACCTTCTGAGTCTGAGACAAAAGTAGAATGATTAAATTTTCCTATTCTCTGCTGCATTGCTGAAGGGAGATCACAGGCACTGACACCTACCTGAGATTTTTCTCTTTCTTTTTTATTATAATGACTAGAACTGTCTATTCTCAACATTGTTCTAGTTATGAGTGAACTGCATGCCTGTAAACAATCTAATATTGGTATTCTCTGCTGTTCATATTTTTTACACTTTAGTAGGAAATACTCAATATTATTGTCTTGTAGACATTCTGCACAGTAAGGTATATCTATTCTAAAACAGACCATTCCCAGTTGTAGTCAAAGTAGCTTCTAACTGTTGGGAATTTTCAGTTCCCTGGATACTAGACACATTCTTGCTGGAGTATTAGCCAACTTATACAACAGAAAATAGAAGAGGAAGAAAGTATGAACTAAGTTAAATACCAAAAAAAAAAAAAAAAATAAAGGAAAATGAAACATCCCAAAAAACAGAAGTCAATGGTGATGCTCCCTGAATATCTGTATGAACAAAAAGGATGTTTTGTTCATGATTGTTCACTATGTTAAGTTTCATCTTTCCTCGTGGATATAATAATAGCCCCTTCAGTCATAACTGACTATGGGACTGTGCCTCTGATGCTCCTTTTGACGTTTATTTTCTCTTCTGCTTGTCGTGAGAGCTTTTATTAGCTTAGTCTGAGGCGGTGCTGTAGACAGCATTGCCACTTGGTGTGACTGGCAGTTCATCCTCCCAGGTTGCTGGATTCATGTCCCTCATGTCTCTCTTGCACACATCTGTGAACCTCAGCTGTGGTTCTAACTGTTCTTTTGCCATCTGCCAGTTGTCCGTAGAAGATATCTTTCAGGGTGCAACCATCTTCCATGTGGCAGACATGGCCAAGCTAGCATAGTCTGCGCTGTCTAAGCAGTGTATACATGCTTTGAAGGCCAGCTCGTGGCAGCACCTCAATATTTGTCACTTTGTCCTTAGGCAAAATACCAAGAATGTGGCATAGACACCGTAGATGGAAAGTATTGAGCCTTCTTTCGTGCTTAGCATAGGTTGTCCATGTCTCACTGTCATTTAAAAGTGTGCTGGTGATGCAAGCATTATGTACCGCAGCTTTGGTCTTCATTGTGAGTTTGGAGTTTCCCCAAACATGTGTTGCGAGGAGGGCAAAGGTGGCTGCAGCTTTGCCAATGTCTCTGTCAATTTCTGTGCCCAGAGAGAGTGTGTAGTTGATGGTAGACCCCAGGTATGTGAAATGGTGCACCCCTGCCAATTCATAGTTATCGCTGGTGATAACTGGTGTAACATCCACATCCTGACCCAGCACATTTGTTTTCTTTAGACTTATTGTGAGACCAAAGCCCTTGCATGCTTGGGTGAAGTGATTCATCAAGCTCTGAAGCTCCTGTTGACTTTAAGTGATGATTGCAGCGTCATCAGCGAATAACAAGTCTCTTATTGTGTCCCTTCTGTTTGTTGTTTTTGCCTTCAGCCTTGTGAGGTTAAACAGTCAGCCATCTGACCTAATGTGAAGGCAGAATCCTTCAGTTGCATTTCTGAATACATGTTTCAAGAGCAAGGTAAAGATCCCAAAGAGGGTCAGAGCCAGGATGGAGCCTGTTTGATGTCGTGGATATAGTTTTGCTTGAAATCAATGGAGTGTTCACTGATGTCAAAATTCATATTAAAAAAAGTAATGCTTTGGCCCAGGAGCTATGAAGAGAGGTAAAATAGGAGTATGAGGCTAAATAGGGTTAAATGTGTTTCATGAATGCAGATCAGTATGGTCTTGCTTTAAGCATTGGTTTTTTTTCATTGTGATTCCTTCTGCATCCCGCTGGAAAAAAGTTGCCAGCAGTAATTTCTCTTTGTTGCTTATTAACTCCCTCCCCCCAATACACACAATACAGTGACCATCATTGCATGGGGTTGGCCCTATTAAGGTTTGGGTCCAAGTCTTCTGGAAACCTCAGTCAATAGAAAACTACTATAACCGATAAGTGACACTTTTTATTAAATATTTTAGGCTGTGCCCCTTATAGTTCCCGGGGGATGGGGGTCTCTGAAGAGAAAAAGAAAGATTGGGACTACAGCACCCTCATGCATGTCATAAAAGTTGACTAATATGAGGTTGTACGTGCGCACTGCTGACAACCTCATCTTGTAAAACCAACAGCCACTGAAACCAACACTGCACAAGCATGTGACTACTTGGTGCAGTCTTCATCCATGGACCAGCTGCAATGGTGGCTCTATGCTTCGTAAAGACCACAAAGGAAAGAGAATGATTTTAGGTTGTGTGGTTTATAGCTGAGCTATGATTTCTGCAACTTTATTTTTTCTGTTATATTTTTCCTTCACTGGCCTTACCCTACAAAACAGTAAGTGTACCAGGTTAGTCTGTCTATTCCCAACAGGTCTGCTCAGCTTGGCTGAACTTGCCAGGAACAAGGCACCTGAACACAGTTCACAGGATCAACTTGGACACACTTCATGCCATTATAGCAAGATGTAATACTTAGGAAGGGTTGTTATTTATAAAATACTCTTAACACATGAAACAAGATCTTTCAAATACATGAGTAATGTATTGTACCAAATTTTTAGTAAGTAAACAATACGATTATAACTTACTTTACTTTACTTTTAAATTTTGGGTCTACTGTTTCCATAAAGCGTAGTGAGGAAATGAAGTTTTTGAGCCAAATATGTTGCATTGGCTGCTGTGAGCCTGTGTTGTTGTAGAATTTCTGTGATGTTGTCTATTCATCTGCCTCTTTGTCTTTCCCACGCCGTGAGACCAGATCTTCTAATGTTGTAGGTGTGTAATTGTAATTTATTGGGCTCCATTCTCAGGAGATTAGCAAAACATTTAATTTTCTGTCTCTCAGTATATTTGATGCAGGTTGTAGTTCCTACAGTTTTTCTGATGTCATCATCCCTCATTCTGTCTCTCCTAATAACGTTAATGGACTTTCTTAAGCATCTCATCTCACAGGACGCGATTTTCCTTTCCTGGGCTTTGGTCAGAGACCATACTTGACAACCTGAAAGTGACATGAATAAAAAATTCCCATATTACCTACCTCTTCTCTGGCAGATGAGCAGAGACTGGTCAGAGATGTTCCATTGAAGACTTTCTAGACACTTCAGTTCTGTCCAGTTGCTGTGCAAGGGTAAATACCCCAGATTACAATGTAGCTTGCACGTACTGTATACATCATTATCATGGGTACAATCTAGCCTTCCATGAGAAACAGACAAAAGTGGGCACCCTAAAAAAAAAAAAGGAAGAAAGAAAGAAATAATTTGTTCATAATAATTTCTTGGCATGTCTGCTAACACTAATCAGGGAGGTTATCAGTAAAAACTTGACAATACAAGCGAGGGAAAGCAATTACAACCCATTTTTTCCATTGTCATTTCAATAAATCTGTTGCGTGTAGTTCCAATGGGTCTCTGCCAATGGGTCTCTGCGGAGACAAAGAAAGAACAGGACCACTGCTCCATCAGAAATGTCTTAACTCTTTGCCTCCGAAACAACGCTCAGAGCGTTGGTCAGATTTGACACCCGTGCCAAAACAACTCTCTGAGCGTTGTTTTTAGTCTATTATGAATTAAAATAACGTCACAAGATGGAAAATAATTGCAGAGTCAAATAGTTAAAAGGCAGAATAATATGAGATTGTGCATGTGGATGTCAATTTCATCATGAAAAACAAATTGTTACAGAAATCATCACTGCATAAGCACATAAATACTTAAAGGTGTAGGCTTCCTGCAAGGGTGCCGGCTGCAGTGGTGGCACCATGCTCCATCAGGAGCGAAAAAGAAAATGAAGATGATAACAAATCTGGTGAGAAAACTTCATTTGACTTTTTTTTTTTGTTAACAACTGTTTCGATAACCCCATGTTGTGACCCAAAAGAAAAGAAAACTAAACAAAGAACTAAATAAAGTAAAACTGTCATTGCTGGTGATGAGTTTTTGGCTGCCAAAGTTGACAGTAAAAGATCACTTGAAGTATACAATGGAAATGCTGGGTATTTTTA
The DNA here is from genome assembly GCA_024509875.1 of Oreohelix idahoensis. Taxonomy (NCBI): domain Eukaryota; kingdom Metazoa; phylum Mollusca; class Gastropoda; order Stylommatophora; family Oreohelicidae; genus Oreohelix; species Oreohelix idahoensis. The sequence continues at coordinate 99,893 of JAMPIV010012031.1, forward strand.
AAAGATAACCTGAGTTAAGTTACTTTGTTGAAAACCGCAATGGAAGGAAATGTTGAAGGCAAATGGGAAAGAGGGTTATAGTGTCAACCGTTTAAAGCATCATGAAGTAGTTAGAAAACAGTATACATACATATATCCTCATATATTTTTAAAATGAAATGCTTGTAACCAACAATGAAACAACCTCACTAGATTTTTGGGAAAATGCAGAAACAGCACGTATTGCACTTTGAAAACTAAATTTAAAAAAAGATTAAAAGAAAACAAATTCCATGCAGTTTTCATGGTGCATTTATGGGCAAAATCAAAACAAAAAGCATGTACCATGAAAGCTAATCTGAACACCCATTAAAAGAACATGCATGTCTTTCAATATTGCATTGACGATCAGCCATGATAAGTTTGACTACAAAGATCTAATGAAGTTGAAATGGAGAGGATGAAATGACTGCAGGAGAAATAAATGCCATCTTATTGTTATTGTTAATCAGAATCACGTCATTGCACTCCGGGCAAACCCATAGGTGCTCAGTCTCCCTCAGTAAATGTCAAAGGGTATGAATGCTAATTGTTCCTGTTGCACACTGGTTGTATACATGGCGGATGCATCCTCTCACACGTCCATCCCTGATGGTCTTATGTTTGATGCCAAATTCCAGCAGTCTTAGCATTGATGATTAATCGCTTGCAGTGTCATTCTCTAATAGGCGATCATGAACTGCCCTCAGTATTTCTCTCTTATCCATGTTCAATGCACCTTCTATGGGTGCTCTTGAAGCTAGTCTGTCAGCTCTTTCATTGCCATGTCTCCTGCATGACCAGGACAGTAGATCCATATCAGTTCTTGAAGATTCGATGCTTCAATGGAGGTTTTCCATTCATGTTGGAACCATCCATTTTGGACCTTTCGAAGCATGGATTGTGAGTCAGATACAATAACTGCTTTTGTTAATACTATTGATAATAGTCTCAGACAGCCATCTTAAGGCAGCAGCTGTCTCTACCTCCATTCTCTTGCTGGAGGTTGTTATCTTGTAAGCCCTGCTATGTTCAGTGACAGTTCTGCCATTTACTCTAGCTGAGAAGCCTCACCCTGATTTAATACCACGGATTACAGACCCATCAGTGTACACAATGGCATCATCATCCCCAGCATTATCATTAATCAGCTGATCAATTTCCAGCTCTGCTCTCCCACTGGCCCAAGTTCTGCACTCTCTACCAAGGGTGATGATGTCTTGCTGGTAGTTCATCCAGCTCTCATCTGACTTACTCCACTCTTCTCCCTTGAATATATTTTCAACTGTGGTCACCTGTCTAATAGTCACTTCTGCCTGCGCCATCCATGACATCCCCCTCTTTATTCTTGCTCCTTTGATGTCAGCTATGTTCCCATGCAGGGGATGCCTTTTGTCTGTGGTTACTCACATATACACTTTTACCTGGGCCATCACATATCTGGATCTAATTGACAGCAATCCAAGCATGTGCTGCATCATCACAATGGGGGTATCTCGTGTACAGCCCAAGACTATACACATCCCTTCATTTTGAATGTGTTCCAGTCGTTCACATTGTGATATTGACAGCGTGAGTATTCCCAGGCCATTCTCGATTACAGACAAGACCAGCTGATGATACAGGAGAAACAGTAGTCTCTGCTCCAGGTGCGCTGCAGCCATTGTTTTTAGGGCTGCCAGATCTCTCTTGCACTTCTGTATGATGTGATCAACATGGTGCTTATACGACAGCCTGTGATCAAATGTTACTCCAAGGTATTTCAACTTGTCCTGCCTTTTAATTTTCTGTCCATGGAGAGTAATGCCTGGAAGATCTGCTTTCAATATGGAGTTATTCAAGGAGCACCAAAGCACACAGGCTTTGTTGGGATTGACTGTGGAGTTCGTTTCGTCACGTCATTTAGAATTTACCTGAAGTGTCTCATGTATGCTTTTAACCATTTCATGTCTATCTGAGCCAGTCCTGTAAATGAGCAAGTCACTGGCAAAAGTTAATGTTCATCCCAAACCTGTTGGTTGGATTGCAGCTATTTTTGCTGTATAGATGTTAAACAGCACCGGTGATAATGGAGAACCCTGGGGTAATCCCAGACTAATGAGCATGGGTTCTGATGTCCATGTTCCCAAGCAAAATGCGACTGCTCTATCAGTCAAAGCAGCTGCTATCACCTTGTTAGTCATGGGTTTACACCACATTCCAGTACACAGTCCATCAAAGTTGCAAAGTCAACACTGTTGTAAGCATCCTCTAGGTCAATTGCCACAGCCACCGTTTCTTGTTTACCCTGGAAACCCTCATATACATCGTATGCAAATGGTCCAGCATTACCCCATGTTACTTTTGTTGGTCTATAATTGCCCAGGGTATCAGGGAGGATGTGTGCATTTTCCAGGTGGTTCATTAATCGTCTCGCCACTATCTTCTTAAGTAATTTGCCGTAGACATTCGGCAATGTGATGATTCAATGGCTGTTTAGCAGTGTGGGGTCTTTACCAGGTTCAGGAAGTGGTCATAGGTAGCTATGTAGCCAGTCTTCCGGCACCTCAGCATTCTGTATACTGGTGTTGAAATCCATCACTACATTCATAATGCCTCTGTCATCAAGCTCTTTGATGCGTTGATACTGTACACCATCTGGACCCGGCGCAGTGTTTGTACTTGTTTTTAAAGAATATGCAACAGAAAGAGCAGACCATTAATTTATTCCCGTCATTTTTTTTCAGGTTACTGGCTCTCGTGTACATGTGTGTGTGTATACGTACATTACTCTTCATATGCCTAAAGAGCGTAACTTTCAACAAATTCATGCCAAGACTGCCCGTCATGTGGCCAAGACCTGCCCGTCGTGTGGCCAAGACCTGCCCGTCGTGTCGCCAAGACCTGCCCGTCGTGTGGCCAAGACCTGCCCGTCGTGTCCAATCCGTTCAAAGTATTTTCATGTCTTCTTTCTTGTCTGTCTCCAGTTCTCTTGTTTGTGTGTTTATCAGTCTACCTCTTCCGCTCTTACCCTGAGCATTCCAGACCAAGGACTGTCTTGTGCTGCTATCAACAGGTTTCCTCAATGTGTTTCTATCCATTGACATCTTTTCCTCTCTTGTTCCACTGGTACTTGTCTATTTTGTTATCAGTTCTATATTGGTGATCTTATCATAACATTTCAGTCCTTTTATTCTTCACATTTATGAAACTCTATATTAATGTTGGTCTCCATGTTTCAGAGCCATACAATAAGACTGCCATGACAATGGAATTGAAGATTATGATTTTAGAGTTGGATTGGACTTCTTTTGATTTCCATCTTTTTTCCCCCAACACAATGACAGCCCCTCTTATCATTCATATTCTTATATTATTTGTTCCTAAAACTTTGTCTATATTGCTGCCGAGATATATTTAAGTTCAGTTCTTGTTTCTTCAAGTGTAATCTTGTTATCATTTGCTGCATTTATTCATATAATTTTTTGTCTTTTCCCCTGTGTATTTTCAAACGCTGAGAACTCTCATCATGTATTTTCCTTTTGTCTTGCATATGGTTATGGAACAGAATAGCCTGGCCATTTTCATGTGAAGTTTTTGCTTGACAGTTAATTTTTTTAATTTTCAGAAATGTCCTCTTAAAGCCTTATTTGAATCGTTTTTCAAGATGTTTGTAGCTTGACAGGCAGCAGTGATAATATGGCCATAAAGGTCATTACATATAATAAACATACTACAAGTTTACAGAATGAGATTTTTCAGACACAGTGAAAGATTGGAGACTAAATGAGAAAAGTTGAAGATTCAAATAAAATCAGGAGACAAGGCCGAGGAATAGTTCAAGAAGATGGATGGACATCACAGAAATGTTTGAGAAATAGTCGGAAACTGAACAGTGGAAATAATTCATCAAGACAAGAATGCAACAAAAAGGATTATATTTGTAACAAGTTCTAAGGGCTCAGAACACTGAAGAAGTATAACTAGAAGTAGTAGAAATTTGTTGTTTCTCAAGTAAGTGAAATGCCATTTTTCAAAATGTGCCACAATTGCTGACTGCATGTAAGTGAAACATCTCATCATATAAAACAAAGTGCTACAAACATAAACAGTGCCACTGCAGGGTCAAACATACTGCAAAAAAGGCCAGCTTCAGATATGTACCCTGCTCCTCCAAAAACAAAAAAGGAAAAAATGTACGCGAAATATTTGAAAATTTTGTAAATGCATTGTTTCTCACAAAAGTGGAAATGTTATTATGTTTGTATTTTGTTGAAAATGTGGCCAGTTTTATTAAATGCACAATAAGCTAAACAGCATTTTTCAAAATTAAAAATGGGAATGAATTCACTGATTGTGTAAAAGTGAAGAAGCACTTTACACATCATGACTCAGTCTGCTGATTATAATTTAAATATTCTTCTTACTTCAGTACTTACATGGTGATTTGTCACTGGTTCCTGTACACCATGCATTTCCTTGCCCTGGTATACTATGTGGGATTTTCTTTTTACAAGCTTCATTGTGAAGTTTACTTTCGACTTCTATAGAACAAATCTTGCAAGGCATGCAAAAGTTGTGTTGATTTGGGTGATACACAGAACTGCAGAAAGATTACTCAAATACATGACAAAACTTGTCAGGAATGATCAATGTGATGCATGACAGAATGTCATTTATAAAACAGTCTTTACTTTTCAACTCTCAAAGGAGCATAGGCCTTCAACAAACTTATGCCAGATCTTCCTGTCCCATGCCATCAACTCAAGGTCTGTCCATGTCTTCTTCATCCCCTTCATGTCTGTCTCCAGTTCTCTTCTCCGTGTGTTCTTTGGTCTTCCTCTACCCCTCTTACCCTGGGGATTCCAGAACAGGAATTGTCTGTTAATGCTATCAACAGGTTTCCTCAGTGTGTGTCCTATCCATCTTCAGTGTTTTCTTCTCATCTCTTGTTCCACTGGCACTTGACTACTTCTTGTCATTAGTTCTACATTAATGACCTTGCCATACCACTTTAATCGTACTATTCAACACAAGCATCCACTTATGAAAGTCTGTAGCTTTTTGGTTGTTTTTGTTGTTCTCCATGTTTCAGAGCCAAACAATAGGAATTATTTGACACTTGAATTGATAATTCCGATTTGTGTATTGGACCTGATTTCTTCAGATCTCCATATATTTCCCAATGCAATGCAAGCTCCTCCAGCCTTTTGTATTCTTGTTTTGATATCATTGTCTGTCCCTCCAACTGTGTCTAAACTGCTGCCATGGTTTATATGGGTTTTGACACCTTGTAGTGGTGTTTCTTCCAGTACAGTCTTGTTATCAATTCCTGCATTTATTCTCATTATTTTGGTTTTTATAAAACAGTGCATCATGAAAATGAAAGATTGTGTGTGTGGTGTATAAACAAACTTATCAGGTGTAAGAAAGAGTGGAAGGCATATAACAGAATATAGAATACAAAGGAATTAACACAGCTCTTGCGTGAATTCCAAGATTTGATTTCTAACCAAAACCCTGAAGTACCTCCATGAAGGTGCATCCTGGAAACAGGCAATATTTGAGTTGCCTGGCCAATACTTCAGGGTCAACTAGCCACACCAGAGAGGCCCAACATCACAATTCCCTCTGTGATGAAACATGTTGGAACTACACTTGGAACTACACTGGGAAGTAAACTGGGAACTATGCTGGAAATTAAAATGGGAACTAAATTGTAAACTACACTGGAAACTAAACTGGGAATTAAACTTGGAACTACACTGGGAACCACACCGGGAACTAAGCTGGGACCTGTGCTGGAAATTAAACTGGGAATTAAAATGAGAACTAAATTGTAAACTACACTGGGAACTAAACTGGGAATTAAACTTGGAACTACACTGGGAAGTAGACTTGGAACTACATTGGGAACTAAACTGGGAACTAAACTGGGAACTAACATGGGAACTACACTGGGAACTACACACAAGAAGAATATGAAAGAATTATAAGGAATAACGCTGCTTTATATGGCAAACAATTAATAATATGGAGTATGAAAAAATACATTAGGCATATGATGGAAGCCCCTGTGGTAGCTGTATTGGATCTCTGAAGAAACAAAGAAAGACGAGGGTTACATCACCCTCAGGGATGTCCTACAAGGCAACCAATATGAGGTTGTGTATGGGGGGGCTGGCAACCTCATCATGTAAAACATCCCACAGAAGCCACTGCTGCAAGAGGGCACTAGAGCTTACTGCAGGCTTTCTGTAAGGGGACTAGCTGCAGTAGTGGTTTCATAATCCAAAAGGAGCGCAGAAAAAAATGATGATATGAAGAAAGGTCAGAAGGGCATAAAGGAATTATGGGATATATAAAATGCTAATAAAGAGTGAGATTAATAAGAGATTAATAAATTCTTCTTCTTCGTCTTCCTTCTCCGTGTTGCCCCTTACGGAGCATGCAGCCAACACTGTTGTTCCTAGCAAGCTTGCACCAACTCTTGTGATCCTTACAGAGCATGAAGCCAGTTTTGCAGCACGTCCCCAGGAAGCCTTCATCAAGCAGCCGCATGGGCTTGCAGCAGTGGTTTCTATGCTATCAGTTTTCCATGACAGGGTTGCCAGCCCATATCAAATATTAATAAATTAATGCACGTGAAATATGAAAAAGTGAGAACGTTTTCAGGACGAAAGTGTTAGGTGGGCGAGGGAAAATATGTCTGGTGTTTGAGGAACGCATGGGGGCGAATGAAGTAATGTATATGGAGTAGGGGAATGAACTTGAGATGTGTACTGTATGCTGGTTATGAAATAAAGGTATGGAAAAATATTCATTCACAATAAAAGAAAACGCAGACTATCTTACTATTTATACTGGTCACAATCAACGACAGGCGATGTTTGAACCTGAAAGATAAATATATCAATAATCATATAAATTATCATTACACAACACTTAATGGCACTTAGTATGACACAAGAGAATCAGCAAAAACACAGCAGCAACATTAAGGAGAAAGGAATATTATAAGGTAAAGGTAGTCACAAAGCAGATACTGCTGTAGGAGTGTCGCATAGAGATTTATGATCAATAAATTTTCTATATTCTTTTCTTTTCTACCCATGTCCTCTACTTTATTATCGCTCTTTTATCCTTTTCCTGGTTTTCGCATTTGTTCGTTTGCGACTAAATATATTTTCCCATTCTAACTTTCGCCTGTTTCTTTTCTCATTTTGAGACGCATTTTATTGCATAATGTGTCAGTCCCTGGCTGAACGTAATACTGTGAGAATTCGTCTAGTCAGACATAGAGAGCAGACATTTGTCTACATTTTCAAGCTGTCATGAGAGTTTTCTTCGGCTAAGTTCTTGGCGTGAGGTGTGAACGGTGCCCTCATGCATAGCTCAGAAATTAGACATGGCGTGAGGTGTGAAGACGCGTTTTGGCAGTTATGGCCAGCGTCTAGAGTTTATGTGAAGTGTTAAGAGAGAGGGAGAGAGGTTTTTTTTTTTGAAAATAGCGCGCATCCTTTGTCTGTTTAAGATATCTTAGGAGCCGCGTTAGCGTAGTGGTTACAATACCGCTCTGGCGACCGGGTGATTCAGGATCAAACCCGGGCGATGGCATTTGTGGATTTTTCGTCGACCGGGAATTGGACTGGATTAACTCGAGACCTGGCGAGGACATTTGAAGAAGTGTCGTCGACCAGGGGTTGGCGGCTCCTGAGCCGACCCAGCTCTAATGGGTACCTCTGAAATCGGCGAGTATCTGCCTGAATGGTGAGGGACACCTGTCTCTGTACAAGAAAAGGGATACTCACGTAAAATCAATGTCAGGTTAGACATTAATAATAACCTGAGATTTCGCCTCGAGTATTAGCGGGCGTACGACAAAAAAAAAAAAAAAAAAAAAAAGATATCTTACCCGGAGTTTAAACTTGACTTCATTCATACTCCTAGTTGCAGTAGACGTGATCGCTTCGTTCTAGATACTTATATTTATAAGTGAAACTCTTAGTTTCATTGTGATACCCGTAGTTCTGTTTGGAGGTAAATATTATACATATATCTAGTAGTGTTGAGTGATTCAGTGATAATCGCTTATTTCATTTCACTAGCTAGATTTCTGTGCAGAAGTAAATTATTTATAAGTCTGTTATATTCTCTAGTTGACGTGTTTCAGTGGAAAGCAGAATAAATTATAATTTCTAGCTTAAACTCATGCAGCTATAGATAAATTTAATTAAATTGTTAGTAATTAGTCAATAATATTTTAAACTAACTTATAACTGCACTGATTCATCATTGAGTATTGACGAAATACGTATGTATTTCTAAATTCATGATGATTGATTTTATTAATGTAACTTATTTCACGAGAACTTAAACGATAAGACAAGCTCTACGCTTGCAGTTAATAATGTAAGTTATAACCGAGGAATAGTATGTATAAGTATTTTATATGTTGTTTTCTCTTTATTCAGTGAAACTGGGGTAGCCCAGCTTTGCCAGCGTTTTAGTACAGGAGAAATATCTGTGAAGAACTAAAACATTTTTTCTTAAAGACTTGGGTGTATAAAGTAAAACCTGTCTGGCATTGCGGTGGCATCCAGAACGACAGAGTACCCATTTCATGAACTTTAAGAAGTAATGGGCCTATCACGCCAGATTTAATTCTTCCTGAGAAAAACTCAAGTACATTTCAGCCCGTGTGGCAAGTAATATATTACAATCAATAACCTTTCCGACATTGTTGACAACTTGTGGTGTGACCAAGAATTTTACCTTTGATCGAAGTTACAAACCTGCCATTTTTTCTAAGTAGTGGAAACCTCGTGATTCTGACACTGTGAGCCCGCTTAAAACTAATTCTTACCTCGTGATTCAAGTGACACTAACCTTAGTCTGAAAAATATTCGCATGAAGAAGACGCTCCCTGGAACCATTGGATGAACACAAACATCTGCAGAGCTGGAATCCGCTTCATTAAAAGAAAGACAGATTAAAGTGTGAGGGTGTCCTAAAGTTTGCGCCAGATGGCGAACAACAGCACGATTGTAGGTAAGAATGTATGTCAGGGCCCTGATGAATGAACAGAGAGAAAGCAGGAACGAGTGACTCTTTTATGGTATACCAAATTCCACCCACTTTGTATTTCTTTATGCAAGTTTTTTTTTGTTGCTAACAATATTTTCCTTAGGATAGATTAGAGTATCAAAGTCTGTTCATACCTTTTAAAGGGAAATCATTAGACTACAGCAGATGTATCCGTGACTCTTTGGGGCTATCACTTTTCTTTTAACAGGACTGTGGGCTATACATCGAGGGAAAGGATCATACTAATGGGTCTATCATTCTTGTAGCAATTCATTGACTTTATGACTATTTGTATATGTTTGATGTACTTTTTATGTGTGGTGATGGAATTTTATTATGATAATTAAAATTCACGTAAACTTATTCCAGTGTGTCGGTCAGTTCGTTCCCAATTATCTATATTTTTCCATTGTCATAGTTTCATGTCTGTGTGTCTATTGTAGTCACTTATGGGTGTGTGTATGTGAGGTATATATAAATTAATATATATTATACTAGACAGTCTGACAAATCTTAATCTGTTGTAGATGATAGGCTGACTGAGAGAAATCATCTCGAGGGTCAGAGACCGACTCTAATATATTTCCTCCATCTCCCTCGTCAAATCTATTTCTATTTTTTCATCTCACTGAGCTATCACCTGTTTCTATTGCTATTCAGAAGGTACCAAACCAAGTCTTAATTCACCTATCACAAATCTACGACAAGGGGAGAGAAGTGTTAGAGACTTCACTAAACTAGTTCCAGCATCGAGAGGTGGGGTGACCAGTTCCCCTCCTCACTCCCTTTTCATTCCCTAACTCAAGTGCAAAATCAGGTACCAATTTACAGCTGGGTAGACTGAAGCATGCCTATACCGTGAATCGAACCCGGCACCTTTGCCGCGAGAAACCAGCGCTCTACCCACTCTGTCAATCGGCCACTCTGAAAGGAATATAAGTGCTGCAAATGGTACACTCCACCTCATCATGATAAGGAAAACATACACAGCACTTGTTCAACATAATAGTAAAAGTTGCTTTCCTACTTACTTACTTACTTAGTCATTCCTCTTCTATCGTGGGGTGTACAGGTTTGCCAGAGAGAGCACCATACTGTCCTATCGGCTGTCTTCCTCCTGGCCTGGTTCCAGCTGAGTCCTCGGACATTCAGAGATTGTCTAACGTTGTTCTCCCAGTTGTTTTCATTAGCTGAGAATCCTCACGTAACTGACATCAGTTCCAGCGATCCTACTGACATCAGTTCCAGCGATCCTACTGACGTCAGTTCCAGCGATGCTGATAATAAGTACACTCCCCCTCTCATACAACAATAAAGCTAAACCCATAGCAGTTACTGCCGTAGGGGAGTGAAGTGTTAGAGACTTCACCATAGTAGGTCCAACAACGAGAAGTGGGGTGGCCAGTTCTTTTCCTCATTGCCTTTTCTTTCCCTAACTCAAAGTCAGGCACCCATTTACAGCTGAGTAGACTGGAGCGTGTGGGTACCGTGAGTTGAACCCAGCACTTTTGCCATGAGAGACCAGCGCTCTAACCACTCTGTCAATCAGACGCTCCATACAACAATAACACTTGTTACTCATTGACTCCTTCATTACCTCTCTGCTCCTCCAGGGGCATAGGTCTTCAACAAACTCATTCCAATTCCTCATGTCTTGTACCATCCACTGAAGATCTTTCCATGTCATTTTTTTAAATCTCTTTCATTTCTGTCTCGAGCTTTCTTCTCCGCGTTATGTTTTGTCTCACTCTACCTCACTTACCCAAGGGATTTCAGAAAAAGGACTGACTTGTAGTGCTATCAACAGGTTTAACTCTTGCAGGCCGGAATTTTTTCACGAGTTTTGCCAGAATTATTTTTGTATCTTAAAGCAGTACCTTTATAAATTCTAAAGTTTCTGAATTACTACACAACAAAGACACACATATTATACATCACAGTAAAGATAAATGAATGTAGAATTAGAATATGAAGGATTTTTAGTGATATTCTACATATAGTATTCAGTTATGAGTCATAACAAAAATACGGAATAAATTTCACGGAACACAAAAGTGACGTTCCCAACGTCGTTTCGGCTTCGAGGGGTTTTGCGGATGTATGCTACCAGCGTTGTTCCGGCCTTTAAGAGTTAATCAATGTTTATCCTATCCATCGCCAGCGTCTTCTTCTCATCTCTCATTCCACTGGCATCTAACTGGTTCTCGCCATCAGTTCCACATTTGCGAGTATGTCAAATCATTGTAATCCATCTATTCTAAGCAAGTACTCATTTATGAAAGTCTGTAACTCATTTGTTGTTGCTTTTCTTGTTCTCCATATTTTAGAGCTTTACAATAAGACTAACTTGACATCTGAGTTGAAGACTATGATGTTTGTGTTGAACTTGACTACTTTCAGATAAAACTTTAGTCCTTAATATAAAGTTTATAACTGAAACAATGACAACACTACATGTCTAGTGAGCACAGCAGGAACATTCTTTTTACAATAGCATAATTTCATTTGTATGACATGAAACATAGCAAATGAGAACAACGGTTCAAATGAGGCTGCTATAATCAGATGACAAATATACTGACAAATATACTGACAAATATGTCATAAGAAATTCCAGCATAACAAGAATGAGGAGAAGAAATTGGTGTTGGATAGGATACATATTGACAAAAACCAACTGATAGCTTTACAAGGCAGTCCTTGTTCTAGAATCCCCAGTGTAAGAGACAAAGAGGGAGACAACAAAAAAGCCAGCAAGCAAACATGGACAAGGGAGCTAATGAAGTGATGTGAAAGCACTAAAACCACATGAGAGGTTCTCTTATAGGATCAAATACCTGGGAATGGGACTGAAGCTCACGACTCGTGACAAGTTGTGGAAAGTCAGAAAAGCCACAGGAAAAGCCTAATTTGTAAGATAAATAATAACAAGGAAAACCACCTTTTCATCACACAAACTCAGAGGTCACCTAAGTAAACAAGACAATGACATCCAAGGCTGCTTACGAAAATTCTACTTTTGCGAACATGAATTTAGTAGAAATCAACATTACAAGCATACAAAAAAAAAGAAATAAAAACTGCTCAAAACCTTAAAAGACAAAAAGATCCACACTGCAGTCCTCCAGGGAATCATTCCACCCGAACCAACTATTAACATCATCAGATACATACAGTACTGCTGCAAATGTAGAAAAATGCCAAGGATTAAATTTGTAAAAAATGTAATTCAAACAAGAGCCAGAAACATCTCCAATGGCTGGAGACAAAGACACAGAATACATCCTCTGCTGGTTCAAGGGAAACAAATACACCAATTATACCATTTACTGCCCCTAACATTTTCAGGTATTGTCAACTTTCAAGACACCACATACCAGAAGATTATAATAGCTGGAGACTTCAATTCCCCTTCATCATCATGGGATATGAAGCATGCAATGAGGCACAGAGACAAAGGGCACTTGCAGCACATCCTACCTAATCATAATCCAGAACTCAAGGAGAAGTCACCATTTTTTACAGAGTTACAAGTACAGTTAGCAAACTAGATCATAACATGGCATCAGCTGACACAACAAATATTTGCACCTACATAGTCCTTGGAAACACTGGAAGTGACTACATATGAATACCAATTACTAAAGAAGGACACAACAAACGCAGACTAAACAAAAAAGGGCCTTCTAGAGAACTAAAGCCAACTAGACAACATTTGCACAACATTCATGTAACAAATTCAAGAGCATTAGCATATCTGGCACAACAGAGAATACATCCAACAGCATTACAAAGGCCACACTGGAGATAGCTAATATAATGATACCGAAATTCAACCATAAATGTTTCATCCACTGCTGAAAAAATATTGCCTTAAATGTGCATATGGACATGCCTTGTGACTAGAATTCACAGGGGAAGAGAAGGATTGCAGACCAAAGAGAACCTATAGAAGAACAATAGAAGAGGAAGCCATGGTAATGGGGATGAAACCAAAGTCAGTGCGGAGCAACAGTTACAGCTCTATGTTTCTAAGTAACGAAAATGAATAATGATGATTGATAATTAGGCTGTAAAACAAATTGTGGCTCCATGATCCATATTTAGCGAAATAGAAAATAATGATATTGCTGATTTAACAGCAGCGACATTTAAAAATTACTCTTTTATTTAATCTACACACAGAAATAGAGTACACACATGCACTATAACTTAAAGGAATGGAATTTTAAATTACAGCAAAAAAATATGCAAGTACTTGCAAAGACTTCCATATTAAAAAAAACAACAACAAAAACTACACAATATAGTAAAACAGTATATAACAAGAACAAAAAATTACATATATGGATTAGCGAGGGTATGGAGGGAAACTGATGGTCTAGTAAGTTCTCATAATACATATTGACAATGACAAATAAATAGTGACTCAGGCATCATCCCCAGCACTCCAGGCTTTCCCACCCTTAATAGCACCATGACAAGTATGAGGAAACTTCCATTTTAAAACAAAGGAAATCACACACACATCCACACAATCTGACTCTTTTAATTTACTCTGTTTACCAGTATTGGAAAGAAGAGATTTTACCATGATCAAGTATCGGCAATAGAAATATCAGGAGTTAGAGACACTAAATATCCTAACTATAACCCATCAGAGGTTGAACTAAATATTTTTCATTTAAAAAAGAAACAAAACTTCCATAAACTCACAACATAATATCACGTATTCCGACTGCACTTAACGGTCACTTGAAATCACCTTTGGCTTATGTTTAAAACATGTATTAAAACTTTTGAAATGCTCCCATTAACCATTAGATATTAATTTTTTTCTTGTCAACATTAATCTATAATTGTTTGACGGGGAATGGTGGAAATGTAAAGGTCTAGTGAAGTTTTAGTAAAACATATTACTAATATCAAATAAATAGTGCATTAAATATTATCCAAAACACCCTCAGTTTTCACACTCCACCTCCCCCAGAATTTAACACCATAAAAAGTATAAAGACCTGCAGGAAAAACACACACATTCACCCAAAATTCGGTAATTTTCATATATTTTATTAATAATAATAAGGACACAGATTGAGGACAACTGCTGATAGCGTTACAAGGCACTCCTTTTTGTGGAATCCACCAGGTTTTGGTTTGGTTTTTAAAGACTATCTTCATTGTACACGGACAACGCCGTCAGTGCTCTGATCTCCTCCCTTAGATCACACAAGGAGGATCTCAGCGCAGTGCACGAACTCCGTAGCACAGGCGAGAATCCCAATGTGTGTATATAATGTATAGGAACCACACAATCTATAAATATTTTTGTGGTGGGTAGGTTTCTTAATTTTTAAATTTTGCCAGGGCAGCGGCCTGATAAGCCTACTCTTTACGATTTCCAACTGCCGTGGGATTTTTAACGTGCGCAACTTGCACACGGGACCTCTTATTTTTTCGCCCTTATCCGAGAAGGCTAGGCATCCGATCTCACTACCCATGATACCAGGGCGGAGTATGATGTAATTAGGACCACTGGTTCTGAAAAAAATATTTCAATAAATTATAATCCCTCAACTGGGACTTGAACCCAGTACCTCTTAAATACGAGGCGGACGCCATACCTCTGAGCCACTCCAACCCCAGGTAAAAGAGGTAAAGGGATAACAAAGACCACACGGAGAAGAGAGCCGAGACAGAAATGAAAGGGATGAACAAGACACGGAGCAAGATATTGAGCTGATCTCACAAGATAGGAAGGCTTGGCATAAGTTTGTTGAGAGCCTATTCTCCTTGGGGAGTTCATTGGTGATGGTTATGATATAAATACATATATACTAATTATAACCCATCAAATGTTGAACAAGATATTTTTCTTCGTTAACATAAAAAAAAAGACCTACGCCAGTATGAATTGTTATTTCAAAGAATGTTTTGGGTTCATTCCTATGTCGTTATAAATAAATAACTGATTTATCTAAAATGAACATTGCTAGTCATTTGTACATAATTCTTTTCTAACTGATTTCTATACAAGAAATAATATGGAAAATCTTTTGCATTATGTAAGCGCAACTATTTTTTTAAATTTTAAATTGGTGATGAAAAATATCTCTCTCAACCTCTGAGGTGTTACAATTAGGATATACGGTGATTTTTTAAGTCCAAATAATATGTTCAATTGCTGATATGCAAATGCATCATCATACCGTCTGTCCAATTATTGTAGTAGTAATAGCCCCTTCAGTCATAACTGACTATGGGAATGTGCCCCTGAGGTGATAGCCCTTAGTTGCTTTTTTTTCTAGTGTTTCTTTCAGGGTGTTCTTTTCTCTTCTGCTTGTTGTGAGAGCTTCCTTTCCCCAAATCTGAGGTGACAGCATACGGAGCATTGCCAATTGGTGTGATTGGCAGCTTCATCCTCTCAGGCTGCTGGATTTATGTCCAGTGCCTTCATGTCTCTTGTGCACACATCTCTGAACCTCAGCTGCAGTCGCCCTGCTGTTCTTTTGTCAATTGTCCGTAGAAAATATCTTTGGGGATGCTACCATCTTCCATGCGGCGGACATGGCCAAGCCAGTGTAGTCTTCGCTGTCTAAGCAGTGTATACATGCTTTGAAGGCCAGCACTGCAACATTCGTCACTTTGTCCTTCCACAAAATACCACAGATGTGGCGTAGACATTGAGCCTTCTTTCTTGCTTTATTTATTATTGTAAATAGAGCAAACCAAAATGACCAAACTGTGTGTGTGTCTTTTATTACTCTAAAACTGGAGTTTCATCATACTTGTCATGGTGTGATATAAAAAAAGAAAAACAATAAACCAACCAAAACAAAAACCAAAAAAAAGACAACATTTTTAATAAAAAATAAAAAAAACAGAAGAGTTGGATGAAAGCCTGAGGTGCTTAGTTTGATATTCAACTGATTTTTACTT
This sequence comes from Oreohelix idahoensis, assembly GCA_024509875.1. Lineage (NCBI taxonomy): Eukaryota > Metazoa > Mollusca > Gastropoda > Stylommatophora > Oreohelicidae > Oreohelix > Oreohelix idahoensis. The sequence continues at coordinate 115,916 of JAMPIV010012031.1, forward strand.
GTCATAAGTAATATGATTATGAGTTACAAGAAGACCACTACACCCTCACTTTCCCTGCCATGTACTCACCAATCACCAAATATTTTGTTCTTGATAATGCTGTTTGACTATATTATGTAGTTCCAATGGTCTGTCTATTCTTAACACCTGTTCTATAGTTATGGGTGAACGTGAAGCCTGAAAATAATCTACTATTAGGATCCTTTGTTGTTCATACTTCTGACATTTACGCCAACTGCTTATAGATAAGTCGGCCATGTCGACTGCCCTTATTAAAAACATACCAACTACGGCTAACATTAACCATAACCCTATACTGTTTTGAGCAGGCCACATGTTTAATTAAAACAAGATAATATCAACTTACAGCCTACAAACTCTGAAAATTCATATTAAGCCATGACTGATGTGCTTCAATTCAACCAGACTCTGCCTTAACGTACACTTTGGATACTTATCCTCATCGATAATTTAATCATGCTAAGTGACACTGTCGACACATCGATAGCCATCTGGAAGACTGCCATACATAGCCACCTATGTCTACTATTCTACATTTCTGCCAATGTGCCTAATAACTGCATCAGCTTTTAAGTCAGTTTGAATTTATTATTATTATTAATATTATTTTGAAGTCTTTAATATAGCCTACTCTTACATACGACCTGTGAAGAGTTATTAAACATGTGAAAATGCTGTTTTTTGTTGTTGTTGTTTTTTTAAACAAAGTATCGCGCTCAACCCTTGATGGGTAATAATTGAGGATATATAGTGTAATAATTTGAAGACAATATAGTAACTTCTTCCCCCTCCATTCAGTCCAAATAGAGTAAATCAAAATTGTGTATGTGGCCTACCCTTTCCAAGAAACAAACAAGCAATAAAAATCAAAAAATGAACGGGGGAAAAAAACAAACAAAGTAAAGTCTCATAACCGCCTTATTGTTAACAGGGGTAAGAAAGCCCAGGGGTGCCTGAAATTATGCCATATCCACCAGTTATCTGCTGTAATTATGAAAAAAAAAAACACTAATTAGCCTCACACATTGTGATTGCACTTTCTCTAGCTTACCGCATTCACTTGATTCATCAGTTGAAACGCAACACGGAAAATCAAAAGAATAAGAAAACGGCAGAAATGTATCTGTCTTGTTCCTTTCATGTCGACAGATCAGGCCGTTGTGAAGCTGTAGATGAAGTAATTTAGTAACTGCATGTTTATTACCTGCTGTCAGTAGCTAACCGTTAAATTCACGTTCACTCAATGATACTATAATTATCAAACATCGTGACTTAATCTTTTAAGTAAATAGGATATGGGAAAGTCGTAACATCCTGTACATGGGGAATCCCGCACCCGGGTCCTAAATACTATATATAGAACTGGAAAAGAACAAACAATATTTTAAAGAGAGCAAAATTGACACAACGCATTAGGAACAATTGCGGGTGCACTCAGATCAACTTTTCCAGCATTTGCTAGGAATCAATCAACAACTCAGAACAGGTTTATGAATACCAGTAGAAACCCGCCAGGTTGGAAATGCATAGAGGAACTAGTACACTTGGATGCCCTAAATGCGTCAATTAATAACACTAGTATATACAAGCTTTGGTACCACCCTGGGAGCTACAGAAACTAGATACAGACTACCACTGGCAAGCATAATTAATAAAACAATTGATATGGAAACTATACCACAAATACAAAATTGGTGCAACAGATCTCTGCACCTGCGGTACCAGCCCGATGACAGTCGAACACCTGCTGCAGTACTGCCCAACCTACAGAAATGAACGGAGTAGCATTTGGCAACAACCCACTTCTGTCAACGAAAAACTGGAGATGTCGGGAATCTTGAGTTGACTACTGCCTTTATTAGAGTCATAAATGTGGAGGTCTGAAGGCGAACGAGGAAGAAAGACGAGGAAGAAGAATATGGAAACTATCAATAACAAAGCCAGGAAATATAGTTAACAAATATCAAAGGGCAGTATTAGTTTTTTTTTTTTTTAAACTAAGCTTTTTTTTTTATATTAATGATGAAAAATATCCCGTCCAACCTTTGATGGGTTATCCTTTGGATATAAATTGTTTTCAATTCCAAATAATATAAACAACTGCCGATATGGGAAAGTGGCATCCCATCCCCAATGGGTTATAAATAATTAGGATATATAGTGTAATAAATTCAAGACAATATAGTAACTTCTTCCCCCCTCCACTAAGTCCAAATAGAGTAAATCAAAACCAAAATTGTTTGTGTGTGTGCGTGGTTGCGTGCGTGTGCGTGTGTGTGCGTGCGTGCGTGAGAGAGAGAGAGAGAGAGAGAGAGAGAGAAAGAGAGAGAGAGACCTATCCTTTCCAAGAGTCAAACAAAAAATAAAAATAAAAAACAAACAAAAAATGAAGGGAAGAAAACAAAGTAAAATCTCTCATAACTGCTCTGTTATTATCAAGGTGAAAAGAAGTGAGAAAGTCCAGGGGTGTTTGAGATTACACCAAATCCACCAATTATCTGCCATCAGCCACACAAGCATTCCATCACACGACCCCTTATCCTCACACCATCATTGAACCTTATATATTAATTTTAGTTCTTGTTATATACTGGTTTACTACTCGTATATTGCGCTATTTTCTAGGTCTATATTCTTAACATCTGCTCCAGAGTTATGGATGAATTACATGCCTGTAAATAATAATCTAATATTGGTTTTCTCGGTTGTTCATACTTCCAACATTTTGGTAGGAAATACTCTATATTATTTTTTTCTAAACACTCTGCACAGTAAGGTTCTTCTATTCTAAAATAGCTCATTCCTAGTTGCATTATAACTTAAGGCCCAGTGGCCCATATATGACCCAAAATACATAACTCTATAATAGTTTTAAAATTTAAAATAAACAAGTATTAATTCCCACTTGGTCAAATATGGGTTATTTCATAAGCAAATGAACGGCCTTCAAATTTTTATAGAAAGTTACATTCTAAAATGCGAATTCAGTCTTAGAAACATGAGTTAAGTATAAAATTTAGCGTTCAATCATAGAAGCTCTTGGGCCTTGAGGGGATAAGAACTTCTTATTGCTAGGAATTGTTAGTTCTCTAGATACCAGATACGTTCTTGTTGGAGTCTTGAACAATTTATATGCATGTCTGCCCCTTCAGGCTTCCATCCCACTCTACTGTCCATTCCTCAGTAATTATTCTTTTAACTAGGCTTTGGGAACCGCGCTGGTGTAATGGTTAAGACGTTGCGCTAGCGACCAGGTTTTCAAGGTTCAAGCCCGGGCGCCAGCATTTGTAGGAGTGTCATCGACCGGGAATTTGACTGAATAACCTGAACGCCTCCTGCAGATAAACCCTCTGTGGATGGATTGGAAGGAAAGTCCACTGTCTCCCCAGCCCCGCAATGACATGTCATTGGGCCAACAGAGCTGGAAAGCTCGAGTGCCGCTGGTTAGAAAAAAAAAAGAAAAAAAAAACTAGGCTTTTGATCTATGTTTTACTCATCCCCACATTTATTTGGTTTCTATTATTTCTACTTTTCTTAGCTATTTTATTCGCCTTTTCATTTCCTTCTATGCCAGCATGTGAAGGTATCCAATCTATTAGAACGGAACATCCTCTGGAGCAGATAGGTAAGTATTTGCCAGTAATATCTCTTCTACTATGTCTGGTCTACTGCATTCTCGTAAGCTTCGTATAGCCTGAACAGCCGAAAGTGAATCTGTCAATTTTTGAGGAGGGTTGTTAGAGAAGATTTCAAGAGCTTTCATAATTGCAACCATCTCTGTTGTGAAAATAGATGCATTATCTGTTATACTCGTACTATATCTTTTCACCATTTGCCACATGGGAACGTAAAGTCCTATCTCCAGTTTGCCATCGTCTCCCCTAGATTTAATACAACTTGCGAAAACATACAGATATCACTACAGGGCACTGGGCCTAAAGGTGAGAGCCCAAGCGCCGCTGGATAAACAACAACAACAACATGTGCGCTCTCAAATTCCTGGTTTGTCTTCTCGTTTGTACCGTAAGTACGGTTATTTGGGAAAAGGCTGACAAATATAGGGGTGCACTGTGCCAACAAGACGAGAAACGCTTGCAAAAAAAAAAGTGGACACTCATTACAGCCGACCTTCGATGTGGAGATGGCAGACGATGATGATGACGAAACTTCACGTGTTTTTTGTAGTTAGCGCTGTCACCGAGACTGTCTATATGTCTTTTGACACCTGTTGCAAATGTCTAAAATTACATCCATGTGACAGTATTTTCGTAGGTATAGATACCACTGGTCATGAATATGCGTTCCACTATATTAAAATGGTTAGCAACCCCGCATTACACACACTAACGAGAGCCTGAAACATACGTTTATGTGCATACTATTTCTTTATTTACCGTTTACAGGCCTCGGGTTTCCCCTCATTTGTTTAACAAAAAGCATGTTTGCTATTTTTGTTTAGTTCTCGAGAAATATTAGCCAATCAGCTTGCACTTTTTATATCCTTGTGACTTCAAACGCTATTCTTATCAACCGGCGGAGGTATTTTCCGCAGCTGTTTCAAAGGAACCGAAAGGTCATTGAAAGGAAGAGCTAAACCGGCGGATACATGTGTTTTAAACATTCCAACATTCCAAGAAAGCTACATTACATAGGCAAGTAACCCGCCAAAAGTAGCGTGAAATTAATATTTTGAATTCTTTCCGCTGCATGCCACGATGATGGCACTAATTCTCTATTGGCCATTTCTAGTGTCTCCATTTTCCGTCAGAAGTAAATCAACGACAAGCAAAGAGTGGCACGAAAGCTTATGAGCTTCACCTATGATGACCATTGATGCTTCTTTGGCTAAATATATAAATATAAGATGGATATACTTACGGTATTCATAATTATCCAAAATGCTTAATATAAATGCAAAAATTCAAGAAATTTTATCGGAAAAAAAAACACACACAAAAAAACCACAGACATGAATATCTCTAAAAACACAAATGCCATGAAGAGATTGGAATAAATGACCATTATTAAAAGGGGTGAACAAAATAGTTTCCAGGCCATAATACACAGCTTTCCCGTAATTTCCCGAACATGGTCCACTCACAGATTGAAAGTTGGTGAGAACTGGTAACGATTGGTCGGGGCACTAAGAAAATTAGAAGGTGAAATACGAGCAAGCAGCCCGCCAAAATTATCAGGATTTAATTATGGTGTACTCTTTCTGCTATATGTCCTGACAACGGCATTATTTCTCATGTGCTCATTTCATTCCCTTCAATTTCATTTCAGCTTCATTGGATCTTTGTGTTCACACTTATCGTGCGTGTAGTCAGTGGTCAATGTACCATGAACAGATTGAAAGGCATACGTTATCTTTTAAAAGGTGTTAAATTTAGCTTTCACGGTGCAATGTATGCCGTTGCCGTATTTTCCTGAAAAGCTTCTGTGAAAGTTTCATTGTTAGTTACAAACATTTCATTATGAAAACTTTATATGTGGGAATATTTTTACAGGGGTTAATGTACGGCGTCTTGTTGGACCATTCTGTGTGTTTCAACCATTGATGGGTTATAATTTGGATATACATGTATATAATCTGCTTTAGATAGGGTATTTCAATTGCCGCTGTTTGGGTATAGTATTATCCCTCCCCATCCTTGTGTTACATGGGTCCGAAAGGGAAGCGAAGAATAGTACCACTGCAACCTACCATGCACGTCATAAAAAGCGACTAAAGAGGGTTAGGGATGTGGCCGACTACCCCATCCTGTAGAAAATGTAAGCCACAAAAACGTCAAACAATACAGATATGTCACCTAAAGATGCTTATTGCTTCAAAGACGCTCAACATATGAGGAACATAGAAAGCGAATATGCGCGTCACCAGTACCATTTCCAGAAAAAAAACATGCAAAAAGCATGAAGCTGACCACTGCTTCTTTGAAAATATTAAAGTAGGCGTCTGAGAGTGCTCGAAGAAGAAGAAAAAGAAGAATAACTAAGGAAAATAAAACAGCCATCCAAGACAGAAGAAGGTTTTCTGGTAGGGAGGTAAATCATATGACTCAACCCAGAGAATTCCGAAGAGGAGTCTGGGTTGCTTTTTCTTCTTCTTCTTTCGTTCGCTTGAACTATATTGTCTATATCTGCAATGTTGTTTCTTGTATAAACTTCACTGTCTTTTGTAGTTCCTACAGAGGTCCGTATAGTTTTGCTTCCAGTGTTGTTTCTCTGGGCCAGTGGGTTTGCCTCAATATATCATATTCGGGGCAATCTTGAAGTACGTGCTCCGCAGTCTGGGGTCCACATTGGGTTGCTGATATACCTTTTCTCGTCTAGGAAAACTACACAAGAGGCAGCTGGAATGGGGGAGTTTAAGATTGATATCCTGCGACTAATCAGCAGGGTAAGAGAAGGAGAGGGGGATAGAAAACACACGGAGAAGAGAACTGGAGACATAAATGTTGTGACTAGGAAGACATTAAAAAAATAATGTCTCGTTTTGGTGAGGCGCGCCCCGCCCAACCTAGACGCAGGATCCGTCGGTTATATTTGGGCGCATGTTGAAATATAAAAGACAGTGTGGTCTATTATGGAAAATCATAGAACTGATGGCTCGTGACAGGAGGACCTGACATCATTGGCGGATCAGAGGGGGTGGTGAAAGGGCGATCGCCCCTCCCTTGGGACTTTGAAAACTGTAACGGTGTGTTGTTTTACTTGAAGTATGTATGTATATCGTTACACCGTTGTGGATGGGTACCAATCTCTAGAGGTGATGGAATTGGTCCTTCTGGGATGTAACATGATGTTGTAAGTATATATTGTTGGTATCCATCCTTACGGTCCAGTAGTATTAATGTACAGAGGCAACATTGTCCACATTACATAGTACAGAGTACATCACTGACTCACGACGAGGAAAGTCATAAAGGTGTTGAACAGCTAGTGACGTTTTCTCAATATTTATTAACGACACAACGACGACATCGAAATGGCATAGTCACTGACAACACTTGTAGACATCACAGCATGTTAATGGAGGATAATGTAACTGGCGTCAATGCATTGTAAACGACTGTAAATGTATTCAGGTGTGGAAACCATCATCCTTTTCTATAACAGCCAATATATATATAAATGTAGGAGATTAAATCCCTTCTCCTTTTCTGACCTCCAGCAAGACAGGCATGACTTCTGGAGTATCAAGTAATGTCCTCTAATTTCCTTTAATAACCAAGGTATCGAACCTAAACTGACGTGGAACCGCCAGAGCAGCAAAGTCCAACAAGTAGATAGCCTTTAGGACATGCATCAACCCGATGCATAACAACATGGTGATTCGTGAGTTGAAAACTTCTCATAACGTAGACTCTTTCCCGCCCAGGGAAAGTTGGTAAATAGGCAAAAATGTCAATCATGAAAGTTAGCGACAATGATAATCAAGTAGAGCAATTACCTTCTCTTCAGGAATAAATACACAACTCACTCGCCTCCAGGCGCTTTGAATCACAAAGGGGAATATCATCTGAGATGAACAAACACTATAGAGGACTTCCGTTCCCCGAACAATATTATCATGACAGACGCTGAAAAGGCGTCTAGCTCTCTCGACAAAATCTGAGACACTCCCGGGCGGAAGCTTGTTCAAAACCCACAACCAAAAAACCAGACATGCGCAGAAACGTTCGATTTGAATACAATTCACACAACCCCGAAGCTATGGGCATATTCTAAGAACGACACTTAAAATCGAGCCTTATAAGGATAGGAAATAACTATCGACGCAGGTTGCCAAACGTTTCCAAGAAAAGTGGGCCTGAGCGCTCCATAAATGGACACGACCCAAGATCGGTCAAACCACAATACCGGCAACCGAAGGGCATAAGAACAGGTAACCACTTAAAGTAAAAAGTAACTTTAATTCCAAGAGTTATATACCTTGCATTAGAAAAATTGAGTACACAGATACCATAGCAAAATTCTTATGCGTAACATATTACCGCAACCTCCCGATTAAAAAAAATGAAACTTTTTTTTTAAACATCCACGAGCAAGCTAAAAGCGGCTCAAACGCACGAATTATGCGCGGATAAATAGACAAACTGCCTAAGATGAGGCTAAATCGACACATAGAGTGACAGGTGAGAATATATCTCAGCAGAGAAAATCTGTCTCAAAATATATACATATATCGGGGAGGTGCCACCAACCCCACATCACATTGCTGGTCACATTAGCATGTAAACATAATATACATATCTTGTATGCAAGTGTAATAATAATCATTATCAAAATAGCGGTGTCATTATCCTAGCACCGCTTCAAAAGGATGTACACATGTGATAGTAAATATTACATTACCTAAACATGTAATAATATTATAATGCAATACATAATGAAATACGTTGACGATATATGAAGATCCAGGTCAATGACAAAAGGACACATCTTCTGCTGTTCCAACGGTAAGTATACACTTCACAACTCTTCATGCTTGACAACAGTAAGGTAACTTCTCAGATCATCAATGACATGCTGAGAAAATACAATCAATATAATCCTATTTAACAACCATTAAGTTTCATAATATACAATACATTTTTATTAATAATTGTGGCCGAGTGAACTTTCGGCCCTTATATTGCCTACTCAGCCTTCTTCTGTTATATTAAAGATAGTAACCGAAGAAGATGATAACAAAGCACATTAATATGAGTTCACATAAAGTGAGAGCAGATGTGCTAATGTATGATTATAATATAGGTGTGTTATGGATCTGTAATATATCTGGAAATATAGGACAGAAGTATTAGTTGGAATCATGTGGGCATCTAGACAGAATGTCAGCCATCACATTATCCGAACCACGGATAGCTCGTACCGTGAAGTGAAAAGGTTGAAGAGCAATGGCATATCGAGTGGATCTTGAACTCTTCAAGTTCTTAGTTTGAATAGCTGTAAGAGCTTTTTGATCAGTTTCTAGAATGAAATGTGCGCCCAAGAGGAATCTTTGTAATTTCAGAATTGACCAAACCATAGCCAACAATTCCTGGTCTAGAACCGAGTAATTCCTCTCTGCCGCATTTAGTTTCCTAGAAATGTACAAACAGGATGCAGAGTTTCTGAATATTCCTGCATAAGTGCTGCTCCGATCCCAGTGGATGAAGCATCACTTCGAAGAACAAAAGTCCTATCAAGAGTAGGTAATCTTAAGATGGGAGGAGATGAGAACATATTCTTGATCTGGTCCAAGGAAGATTGGCCTTCTTGAGACCAACGAACCAGATTAGGCGATCCTTTCTTCAACAACGTTGAGAGAGGTGCCATAATTGAAGATAGATTCGGAATGAATCTCCCATAAAATTGAATTAAACCCAAGAGACTACGAACTTGTTTCTTCGTCCTTAGGTACAGAGATGTTCAGTATTTTAGACGTATTGTGGTCTTCTGTCTTCAAGAGACCATGACCAACACGATGACCTAGGAAAGAGATTTCACCAAACTCAACATAGGCTTTAGAGGGTTTTGCTGTCAAATTATGCTCGCGTAGAGTCGACAGTAATTCATATAAACCCAAATAGTGATCTTCCCAGGAATCACTGAAGAGACAGATATCATCTAAGTATGCGATGACATCTGATCGATGTGAAAGAATTCGACGCATCATGCGAACGAAAGTAGCAGGGGCGTTCATAAGGCCGAAAGGCATAACATTCCATTGAAACAGACCCCTGTGTGTTGAGAAAGCAGTAAGAGGTTTGGCACGATCTGCTAAAGGCACTTGCCAATAACCTTTGGACAAGTCAAGTTTAGTGAAGAATCTAGAATTAGAAAGTCTAATAAGCAGATCTTCTAATAAAGGCATCGGTTCAGCATCGAACTTTGTGACTTGATTCAATTTGCGATAATCAACGCAAATGCGTATGTTCTTGTCTTTCTTCCGGACAATAACCATGGAAGTAGAATATGGTGAAGTTGATGGTTCAATTATGTTTAACCGAATCATTTCATCTAATTCTTTCTCGACTTGTGATTGAAAGTGTATAGGGATAGGATAGGGTCTAACCCTAATAGGATTATTGTCAGTAAGAATTATGTCATGTTCTATGACATGTGTGTGTCCAGGGATGTCAGTTAGGACATCCTGAAATGTTTGTAACATCGAAGAGATTTGTCGATGTTCTTCAGCGGAAAGATTAGGAGAAACAGTGACGTTTTTCCAAGATTCCGTGGAATGTAGTGGAACCACTGGAAGAGGAAGATTGACATCAGAAAAAGTAGTTTCCTCATCCTGTATGACTGACAGGGATGAGTAATGACCATGCGGAACATGCGAATCGTCCGTTGCCTGGAAAATAGGCAGCAAATAGTCTGGACGTTCATGAAATTCCGTCAGCATGTTGATATGGAAAGTTTTATGCTTTCCATCAATATCGACCACATAGTCAACATCGGAAATTCGTGAGACTATTGCATACGGACCTTTCCATGCAATAAGAAGTCTATTTTCCCTACTGGGAAGTAGGACGAATGCTTTGTCACCTGGACAAAGTTGTCGTAGACATCTATTCTTATTTGCAAACTGCCTTGCCTTTTCTTTAGCAATTTCTGATGAAGCAGTTGCTAGTTTGCATGCCTCGATGATCTTTTGCCTCAGAGCAATGACATACTCATATGAAGATTGAGTGTCATCGCTAATATCATCGGCAGTGATAAGATCATGTAGTAAAGATATAGGGCCGCGCGGTTTCGCGCCAAAGACAAGTTCAAAGGGAGAAAATCCTGTGTGTTCATTAGGGACCTCTCTATAAGCAAAGAGAGCCGCGGGTAAAACCCTGTCCCAATCTTGAGGATGATCTTCAGTTATCTTACCAAGCAAAGTCTTGAGTGTTCTATTCAAACGCTCAACTAACCCATTAGACATTGGGTGATAGATACTACTAAGAGATCTTTTAATATGTAGTGTAGACATTACCTGTGACATAGTGTCCGATATAAGTTGCGTGCCATGGTCTGACAGTATCTCTCCGGGGAAACCCAACCGAGAAAATATCAGCCAAAGAGCGTCTGCGATATCGGCAGTGGAAATGCTCTTAAGAGGTATAGCCTCTGGCCAACGTGTACACATATCGACACATGTAAGGATAAACTGATGTCCTCTGGCCGACTTGATCTTAAAAGGGCCAATAATATCTATAGCCATTTTCTGAAATGGCCGAATAGGGATGTCAGCAGCCTGGATAGGCGCAGCATGTCGTGGTCCTCTAGATTTGACCTCCTGACATACTTTACAAGATCGGCAGTAAATACGAATGTCCTTGTTTACAAAAGGCCAAAAGAAAGCCGCAAGGACTCTCGACTTTGTACGGGAAAAACCCATATGTCCAGCACATTGCGAGTCATGAGCATGTTGCAATATTTGCAATCTCATACTCTTTGGAACAAGAATTTGCGAATGTGCAGACGTAGTCGAGTCTTGTACCATACGTACAAGTACGCCGTTCTTCATAGCAATCCAAGATTTTCTATTTGTATCCTGATTTGGATCACCTTTTTTCGCAAGAATGAAGAATTTTTTTAGAGAAGGATCTTCTTCTTGTAATTTTATGAAAGAGTCACGAGAAATAACCAAGTGACTGTCTTGGCTATGCACTTCATTATTACTAGTCAATGAAGTTTGAGGTGTCTGTAGAGCTTGTGCTCTTGTAACCACTGCATTGGTAGCTTGCATATTATGATCTTCCCAAGCAGCAATCTGCTGTGGGGTACATTCCCTAACTCCGTGAATACGACCGATAATAAGGTCCGCAATAGGATTAGGTAAGAGACAAGCGTGCACATCTCCGGTAAAGAAAGGAGTGGCGATGTGAATTACAGCAGTAGGATATTTCTCTAAAGTGCCGCCAAATGTGACACATTTGATTACTTTTCCTGTAGCACAAGAGGGATCTACAAGAGTTTGTCTAACACCAATAGTGGTGCATCCGGAATCGAAAAGGACTGAGACCGGATTATTATTTACAAGACCCTTATGTAGGATTAGAGAACCTCTCCCGTCATGCGCAACTGCAGCAGGAAGAGCGGGAAGAGGGTGACCACAACTCAAAGTAGTTACGGTGGTCGGTTCGAACAAAGTACTGCATTGGGGGCATTTGTTTGCTCTCCCAAAGTCAAAGGCAGAACATGTGACAGCGTCAGAGTTTTTATTATTAACAACCTGATTACAGGCTTCTTGAGATTCTTGTTGTACAGAGTTAGCCTGCTGATATCTCTTTTTTTTGTATTGAGATCTACCGCGACTATTATTACCTCTGAAGTTATCAGAGTTATTATTATCTCTGAAGTTATTGTGTTCTCTATTGTAATTATTATCCTGGTTTGAATTCCAGTTTCCATAATTATTATCATGTCCACATTGATGAGAACATCTATTAGTTTGGTTTTGAGGTCTTCGCGAGGAATATCCTCTATTATTATATCCTCTTCTGAAATGTCTAAAATTATTAGGTTGAAAGTAACGAGGACTGTCAGCTCGTCTCCAATTCTTCGAAGAAGAATCACCATGAGATTGATTGCCATAATTCTGAGCATAATTATGGTTACTCTTCCTATCGAAATTATGTTTAGTACCCTGGAATTTACGAACAAAGTTTGTGCCATATGGTGCTGCCGAAGCAACAGGCAAACCTTCTTTCACTTTAGAGTTACTAATGGTTATGTGAGGGTGCGCAGTTACATACTGGCAACAGAAATCTTCCATTTCTTTTATGGTTTTAGGTTTACGCTCATGAAGGAAAGCAAGAAAAGACTCATTGACAGAAGACATGACTTTGTCCCTAAGTATTAAGTCCATAAGTGCTTCATAAGTATGTTCTGTCTTAGACAGCTCAACCCAACGTGAAAAAGTAAGACATATTTTTGCAATAAACTCAGAGAATTCTACTCCAGTTTCTGGCAACATATTTTTAAATTGCAGACGATAGCCGTCTTCGTTAAGTTGGTACTTCTTTAACAAAGCTGCCCTGACAACTTCATAATTGTTCTTGTCAGGCTCATCTACCATGCTTAACATACTTAGAGCTTCACCTTTTAGTATATTTGACAATTGATCAACATATAGTGATTTGTCTATGTTATGTGTTTTACATGATCGTTCAAATATGTCTAGATAGAACGTTATGTCATCACTGGAAGGACTAAATTCTGGTAGCTTAATCTTAAAGGTGTTAGCATTAGCCTTATCAGTAGATGACCCTTTATTTGCATCATTAGCATTACCCATGTTCATCACTTTCAATTTCTCTAACTCTAAAGCTAAGAGTTTGTCTTCATGCTCCATTTTTGCTTTTCTCTCATCAGCCTCTCTTTGTAACTTTCTGTCTTCAGCCTCAGCTTCTAGTCTTTTATTTTCAGCCTCAGCTTCTAGTCTTTTATTTTCTTCTACTCTTTTTTGTTTTTCCATCTCCATCTGGAATCTCCTTTCATCCACCTGCAGCTGCAATTTTAAATTCTCAGCTTCTATTTTCTTTTGTTCAGCTTCCCTTTCCATTCTCTTTTCTTCCAACTTTAATGCTTTGTCATATTGAGCAGTCGCATATTCCTCCAATTTATCACCAGTCTTTCCAAGGGATTTACCCTGCTCAATAAAATACTCAAGTGTAAACATATTGTCTAATATTATGAGTCACAAAACTTGAAATAATTAACTATCTTATTTCAATCTTAATAGTAACAAGTCTTAAATCAAGCACTTGAATAATCACATCACATTATATTATCCCAATCTCTGTGGGAAACAAGTCTATGTCCCAGAACTTGTATATGAACCCTTATAGAAATATCATCAGTCAATTCTTCATCATAGGTGCACTTCCCATTCAATAGTGCATGACACTATTCATCATTTATTTATCATCAGTGTATTAATAATAGTGCATCAGCATAATCCATAAATTAATTACCATAAGTGTAACTAATAACAATGTAAACAAAATCACAGTGTAAACAAAATTACAATGTAAACAATAACAATGTAAACAATAACAAAGATCAGAAACAATACGAAAACATTCGCAGGAATCAACTAAATATACAGCGAAAAATAAAGGAAATATCACTAAAAATGTGATGGTATCTGCGAGAAAATTAAACTAAACACATGACACCACAGTGTATAAATATAAATTGTGTATAAAACTAAACAATAGAAAAGAGGAGACCTACAAGTACAAACAAATCAAAACTAAACTAAAGAATGCGAAAAAATAACGAAAACAAAACTGCACATGTCGTCACAACTAAACGAAAATAGCAATGGATATTGCTAACAATTTCCAATTAAGGAAATTGCTCTGTTCCTAACTACACGCTCTCAATAGATAACCTCTGTTACGTGGTATCATCTAAAAGGAGACACCGCCCAACCGATAACCCACAGAAATGTAAACATATAAATAAATAAATAACATATAAACATATAACAATATGAGAATGAGAAGAAACAGAAGGCTCAGCAGAAGTATAAGGGCACAGTTCACAACAAAACAGGCCACTTAACTTATGGAAATCCAAACGTCAGTAGAGCAAAGAACATGTGATGATCAGCATTCTATGGTCAGAAGATCCAACGTTGATCGCACATGTGAACTTGCGTCATAACTGCCAGGACGATGGTAGAACTGAGCTTCTGAACAATGAAACGGTACGTAGTTACGGTACTTGGCCTTCTTATCCAACAATAGCAACTTAATAGCATACGGAACTTGTCCTTCTCAACGTAACAGTAACTTGATTCAGTACAGAACTCGGCCTTCTAGCAGGAACAAATCGATTATCCCGGTACTTGAGAACAACTCTCAATGTATGCTGCAACGCCGGGTACTGTCAATTTTCTTGAATCAGGTTCAGGTTGCAATTTCTGATATCTACCGGGCAACGCCGAGTACTTTGAAAATCATGTAGATGTAGATGGATGTCTTGAAGAATGTTGAAGAATGTAGCGGGTAAGGGACCCCGTGTCTGCTGGCACCAGACCAAACCAGCTTATGGCCACCAAATGTAACGGTGTGTTGTTTTACTTGAAGTATGTATGTATATCGTTACACCGTTGTGGATGGGTACCAATCTCTAGAGGTGATGGAATTGGTCCTTCTGGGATGTAACATGATGTTTTAAGTATATATTGTTGGTATCCATCCTTACGGTCCAGTAGTATTAATGTAGAGAGGCAACATTGTCCACATTACATAGTACAGAGTACATCACTGACTCACGACGAGGAAAGTCATAAAGGTGTTGAACAGCTAGTGACGTTTTCTCAATATTTATTAACGACACAACGACGACATCGAAATGGCATAGTCACTGACAACACTTGTAGACATCACAGCATGTTAATGGAGGATAATGTAACTGGCGTCAATGCATTGTAAACGACTGTAAATGTATTCAGGTGTGGAAACCATCATCCTTTTCTATAACAGCCGATATATATATATAAATGTAGGAGATTAAATCCCTTCCCCTTTTCTGACCTCCAGCAAGACAGGCATGACTTCTGGAGTATCAAGTAATGTCCTCTAATTTCCTTTAATAACCAAGGTATCGAACCTAAACTGACGTGGAACCGCCAGAGCAGCAAAGTCCAACAAGTAGATAGCCTTTAGGACATGCATCAACCCGATGCATAACAACATGGTGATTCGTGAGTTGAAAACTTCTCATAACGTAGACTCTTTCCCGCCCAGGGAAAGTTGGTAAATAGGCAAAAATGTCAATCATGAAAGTTAGCGACAATGATAATCAAGTAGAGCAATTACCTTCTCTTCAGGAATAAATACACAACTCACTCGCCTCCAGGCGCTTTGAATCACAAAGGGGAATATCATCTGAGATGAACAAACACTATAGAGGACTTCCATTCCCCGAACAATATTATCATGACAGACGCTGAAAAGGCGTCTAGCTCTCTCGACAAAATCTGAGACACTCCCGGGCGGAAGCTTGTTCAAAACCCACAACCAAAAAACCAGACATGCGCAGAAACGTTCGATTTGAATACAATTCACACAACCCCGAAGCTATGGGCATATTCTAAGAACGACACTTAAAATCGAGCCTTATAAGGATAGGAAATAACTATCGACGCAGGTTGCCAAACGTTTCCAAGAAAAGTGGGCCTGAGCGCTCCATAAATGGACACGACCCAAGATCGGTCAAACCACAATACCGGCAACCGAAGGGCATAAGAACAGGTAACCACTTAAAGTAAAAAGTAACTTTAATTCCAAGAGTTATATACCTTGCATTGGAAAAATTGAGTACACAGATACCATAGCAAAATTAAATGTAATGTAAAGCTAAAGCTATTCAGTTTAAATGTAAAGAAAGTTTTATCCCGAGGAATTAAATTTAATTCTCGTTGAGGATAAATTCTGACATGGGATGGTAGAATAGAAGAGGGGGCACATAACTATGTGTCGGAAAAAGCCATACTCAGAAGAGCGTTTCGTTTCTATTTCTATTACCAGTTGTTGGTGGAACCAGCAAAAAGGACCATTTCTGGGACAAGAAGGGACGAGTGGTTACGCTTTAAGACGGAAGACCAGCTTTGAAGACTCTCCTAGACTTTCCTGGGAAACGAGCTTCACCCTACGAACCTTGACGCAGTGTACAGAAAACCAACTCATCAGGAGGAGGAGGATCAGAATCGTCACTGGCAGCTAAGTTAACTCATATGCTGCCACTTGAACCTCTTATCAAAAACCATGACCCGAGTGATGAAAACTTTATTTTGTAATTAACTATTATTCCTTTCTTTTAAACTGTTAAACTTAAAGTGATTATTAAATTTTGTTATTTGTAATTATACTGATTTAATTTCGATTCAATCATTTTAAATATACTTCATGTTTGTCTCAGTCAAAGTTACTAAACACACACTCTAAACAGAGCTATATATTATAATAATAATTCCACCGATTAACTCAGGGGTGGGGGCTTAACGAGCTAGAATAAACCATTCTTCATAAAAGTTGTCGGCAGATTCCAGAATTAACGTGCTCAGCAACAGCCAGCATTGTTTTCGCTTATCTTAATTTCTTGTGAAGACTCCCATGTGATAGAAGCTTTACTACTCTTCTATCTACATTTCTACCACGAGTAATCTTGTGTAAAGATAGACTCCATTGAAGCCTATAATAGATACCCTTGAGTTTTGGCCACTGTTGGACCACTACTTCAAAGCAGGGGAGGCAATACCGTCACATTAATATCAACCGATCAAATATTTTCCCCCTCACTTGGGACTTAAATGTAAGTAATCGTTAAACATTAAAACATGTCTGATACTGGACAATGGTAAGTACCATAAAGGTTACAAACGTAGTTTGCAAGTAAGTCTACGTGGCTGGACAATGAAAGACAATAAAGGGAACCGCCATGCAACAGTGAGACAAAAGACGGCGCCAGGCAGGCGACTCCCGTCGAGCCGAAAAAAAAACAGAGGACTTTGTGACAAGAGGCAGATAATTTCTATATCGGGCGGCCAATCCTAAACCAAAAACTGCTGTAACACAAATATGCTTGCATTTTTAGCAAATTTTGGTTTCTTTTTAGTTGTACCTTACTTTTATGTAATTTTTTGTTATATATAGTTATGATACGAAATTATATACAGAACGATACAACATGAGGCAATCTGATCACCAGAAGTTCCTCGATATAACTTTTATCTTTATAAAAATGAATATTTTTGAGTTACTATATAATAAAACTATCTAGTTGTCACATTTTTTTTCTTCAAAATTCGTTATTTTTATTCCTTTTAATTGTCTAAAAATATGTGTAAATAAGAAGCGGCCGGGGTGGGGGGAGCCTTGTCATTCTGATGCATCGCCCCTTCTTTGGACAATTCATAGACCCGCCAGGGCCTGACATACGCTTGTTGAAAGGCTTATGCTACTTGGGGAGCTGAAATGTGGATAAATAAATGAATGATCCATTTATTATATATAGGGTAAATAAAAATGTTCTATATTGTTTGTATGTATCCCCTTCCACACAATGGTAGACTTTTCGTACTTTATTTGTGGTTTTTTTAAAATGTGCATTGTGTGTGACATGTCAACAGGTAGTACTGAGTTTGATTTAAAAAAAAAAAAATTTGCCTCTTTTAGGCGAGGCTCGTCTCGTTCAACCTAGTCGGTTTGCAATTCCATCAGTGAGTTTGATGGCGTAAAGTGCAAGCGATGCACATTAGGTTTCTGAAGATTATTTACCCCCATGTACACATTCGTTTTAGTCGTCTCTTACTACTTGCTTCGTATGGGCAGCAGACTGATCTTTGGATATAAATCTATATACAAGCAAATAAATGAGTTAACAGGCAAAAGGACAAAAACATCAATGACTGTTTTAAATCAAAAGAAGGAACATCGTTGATGGGTAATGAGAACATAATAAAAAGGTGGACAAAATACATCAAGGAGCTGTATGATGATTAAAGACACGATTTGAACGATCAGGACAGCTGTAAAGAACCACCAATAATTGTGGCAGAGGTACAGGATGCCATGCGCAGCATGAAGAAAAGCAAAGCGCCTGGACCAGATAATATAACAATAGAGGAAAAGTAAGATTTGGGAGAATTTGGAGTAGAATTTATTAACAAAACTCTTAAATGACATCTACTACGGTGATCAACTGCCTGAGGATCTGCTAAAACCCATATTCATAGCTTTGACAAAGAAACCTGGAGCCATGGAATGTGAAGAACATCGCACCAATAGTCTTATGAGTCATGTGACCAAAATATATCAGAAATCGATGATGAACAGTGTGGATTTGTAGAACGTAAAGGCATAAACAATGCCATATATAGTAAAAGAACATTAATAGAAAGAGCCATAGAAGTAAAAACAAGTCTGTACTTATGCGTAATAGATTGCACTTAGGCATTTGGCAATGCGAAACATACGGAAATTATCAAAATGTTAGAAAGCATCAACACTGTTGGTAAAGACTTGAGGATAATAAAGAACATGTACTTGAAATAAACAGCAGCTGTAGGAATTACCAGCCGAAATGGAACGTTTCAGCAAGTAAATAAAAAATGTTTAAAAAAAAAATTTTAAACAAACGCTTTTAATGCACTAAAAAACCACACATAATTTGTCAAGGAGTTTATAGCTTGCAGTAAAAAAATTTAACATCACATTGACAAAAAGCGGCGGGCGCTTAAGCGCTTATTATATATTTTATCCATTAGTGTCCAAAGCATGTTAATTTCATGCAGAAACAGCGCCCCACGATATATTTTTTATTTTATTTTGATAAGAGTTGTAAATTAAAATGTCTTTGTCAGTTGTGTGTCTGTGCACGCGCGTGCCATAGTGTGTGTGTGAAAAGGGAAAAAAGGGGGGGGGGGGGGGGGGGGGAAAAGTTTAAACATTTCTCTCAAGAGAGATAATCTTGTTGGAAAGAATACACCTAGATTATTTGCAGTTATCGCCCATTTCCGTGCTGATACAATGCAAAAAAAAAAAAAAAAAAAAAAAATTACAAATTTTAATTTTATTCATTTTATTATTTTTACGACAGATTATTCTATTGTCATGGGGAATACACAACTATGCAAAGCTTCAGAGCTATTACTCATCGGGAAGCGATTGAAAAATCGATTGCAACATTTGAATGTGACACGAAAGTGACATACAAGGCAAGTTAAAGAAAAGCGTGTAATAAAAAGGGTGTCAAGGAGAGATGTGTGCCGTCACCGGATCGGCTCGATTTGTACAGTGAACATATTATGAGATCCCTAGAGGACATGCCTGGAATATCATTTGGCGGACGAAATATAAACAACTTGAGATAACGCTGATGACACAGTGTCACGAATTGCCGCCCCTTAGCTATGCAGTAGTGGTCCACCTGTGGCCAAAACGCAAGAGTATCTAAAATGGGTATTCAAAGGTGTCGACCTTCGCACAAGATTACTCTTGGCAGAGTTGTAGATAGAAGGGTAATGACCCTTCTATCTCAAGGGAGTTCTCACAAGATATTTTCAGAAGTCAAGAACAATCCTGCATAGGGCAGAGCAATTGTTCACTTATATCTGATCCGTCGCCTATTGTGAAGAATTAAGCAATGGTTTTAGTCCATTCAAACCCCCCGTCGGTGTAAATCCAGCAAAATTCCTTTCTAAGAATTAGCTCTATATATGTAAATATATGTCTAGATGTGTGAATGAGTGTGTATATATATAATGTATATATATATATATATATATATATATATATATATATATATATATATATATATATATATATATTGGTCAGCAATGACTCGGGGACGCAGAATGTCCGGCTCCCAGACCCTCTGCTCTCGAGGTGTCGGTATCCCTTATACAGTCAGTAATGACTAAAAGGGAAGATGATTTGGAGGGCAAGTTCCGTATCCTACTAGTGACTAGGCTGTTGCTACTGGTGTCAGACTGTATCGGCTAGACCGTTCCTCTGACGTCCAGGCCGGGTCATGCTGCATGGGCAACAGCCTGATCTAACATTGCCCAACCTCGTGCCACCGAAAGTTATTTCGGGAGGTACGCTCCTTTGGTCAGAAATGACTGATAAGGAAGATCACATGCTTACCAGCTTACCGGCGAACTTCTGTCTCTAACGACTGTGTGTGGTGCCTTTTTCGGGCCCTCCCAGTATCAGAAATCGAGACAGAGAGCCGTGTCCGTTTCCAGATAGCGCTCGATCAGTCCGGCATTTTCCTCAGACCTACGGGTCTCGAGGTGTCTGCGTTCCCATATATGGTCAGCAATGACTCGGGGACGCAGAATGTCCGGCTCCCAGACCCTCTGCTCTCGAGGTGTCTGTATCCCTTATACAGTCAGTAATGACTAAAAGGGAAGATGATTTGGAGGGCAAGTTCCGTATCCTACTAGTGACTAGGCTGCTGCTACTGGTGTCAGACTGTATCGGCTAGACCGTTCCTCTGACGTCCAGGCCGGGTCATGCTGCATGGGCAACAGCCTGATCTAACATTGCCCAACCTCGTGCCACCGAAAGTTATTTCGGGAGGTACGCTTCTTTGGTCAGAAATGACTGATAAGGAAGATCATATATATATATATATATATATATATATATATATATATATATATATATATATATATATATATATATATATATATATATATATATATATATATATATATATATACACGAGTCTTGTGGAAGCGATTATCTACTTATCCCCTGTGTCTTTGCCCATCCCTCAGACGGCTTTCTTTTCATCGATCACACGAGGCTATATTGTACAAACGCAGATCGCCTCTATCAAAGGTAGCTAGGCGACTTACGTGATAATAGTATTATCCGCTGCCCGGTCTAATTAACCTGGTATTATTACGGTTCATCTGGCGAAACGTAAACAAGTCTGGGAGTGGTCACAGCAAAAAAAATTAATGAAGGTGCATAAAATATGCCAATTAAAGAACGGATGAAGGAGTGATAGAGGGGTTCAAAAGTACATGTACAAACGTTTTGTCACACACAGTCTTAATAGCAAAAAAGTTACTTAAAAAAAGTTACCTCAAAAAAGTGTTATTTAGAACCAACCTTGACGTATGAGTGTGAGTCATGGCCAGTTAGTGAACAAGTTGGGAAAGCATTAGAGGCCACAGAGTTGTGGTTTTACAGAAGAATGTTAAAAATACCATGGACATATGAGGATGTCCTGAAAGAGGCCAATGCGCAAAGGAAACTTATTTCACAAGTTAGAGAAAAGCAATCCACTTCTGTAGGCATGTTATGAGTAGAGGAAAGCTGGAACATGTCGTAACAACAGGTAAGATTGAAGGAGAAAGATGAAGGCAAAGAGAGCAAATACTGGACAATTTGACATGGAAGGAGGTCACCAACAGAACTGATGAATTGTACTGGAGACAGGAACTTGTGGAGAGACATGATCTCCTACGCCATTAGGCATGGTACTTGAAGAGGAAGTACTTTAAAGTAGTGTTAGTGAAAAGACGTGTATTGTTCGAGGGGGTACATTTGTAATGTCTCAATTACCGTGAACACTTCCGCTATAAACATTTATTGGGGTTGTTTGGAAATTTTGTGTCCTATGTAGGTCGAGAAAGAGTACATTAACGCGTACTTGATCTTAATTTATTATTAGTCCGTCCGTGCATAATGTTTGCAATTATTCGTCGGTGACTAGGAAATCCAAGTCATCTAAAATAGCATTATCACCAAACACGCAGTATTCATTTCTATCGATACCGGGATTAAATAATCGACTAGGCTATGAAATACGAAATATTTTTTTAAATCTTGACCTTAACTACAGCTTACTTCCGCTTTTGTTTCATCAACAGATAAACGTGACGCGGGGTAGAAACATCGGATTTACAGGTTTGAAGTTCTGAACTAAAATTTATTGGGGTTTTCCCCCTTAACGTATGTGTGGGGCGGTGGGCGATGTTAATCTGCACTGAGAAATTATAACATTATTGGTAACTAAGAAAGAATACAGACTTTCATAAATGGATGCTTGTGTAGAATAGAAGGATTGAAATAATATGACAAGATCACTAATGGAAAACTGATGTGGTGCTCTTTGAACAACTCCGTAGTGAAAGCAGACCTTCCATACACCACTTTCAATGAAAGGCAAGACAGGCTGAAGTATCTGGGAGTAACGTTTGATCAAGTATCATATCGAACTGATCACACAGAAGTGCAAGCGAGGACTGGCAGCCTTAAAAATAGTGACTGCTGCACGCGTGGAACAGAGACCATTGTTTCTCCTGTATCACCAGCTCGTGATTTCAGTGTCACAAAAAACACCCCTACATGAGAACGTAGCAGACATCAAAGGAGCAAGAATCAAGAGGGGAATATCATGGATGGCACAGGCAGAGGCTACGATTGGTCAGGTGACCAGTGTTGAAAATTTATCCAAAGTGGAAGAGTGGAGTAAGTCAGGGGAGAACTGGATAAACTACCAGCAGATCTTCATTAGCCTTGGCAGAGTGCAGATCTTGGGGCAATGGAAAAGCAGAGCTGGAGGCAGAAAAATAGCCACAAACGCTAACCTTAACTCTAACCCTAAATTAATTTTAAACTCTTTAAAAGATAATAAGGTGTTACAAACATGGAGGCCATGCATAAAAGGAAATAAGCAAATATGCCAAGAGATTTGGTTTTAAGGACCATCTTCATTGCACACGGACAACTCCATGAGTGCTCCAATTTCCTCCCTTAGATCACGCAAGGAGGATCTCAGCTCAGTGCACGAGCTCTGTAGCACTGGCAAGGATCCCAATATGTGTAGCCTATGCAGGAATCACACATTTTATAAATATTTTGTGATGGGTAGGTTTCCTAATTTTTACATTTAGCCAGGTCAGTTGCCTTATGGCCTACTCTTTATGGTTTCCAACTGGCAAGGAATTTTTAACGTGCGCAACTTGTACATGGGACCTCCTATTTTTTCACCCTTATCCGAGAAGGCTATGCATCCGGTTTCACTACACAGGAGATCGGAGGAGAGGGGGGTATGACATCAGGAATCACTGGTTCTGAAAAAAAAATTATATTCCATGTGCTGGGAGTGAACCCGGTACCTTTAGAATTAGAGGCGTGTCGTGAAATATTCTAATCCACATATATAAATTAAAACGTAAATGTAAAGCCTAACAAATAACTTCAATAAAAGGAAAGAAGAATTGTAAAGAACAGTGCTGTCACAATGACTGTACTCGAAATCCCCCTTGTTTTCTACTTCGTCTGCAAATTGTAACGTTTCACGTTGATAGTAAAAGCCTACTGCTTCAATACCCGCCTTCTACGATAAAACATGTGCTGCATTTCTAAGAAAAACCTTGAGATACGCAAGTTGACCTAGATTTAAAATTCCATTCATGTCATTTTATACACTACGTTACCAAAAAAACGAAAGACAGATGGACTAAAGATAGAAAGAAGGGAGGGCTGAAAGCAGGGACACATGCAACACTAAACACGCGTCGCGCGATACACAATTGCTGCCATCACGCGTGTAAGGCCACTAGCACTAACTTTTTTCAAATCGACAGTGATAAAAAACACTACCCATACCAGAGTTAGGTTTTAAAATCCTGAAAAACGCTTATTAGGAAATATGACATTATACTGGTTTACGTTTGAAAACATTACAGTACCCAGACACCACATCGTATTCGAAGTAAACAGGAGGTAGAAGAAAGTGCATATTTTGAACGCAGCCACTTAGCTCCTTTAAATTTGTATATTTGGGTTCCTTAGGACTTGCTGACAAATAATATGTTAAACGTTACGCAAATAGTCTAGGAATTACCAAATTATAGCCAAAAGAAATAGTGAGGGATGTCAGACAACACTAAAATCAGAATCGCTCAGTGGCAGATTTTCACCCCACCATTGTACGGGAAATGGGTCTCCATGTTAAATCCGATTTGATTGGAGCGCAAGAAATGTAAGGCTAAACACGATTAGTCGGGCTATAAATACTATCTTGTGTTGTCAGGGGAAACGTGAGTAGGAGTACTTTTTTTTTGAAAAGCTGTGTAAACATGGCATGATTGGTTAGGGCTGCCAAGATCGTCAATTAGAGGCGTCAGGTCCGCACCACACGTTCAAATAAACTTACTACAGAACCAGTGCGTTGAGCACCAGTGCATATTTTTCTAAATAAAAGCCTGGGACATCGGCAGATCGAAATTGTGCTATATTCAGTGCCAGTCAACGTAATTCTGTATTATTTCCATGAATTGTGGTAAGCTTGAAATATTTGATATCTTTTAATGAAAATTGAATGTAAATTGATAATTTATGTCTGTATATATGTGTGGTTCAGTAGCGAACATGAGGTAAAGCCTATATAGTGCTCCAACCTGAACAGAAGGTGTCGGAGGAAAGTAAAACTGCATGGAATTGCCAAACAGTACACTGACACCTATATTATTGACTAGAAAGAAATAATGCTGGAATTGCAGAGGCGTGGTAACCATTAAGGGGGAAAATACTGGTGAAAATTGTTTCAGATGAAGATAGCAGTTGGCCTACCGCTCTGAACTCAGTGTTTGTTATGTATTGTGCTCAGTGTAGAAATAGAGTATAAATTAGTTCTGAAGTAGGAGGTACAACCTTCTTGTTTCAGGGACTGTGGTCCTAAAGTTATTGAGCAGCACCTGGTCAGAGCTTTGCTGAATCCAGAGGCGGACAGCATACTCCTTGGTCCATATAGCAAACAGTGAGGTGTCTCCAGAACACAGGGGAGCAATCGAGCAGAGGAGTCTTTTCCTGCCGCCATCACGAAAGATAAGCCTATGTGGCCAGCGGAGCTCAACATTATGTAACCCCATCTTAAACTGACATTGTATAAAAATAAGAGGGGAAATTAATTGTTTTAATGCCAGGAACTGAGAACATCTCCAATACTAGTTCCAACAGAAACAAACACTTGAAGTCATGATGACAAATAACAACATAGCTTGAAAAAACAAAACCAGTATTACCTCATATTACTACTACACAACTGACACACATAGGATAATATTAATAAAATATGTCACTACAAGATTCATATTGATAAATTCTGTACATATAACTTGTAATTAAAATTGATTGTGATTCCTGGTTCACTTTGTATTTGAATCAGGACACATATATATTAATGAAAAGTACTTAATACATATTGATATTTGAAAATTTACCAGTGACTCATTTAAGATAGTCTCATAGAGTGTTATATGTATGTGAGTGTCACAGTGTTGTCAAGTGTGGTGGAATAAATTAAATTGTTTATCTGTCTGTTGTTGTTGTGACTTACACTTCATCATATACATACCCTAGACATTCAACGTAGTCATCACAATATTCCAGAATAATTCTGACTGAGGTATAAATATGTGGTAGCAAGTAAGGTTATCTGTAATACACTACACCTATTAGATACAGATACCTTCACAGCTGATCTCAGTCAGTACACTAAGTCCCCTATAAATATTTATAACATCCCACTTTACCACATATATTGGGGTCTCGCTCTCGGGATTTTGAATCTTTCCCTATTAAAAATATTGGGGGTAATTCACTTCAGGGAATAATAAGAATTAAAAAGTATCCTTGGGTGAAAATAAATAAGGTTGAGCTCTCAGTGCCTGTAGTGTCCTTAGATAAATATTGATAGATTGAATTGTTACATTTGTATGTTAGACAATGGCCGACTTGGCAAAATTTCGATCTGCTGCTGTACAGACTGCGAAAGAGTTAGGAATGGACGGGCAAATTATGATTGCTTATGTCACTGCTGAATGTGACAAATATATTGAACGGGAAGAAAGAAGATTAGAAAAAGAGGCCGAAAGAAAGTTAGAGGCTGAGACTAAGAGGTTGCAGATTGAGGCTGAGGCTAAGAGGTTGCAGATTGAGGCTGAGGCTAAGAGGTTGCAGATTGAGGCTGACAAAGAGGCTAAAGCATTGGAAGCCGAGGAAAGAAGACAGGCTGCAGAAAGAGAAGAGAAGAAATTAGCTGCAGAAAGGGAAGACAAGAGATTAGCTGCAGAGAGGGAAGCAGAAAAGGAGGAGAAGAGATTACAAAGGGAACATGAGTTACGACTAAGGGAGTTTGAGTTTCAAGGCCATGCTCCTGAAAATGGTGCCAGTCCCTTTGCCTCTGATGCCACTGCTAGCCAGGGAGCCTCAACCTCAGCTATGAATTTTCATTTAGATCATTTTGTTGAGAAAGACGATGATATTGAGAGCTATCTAAATAGATATGAACTATTAGCTACCACATATGGGTTAGAGAGAGAAAGGTGGAGCTTAAAGTTATCTCAAGGGCTTCGTGGGGCAGCTTATGAAGTTTTTGCAAAAATGAGCAGAGGTGATCAGGAAAATTATGACATGCTAAAGCAGGCTCTTTTGTTAAGATATGAAAAGAACGCAGAATTTTATAGGAAAAAATTTAGGATTGCTAAACTACTGTCAGGTGAAACCTATCACCAGTTCTCTGCACGAATAGAGACATACTTGGAGAAATGGACTTCTCTGGGGAAAACCCAAGATCTTAAGGAAATGGTCCTTATAGAGCAATTAAGAGAGTCCATGGCTCCAGACCTGAGAAAGTTTCTCATGGAACAAGGTGCAGAGAGGCTGGGTGAGTTGCTAAATGTTGCTGAAAGGTATCAAGCAGCTCAAGCAGAGGTAACAGGTAATAAAAAGAAACAGGTGGATAATTTTAGGGCACCACAGAACTTTAATAAATTTGATCCTAGGGATCAAAACAAAGGTAAGCACCAGTTTGATAGGCCACGGTATGACAATAAAAATAAAACCCCACAATTCGATGAAAGGAAATATGATGAAAGAAAATCTTTCAACCAAGGAAAAAGGTGGTGTAAAAATTGTCAGATGGACAATCATGACACTGACCGTTGCAGAAGGAAACCTGTGTATATGGCCACCCTTCAGGTCAGGTCGACCTCAAGACAGGAGGAGGATATTATGTTAGATACCACTCCAGAAGAGATGAGGAAGGCACAGGCTGGGGATAAAACACTCAAGCCTTGTTTCAGGAAATTGTCAACTTGTCATACAACTCCAGGCAAGGGAGATTTTTACATGAAAAACAAGTTGATGTATAGGAAGACTGGAGCTAGATCCAAAGGTCAGGGACAGCTGGTACTTCCTAAAAGATATAGGGCAGAATTAATAAGGAGCCTACATGTGAAACCAGATGGGGACCATGAGAAAATAGGTACCATCATTCAAAAGGTGGCTCACAATTATTATTGGCCCAAAGCAAGATGGGACATTGAGAATTTTGTAGAAAGGTGTAGCATAGCACATGAGGGAACACCCACAAGTGGGAACATTGATCAGGACCTGGACACGCCACGGGGCAAAATTAGGCCTGATAATAAAAAGAAAAATAAATTTGATAAAGTGGACCAAATGGAATGGGAAGCCCCTTTTCACGGACAAGCTTCACTTAACTGTTTTACAATGGCCACTATGCGGAGAGTGCAAAAAGATGTCTTACCCCAGGATAAGCCGAAAATCCCTCAATCGGACTTAAACAAACTGGAGGAAGAGGATGTAGAGAGGAAATCTCTCATCAAGAATTTTAAGAGGGGAGACAGCCCCAAGAAAAAAATTGGTAGCGGTCGTTTTGTGAATGATAATTCTGGGAAGAAAAATCATCACTATAAAGCTTCGAGTGGAAGAGACCATACCGGTGCATGGACAAATAGGTCCACACAATTAAAGGTCCACATGTAGCTTTGTTAAGAACGTGGACTGATGAAAAGGCAGAGGAAAACATTACATCTTCATACCAATATGTGAATGAGCTGACCACTCGTTTAAAAACTGGCTGGAAACTTGCCAATGAAAATTTGAAACAAGCCAGGAAGAAACATGCTGCCTATTATAACAGGAAGGCGAAAGACAGAGATTTGGCTGTGGGAGAGAAGGTACTGCTTCTTTTGCCCGGGAGTCAGAATAAGTTACAAATTGGATGGCAGGGTCCATATACAGTTCTAGAGAAGGTGTCTAGAACAAATTATAAGAGAGATAAGAAGGGGAAAGAAAAAATCTATCATGTGAATCTCCTGAAGAAATATTTGGAAAGAGAACATCAGGAAGAGACACACTTGTTGACCTTGTCCATCGCCATGGAGATGAAAAAGGAACCACTTTCATCATTTGAATATCCATTACACCCCTGTGAGACAGCAGCACAGGTGAAAATCAGTACACATTTAACGAAAACTCAGAAAGAGAGAGTGCAACAGGTTCTAAATAATCATACAGAGGTGTTAACAGACCGACCAGGGCATACAAACCTATTGGAATATGATATGAAACTGATAGACCCCACACCTGTCTGTATGAAACCATATTCGATTCCTTTTGCTAAGGAGAAAGCTTTGAAGGAAGAGATAGACTATTTGTTGAAGGAAGGAATTATTTCACACAGTGAATCTTCGTATAGTTCCGGTGTTGTACTCTTAAGGAAGCCCTCTGGAGAACATAGACTCTGTATAGATTACAGGAGACTGAATGCTATTACAGAAGGACAGGTGGATCCATTGCCGGATACAAATCAGTTGTTTGCCAGGCTAAATAAAGCTAAATATTTCTCAAAAGTGGATCTGAGTAAAGGCTACTATCAGATTCCAGTAAAACCTGAGATATGACAAACTTGTTGGATGTAAACATTTCGGAGGAACGTAATGAATCCCTGAGTTGCCTCTTTGATAGAGGATATTCCGAATGTTTCATACAGGCTAATAAGAAGATTATGGGATCCACTACGAAAACTCTGCTATCACCAGGTATATGTTATCTCCTCATAACGTACATTTTGAGGAAAATCTAATGTTCTCTGGACATGTCATTGCGCAGACTCAGAGAAGAGAAATGGTGAATACGGGTTGTGAAGCAGCATTAAGACAAGCAGTCACACTTGCGGCTGTTCAGTAACATAACCGAAAAATATTATTGGTTGTAGAGGTCTGAGGCAGATTTCATGAGTAGTGCCTACTCTGAATGGACCCAACTACATAAAACCATGATAGCACAACAGCAGAGTAAAGTCAAGTTGACTTACATTTATCTATGTGTATATAGAATAAAGGACTGACATAAGATGTCTGTTTTAAGAGGGGAGATGTCGTGAAATATTCTAATCCACATATATAAATTAAAACGTAAATGTAAAGCCTAACAAATAACTTCAATAAAAGGAAAGAAGAATGGTAAAGAACAGTGCTGTCACAATGACTGTACTCGAAATCCCCCTTGTTTTCTACTTCGTCTGCAAATTGTAACGTTTCACGTTGATAGTAAAAGCCTACTGCTTCAATACCCGCCTTCTACGATAAAACATGTGCTGCATTTCTAAGAAAAACCTTGAGATACGCAAGTTGACCTAGATTTAAAATTCCATTCATGTCATTTTATACACTACGTTACCAAAAAAACGAAAGACAGATGGACTAAAGATAGAAGGGAGGGCTGAAAGCAGGGACACATGCAACACTAAACACGCGTCGCGCGATACACAATTGCTGCCATCACGCGTGTAAGGCCACTAGCACTAACTTTTTTCAAATCGACAGTGATAAAAAACACTACCCATACCAGAGTTAGGTTTTAAAATCCTGAAAAACGCTTACTAGGAAATATGACATTATACTGGTTTACGTTTGAAAACATTACAGTACCCAGACACCACATCGTATTCGAAGTAAACAGGAGGTAGAAGAAAGTGCATATTTTGAACGCAGCCACTTGGCTCCTTTAAATTTGTATATTTGGGTTCCTTAGGACTTGCTGACAAATAATATGTTAAACGTTACGCAAATAGTCTAGGAATTACCAAATTATAGCCAAAAGAAATAGTGAGGGATGTCAGACAACACTAGAATCAGAATCGCTCAGTGGCAGATTTTCACCCCACCATTGTACGGGAAATGGGTCTCCATGTAAAATCCGATTTGATTGGAGCGCAAGAAATGTAAGGCTAAACACGATTAGTCGGCCTATAAATACTATCTTGTGTTGTCAGGGGAAACGTGAGTAGGAGTACTTTTTTTTTGAAAAGCTGTGTAAACATGGCATGATTGGTTAGGCCTGCCAATATAGTCAATTAGAGGCGTCAGGTCAGCACCACATGTTCAAATAAACTTACTAAAGAACCAGTGCGTTGAGCACCAGTGCATATTGTTATAAATAAAAGCCTGGGACATCGGCAGATCGAAATTGTGCTATATTCAGTGCCAGTCAACGTAATTCTGTATTATTTCCATGAATTGTGGTAAGCTTGAAATATTTGATATCTTTTAATGAAAATTGAATGTAAATTGATAATTTATGTCTGTATATATGTGTGGTTCAGTAGCGAACATGAGGTGAAGCATATATAGTGCTCCAACCTGAACAGAAGGTGTCGGAGGAAAGTAAAACTGCATGGAATTGCCAAACAGTACACTGCCACCTATATTATTGACTAGAAAGAAATAATGCTGGAATTGCAGAGGCGTGGTAACCATTAGGGAGGAAAATACTGGTGAAAATTGTTTCAGATGAAGATAGCAGTTGGCCTACCGCTCTGAACTCAGTGTTTGTTATGTATTGTGCTCAGTGTAGAAATAGAGTATAAATTAGTTCTGAAGTAGGAGGTACAACCTTCTTGTTTCAGGGACTGTGGTCCTAAAGCTATTGAGCAGTACCTGGTCAGAGCTTTGCTGAATCCAGAGGCGGACAGCATACTCCTTGGTCCATATAGCAAACAGTGAGGTGTCTCCAGAACACAGGGGAGCAATCGAGCAGAGGAGTCTTTTCCTGCCGCCTTCACGAAAGTTAAGCCTATGTGGCCAGCGGAGCTCAACATTATGTAACCCCATCTTAAACTGACATTGTATAAAAATAAGAGGGGAAATTAATTGTTTTAATGCCAGGAACTGAGAACATCTCCAATACTAGTTCCAACAGAAACAAACACATGAAGTCATGATGACAAATAACAACATAGCTTGAAAAAACAAAACCAGTATTACCTCATAGTACCACTACATAACTGACACACATAAGATAATATTAATAAAATATGTCACTACAAGATTCATATTGATAAATTCTGTACATATAACTTGTAATTAAAATTGATTGTGATTCCTGGTTCACTTTGTATTTGAATCAGGACACATATATATTAATGAAAAGTACTTAATACATATTGATATTTGAAAATTTACCAGTGACTCATTTAAGATAGTCTCATAGAGTGTTATATGTATGTGAGTGTCACAGTGTTGTCAAGTGTGGTGGAATAAATTAAATTGTTTATCTGTCTGTTGTTGTTGTGACTTACACTTCATCATTTACAAAACCCTAGACATTCAACGTAGTCATCACAATATTCCAGAATAATTCTGACTGAGGTATAAATATGTGGTAGCAAGTAAGGTCATCTGTAATACACTACACTTATTAGATACAGATACCTTCACAGCTGATCTCAGTCAGTACACTAAGTCCCCTATAAAAATTTATAACATCCCACTTTACCACAAGGCGGATGAAATACCTCTTGAGATTTGTGTTATTGTCAATCACGATTACAGCAACAAGATGGCGAGCGTGCATTAGAATGTGAGACGAGCTCTACATGTTGTTGTCCTATCAAACACCAGCATTTTCATCTCCTGTTCCACTGATGTTAAGTCTGGTTCTTTCCTCCATCAGTTCTAAGGTGGTCCAGTCATACCATTTTAATCATCCTGTCCTGCACAAGCACCCATTTATGAAAGTCTCTATCTTTCAGGTAGATATTTGTATTTTCTCCATGTTTCACTTATACAATACGACATAATAATGGTTGTCATATAGAGCGTCCGGTTGGTGCTTGTCTGTAGCAGCAAAGTTAGTGGGTTCTGGGATTGAAACCTTCATTCTACTCAGCTGTAAGTGCGTATCTGACTCTGATTTTGAGTTAAGGAAGGCAAAGGCAGCAAGGAAGGGACCTGGTCACCCCCACTTCATAAAGCTGGACCTAGTATAGTGAAGTCTCTAACACTTTACTCCCCTATGACAGTATTTGCTATGGGACTACCTTTACCTGTACAATAGGAGTTATTTGAGTTGAAGATTGATAACTTGATATGAAAATATGGGAGGGATCATCTTTATAATCAATTTCATATATGATGCAACTGAATTAATTGTGAACTGTCATTTATAGTAAGTTGTTTCAGAATTCAGCACTGCTAGTTATTACTAAGGTTCAAGATGTGTTCTTGTGAAAATTGTTTCATCAAAAAAACGTTTTGGTGCAGTTTTTAAGATCTGAGTCATTGTAGACTCATGCGTTGACTGCATGGTTGACAGTTCGAGGATGTTTTATACAAATATAAAGCATAGAGGTGTGTACATTGCTTTGTCAGTAAAATGAAATGAAATGTGGGTAAGCTGCTAGTGAAATGCTGGCTCCATGCATATCATCATAATGAAATGTTTTTCAAGTGAGTGAACAGTCTTGAAGCATTTCGTGCAAGTATGAATAATTCCCAGTAAATAAAATGCAGGAAACATAAATGTTGCCATAACTTGATAAGGCGCCAGTGAAGAATAACTCTGGATTTTAATTAAACACCATGAAAACTAATGACAGTGACAGTACCGAATATACCAATGAATTTACAAAGGTATAATGTCTCTAAGTGCTGCTGAATGTCTCCAGACATAAAAAAATGTCTGTCTATTGGTTTGGGGGAGAAAGATATATAATCTGTTCTAGAAACTGCATGAATCTATTACATGGTGTCAAGAAAAAATATATATCATCGACATCTAGATACGTTTTAAAGCTAAACTAAATCTCATGAAAATCTATTAGTCCTATCATAAAGATTTTCAGTCATATAAGCCATTCCTCGAAGATGAAAAACCTGTTTAAAAAAATATAAAAAACGTACAGAGACCCAGAAAACATATTCAAAGACCGAAAAAACATATCGGAAGAGTTAATTCGTGTAAAACGATTTTCAGTTACAGTGGGCTGCATTATAATTGGCTCATGCGGACTTTGCCTTTTAAAGCAGGTCTTAAAGCAGGTCTTCTTTACTTACTTACTTAGTCGTTCCCCTTCTACCATGAGGTGTAGAGGTAAAGCAGGTCTTCACTTATTTTAAAACCCAAACAATAAGTGTCTGAGTTTGTTTTACATTATAAAAATGATATGATTGTGTCATCATTTAGTCTTTCTGTGCTTAACTATGACTAACAGACTGGGAAATCCTGAGTTTGATGTGACCTTATAAAAGAATTCTGAGACACAGTAATAAGGGGTATGGGTTAGAAATCCTAACACTGAACCCGAACCTTAATCTTAACCATAAAGATTTTCGCGACATACAAGTATGACATCGAAGAAGACGTTCCACTGTTCTCACAACTAATTTTACTGCTTCGTTATCATTATTATTGCAAAGAGAAAAATTGAACTAAACTATATTATTCTGTCATATGATGTTATGAGTGAAAATTTTACTCATAACATATGATATGGAATGAGCGGTTTCAAGTTATATCAATAAATATCTGATGTAATTTAAAAAAATAATCTCATTTGCAACGAAAATATAAACTGGTGCTAGCGTATGTTATTCACTACCGAACTTCAAAAATGGAAATAGCCATTTTAACCTAAAGTGGCAGTTTTAAATACCTATATAAGGACCTGACGCATCAACAGTGAGGAATGCAGTTAGCGATCCATAGCTAGACTGCTTGCATCAGGGTCAGCGAAGCAGAGCTGACCAAGACCCTACTCCACCTCTAAGTGGTGGTCCTGGAAACAGGCTGCATCACTGCAGTCTGGCTGAGTGAGTAAGGATCGAAGAGGGATGGCTAACCCGGTCCCAAAAATGCAGTGCTGAAATCGGATGTGTTGGCTGAAAGGCACAAATATCGCAGCTTCGCTGTAAACGGACACAATGCAACCAACGTCCTTTTCAGGGCGAACGAAGAAGAAGAAAAAAGAAGAAATACCCATATGACTTTTAGTGTCACTCGTCAATACGACAAATATTGATAGTAATTAATTATTTAATAAAAATAACTCACTAGATGATTGTATTAATGATGTCTCCACCAAAGAAAAATCATGATGTTTTTAAAGAAATGAAATTAAAGCATAGAAGAGAAGTAAGTCCAAAAACACTTTTCCCCAAGGCTCTGATCAGGTTAAGATACGAATTTGCCTTGCTTTTTTTTTTTTAAGTTTTATAATCCTTATATTATTATTCAACTAGCAATAACCCGTCGGTAATGACGAATGCGAAAAGCTTCTGCAGCTAGTTAAGAATCATGCTCTTCTGGAGATTGATTTGTTCATCTTTGTGCTGCTTCATGTTGTCATTGTATTGCTGCTTCTTCTAGAGTCTCGTTGTGTGTGACGCGATCGTCTCTTCCTCTTAGCATCTGCAGCTCGTTTTGCAGCCATCTTATCATTTTGATCCATAATAATAAGTCTGCAATACTTTAAATTAAAATTTTGTCTTGATGAAACAATCAAAAACTTACATTTTAAGGTTATTTTTAACAAAATGATGAGTTAAATCCGTTTCCGGAATGAAACTGGGTTCTACACCGACTTTTCTTCGTTGAGTGTTACTATTTTTGGGAGAGTACATATAAGGGAAACAATACAATTAATGTCTAACTTTCAACCACAGTTGCATCCCTTAGATGTGACTGATGTACAAATTGTGAGAATTATGGATTTTGATTGTACACTTCTTACGTGACTATTCCTTGGGAGGACCCAGTATCAGCAGCACAGTATTTTAGATTTGCCTGTTTGGAGAGCCCCCTTGGATGGAGGGGAATGCACAGTGTGCCATGCACTTCTTCGTCCTAGTTTGGGACCAGATGTGATGATCCTTCAATGAAAGCCAAGCTGGAGAAACTGGCGCTCATGACTTCAACACAGCACATTTCCGAATGGCAGAAAAGCCTAGATCTGCAGTGTAGATAATTTCAAGGAGTCATCAACTTGGTATTGGCTGCAAAGAGCGAGAAGCTCACAGCCCTAGTTAAACAACAATACACGGCTCTTGATACCCCTACAGTAATGATACAGCTGTTCATTCCTTTTGAAACATTGCAGCCATGATTGCATAATATAAGGACATTTATGACTGTTCTGTTATCAGTTCTGTGGTAGTAGGAAAATTAGTTTCTTTGTAAACTGTTTGTGCAGTGTCCCATTTCAGACAAATAAAATGGCTACGTGTTTCAGATTGAAGATGTCTTCATTTGACTCATTACCAAACAAGGATGAGGTTGATCCTGAAGTGGCCAGTTTTATCCAGATGGAATCTCAAAAGGCTGAACTCCAAGCTCAGGTAGGTTGACGTTGAATGTCATTTAATGCTAACTTGTGGTTTACTGCTGCTGGTGAAATATAGCTTTTTTTTTTTTTTTTTTTTTTTTGTGTAAATAATGTCTTTGTAGACACATTGCTAATTGTTACACATTGTTTAATGAAAAAAGGTAAAGGAACCCGTTACACGCCCATTGAGGCATATTGGGAATATGGTGTTAGGCCCATATTATCTTGACCGTCGGCACACGAGGGGTGATGTGGTCGGCATCACGCCGGCCGCCTTAACCTTCCCAGAGTTGCTCTGGTACCCATTTGGGGCTGGGTCGACCCAGGAGCCGTTTGTGGCCTAAAAATTTCCCGCCTCATCTGGGGATCGAACCATAGACCACTGCGCTAGGAAGCCAGTGCACTAACCACTATGCTACCGCAGCTCCCATTGTTTAATGGGCTCTAATATATTTTTTTTCCGTTTGACACTGATTTTATGTTAAAACTTACTTTTGGTGCTTAGTTTGTCTTTTAGTGAGAATGCGACCCTAAGAACATTTTAACCCTTGACAGAATTACACAGATTAAAAAGTTTTCACACACTATAACTTACCATCTAAGGAGGTTTGTGTATGGAGCTGACTAACCCATCCTGTTCAAAATTAAAGTAAAAATATTTTAACACGAACAAGTCATTAAAAAAACGAGTAATTCAGATAATTCAGCTCAGCCATTCAAGGCCGAAGAAGTTACTCCATTAAAAAGATATATCATGTGGTCAAGAAAAGTCTGAAAGCAAAAAGTAGGAAAGAAGATAAAAGAAAGAATAGCCCTAACCTAGATGCAGCAGAGAATGGAGGTGGAGGAATTTTTCTGAGTTCAAGCTAGGGTGCACCAAAAAGTTATTGACTCAAATTTTTTCCTGTAGCAAAATTTTCATTCTGGAATGTTTGAACACTAAACGAACAAGGGAAAACTGCACAGGTAGCAGCAGAAATGCTGAACCATGTAATTGACATCCTAGGACTGTGTGAAACAAGATAGAAGGGAATTTTCTTTGTGGAGCTGCAGCTTTTTAAATTAGTTTCCTTATTATTCTTCTTCTTCTTCTTTCGTTCGCTTGAAATATATTGTCTATATCTGCAATGTTGTTTCTTGTATAAACTTCACTGTCTTTTCTAGTTCATACAGAGGTCCATATAGTTTTGCTTCCAGTGTTGTTTCTCTGGGCCAGTGGGTTTGCCTCAATATATCATATTCGGGGCAATCGTGCAGTACGTGCTCCGCTGTCTGGGGTGCCTGTCCACATGTACACATGGCTGAATTGCCAATCTTGAATTTTGTATACATGTGGCTGCGGAGGCGGTTGTGTCCTGTTCTGAGGCGCAGAATGACTATTTGTTCTGATCTGTTCATAGCTTGGTAGTCATCCTGCGTTGATGTTGGTGGCTTTCTGATAGATTTGATCATCTTTTTCTTCTGATGGTACGTAACTGGTACATCCGGTTGTTCATCTGCAGCACCTTCTTTAGCCAGTCTGTCTGCTCTCTCGTTTCCTGGTATTCCACAATGAGACGGTATCCACTGCATGGCGACCCTGCGCTGGTTGCACAGTTCAGAAAGTAGGGCCTGTATAACTGGCAATTTTCTGGACTGAAGTGCTTGAAGTGCTGATCTTGCATCTGTCAGGAATACTACAGGCTGTGGACCGAGATTGGTGTTCAGTAGTTTCTCAGTTGCCACCTTGATTGCCTGGACTTCTGCATCATAGTTGTTACAGAATTTCCCCGTTGGTACTCTGACCGTATGATAAAGGACGGGGACAGATAAGGCCGAGCTGGTTAGAGCTGGTTATGTATTTTGTTCAATCGCGAATGCGTGCTTCGTCCGGTTATCATCTTGGAGTAAGGGTCAACGTTATATTGATTAATCATTTGTTGAATGTCCAAGAATACATTCGTTCCTTTCGGAGCTCATCATTATAGGTACATATTTTTCCTATCAGAAGAGTTCTTCATTTGCATAATCATCAACATTGACAAATGCAGCAAATAGCTGTAACGTATCGACGTGATAAAGTCCTCAATTCAGAGTCCATGAATTTATTTACAGTTCACACATAAGACATTCACGTAGGTACACGTTCATATATAGTTCATATATAGTTCATTAGGAATTACATGCATAGTATTCATGTCCGTCCGTGTCAAAACAATATGTCAGATGAACATCGTGGCTATATACGTGCGCTGTTGTAGTCAACAGCCAGAAATGAGCACATGAGTTCTTGACATCTACAATTTGAATCATAATACGATTCTCCTTCCATTATTAGTTTAATTTAATTAATCTCATGCTTAGATTAATTTCCGAACTGACCCTGAAGTCTACATCGATTCATCTATATAATATAGGCTATATACTCAGCCTTATTTCCTTGGAAGAAATACAAGACACGACCTTCTTGCTTGACGGATAGCGTAACAAAGGCCCTGTAACCAAGTCACCCGGCGTGACCTTCCCAACGCGAATGCGTCATAATCTCCGCATATATTTCGCGTTCACTATACCGTAAAATATCGACATATTCTATAAATATTAATGACCCCTAAACGTTGCGCATGGGTAAACCCCAGCAGACGCCGTCATTTAAAATAACACCGTAACAGATTTCCTGTCAGACGGGGGCAAAAAAAAATCTATTAAATAGATTTTTTTTTTTGAACAATATTAATCAAATTATCAAAAATTTAACAAAACCCGACGTATGACCTACGATGTTCTATCTAGAACAGTGTCGCGGTCATGTCAGTAATATATTATAATAAAATCAACGTCATATCATACATATACCTTATATTAAACAAGGAAATGTCACTGTCACTAACTAATTAACTAATTAATTTGTTGTATGTATAGACTAACTAATAATGTGAGGTGTTATTAAAATTATTCTAACTAACTAAAATTAAAATAATTAATTATAGTATGTATGTATGGTACTAACTAATTAATATCTAATTGAAGAAAATGAGAAATAGAATAAGAGAGTAAAAGAAATAAAAATTGAGAAGTACGGACAATTAAAACCAAATATTAAAGTATACATTAAATTAGCATGCGTGTGAAAATGAAGTGTAAGGATAGATACCTAATTAAATTAACGCAATCAGAAGAAAAGAGCAGAAAAAATTCATACAATTTAACTATATATATGAAATGTCATAATGTAATATCCATTACCTTAATAATTACACTAATTAAAAGGTTTAATTGGTGTGATATTATTTTGTTTCATCTTTTCTTAGTATATTTTATTTTTTTTATTTCATCACACTTTGACTTTATTATATATTATATACTAATTTAATAAATAGAAAATTTAATAATATTGGACATGAAGATCCAATCGTTGTTACCTCCTGTTGAATTGTATGAAAGTTCATTAAGACACAAGGTTCATATTATCAAATTATGATTTGATTATCCATTCATCGTTAGTTCCTTTATTAAACTTTGAAAGTAAATTGACTAAGTCATCAACGTATCTGTCCTTTCTACATCAGAGATTGTTCCTTTTTAACAGTTTTCAAACGAAATGAGTGATACTCAAAGTGGAATTGAAGTTCAAATTTTCAAACGATCCGTAAAACTTGATATTTTAATCACAATAGTTTATTTCAAAATGTCCTTATTTAGGTAGGAAGTCCAAATGAATTGTTGTATATTCTGACTTGATATCAAAAACGTTTATTGCAAATGTAATGCTTGACTAGTCAGAAAATTTTCTTGAAATTGTAATATTCATTCAGAATCCGTAGGATGTCTGGACAACGTGTCGGCTATGACGTTTTCAGTTCCAGGTATCGACTGTATCTCGAACTCGTAGGGTTGCAACGTAATAGCAAATCGTGCAAGTTTAGCACTTTTATGATTTGAGCGACGTAATGCTGCCACTGATTTCTGATCAGTCTGGATCAGGAATGGAGATCCCAGCAAAAACTTTTCCAACTTGGTAATTGCCCAGATTACGGAGAGCAATTCTCGGTCCACAGTGGAATATTTCGTCTCCGGAGGTTTCAGTTTGCGTGAGATATACAGTACAGGGTGAAGGACATCATCATGATATTGCAGTAGACACGCCCCGAGTCCGTAATTACTCGCATCTGTACGTAGAACAAACTTTTTAGAAGCATCTGGTAATCTTAAAACAGGTGGGCATGAAAAAATTTTTAATATAGTGCGAAAAGTTTTGTCACATTCGTCGGTCCAATTAAAGGCATGTTCTTCTTTAGTAACGAAGACAGGACAGCCGTGATGGATGATAGGTGAGGTACAAATCTGCTATAGTATTGGATTAAACCTAACAGACTCCTAACCTGTTTCTTCGTTTGAGGAACAGATAAATTTAATATTTTAGAAACCGTACTGGGAATTGTTTGGATACGTCCCGATCCAATAATGTGCCCCAGGAATGTTATCTCATTACACGCTATTTGAATTTTAGTTGGTTTAGCGGTTAAATGGTTATCCCGCAATATTTCCAAAACTGATTTAAGACCCAAAAAATGTTCCTCAAATGATGAACTAAACAAACATATGTCGTCAATATAGGTAATTATATCTGATCTACCTGCTAAAATTTTTCGCATCATGCGAATAAAGGTAGCTGGAGCATTCATTAGCCCAAAAGGCATCACGTTCCACTGGTAAAGACCTTGTGGAGTTGAGAATGCTGTGTAGTATTTGGCTCTTTCGGTTAGTGGAATCTGCCAATAACCTTTAGTTAAGTCAATTTTAGTGAAAAGTGTAGCATTGGATAGACGAGGAAGTAAATCGTCAAGGATAGGATGTGGTTCGCTATCCGGTACTGTCTGCGCATTAAGTTTCCTATAGTCAACACATAAACGTATGTTGTTGTCCTTTTTCCGGACAATGACTAAAGGAGAAGAAAATGGAGATGTACTAGTCTCAATAATACCTAATGATATCATCTGTTCGAGTTCCTGAGATGTCTTACTCAGAAAATGTAGAGGTACAGAATAAGGATGAACACGAATTGGTGTATCATCGTTAAGAATAATATCGTGACTAATTACAGATGTGCAACCCGGTACATCAGTTAACACATCTGGGAAAGATTGTAGAAGATCAGCAACGCGTTGATGCTGTTGCGGTGTAACCGTAGAAGAAATGGTCACATCACGCCAAGATTCAGTAGATTGGACAGTAAGTACAGGTAAAGGCATCTGCACTTCAGGAAAAGAAGATTCTTCCTCCTGTATAACAGATAGATTAGAATAATGACAAGTAGATACAGTATTGTCATCTAATTCATGAAAAATTGACTGTAAGTGTATAGGACGTGTATGAAATTGCTTGAGCATATTAATATGGAATATCTTTCTGTGTCCCTTGATATCTAAGACGTAATCAACGTCTGAAATTTTATCAGTAACCTTATAAGGACCAGTCCATGAGATCAATAACTTATTGTTATTGTGAGGGAGTAATACATAAGCCTCATCGCCTGGGAATAATTGGCGTAATCGTCTAGATCGGTTTTGTATAGATCGAGCCTTAGCTTTTGCAGCCTCAGAAGAAGCTGTTGCCAATTGGCAAGACTCAATAATATTATTTCGAAGATTAATCACATACTCATAAGATGACTGAGTGTCCTGAGTCATCTCTGCATCAATTAATAAATCTTTTATCAGTCCCATAGGACCTCTCGGAGGGGCACCAAAAACTAACTCAAAGGGAGAGAAGCCAGTTTGTTCATGTGGCACCTCTCGGTAAGCAAATAGGACAGCTGGGAGTGCTCTGTCCCAGTCCTGAGGGTGTTTAACAGTAACCTTATGTAAAAGTTGCTTAAGCGTACGGTTAAGTCTTTCAACTGCACCGTTACTCATGGGATGATAAATACTACTCAAATTCCTATCAATGTTCCAGGTTTTCATTACCTCCTTCATGGTATCGGATATAAACTGCGACCCATGATCAGATAATAATTTTCTAGGAAACCCTATTCTAGAGAAAATTAGATGTAATGCATCAGCTACATCTGTGGTAGTGGTTGTCTTCAATGGAATGGCTTCTGGCCATCGTGTGCATAAATCAATGCACGTGAGAACAAATCTATGTCCTCTCGCAGATGGTAGAAGTGGACCAATTATGTCTATGGCCATCTTGTCAAAAGGTCGTACTGAGATATCGCAAGCCTGAATAGGCGCCGTGTGAAAAGCTCCACGTGCTTTCACTTCCTGGCACGTAGTACAAGAACGTACATACTGCGAAATATCACGTGACACTCCTGGCCAAAAGAATGAAGATAATACTCGAGATCGTGTTCGAGTATATCCCATATGTCCTGCACACTGCGAGTCATGCGCGTGTTGAAGAATGTACCGTCTAAAAGCAGCCGGTACCATCACTTGTTGTTTTACCAGTGATTTATCACTAAAACATCTAATTAGTATATCATTTTTCATAATAAACCAATGTTTGTTCTTATTACCTGAAGTTAAATTATCAACCTTATTAACTAGGTTAAAAAATTTATTTAGAGATTTGTCATTTTTTTGTTTGTTAGCAAATGATTCCCTGTCAATAGGTGAATTGACCTCAATATCCTCCTGTTTTTCTGCATCCATCTTATTATCATTGACACTCTCCATGAGCATAGTCTGAGCTCTAGTTGTCACGGCGTTTCCAGTGCATAGATTGTGTCTCTCCCATTCAATAATATCTTCTGGTGAACAATCCTTGCTGCCGTGTATGCGACCCACCATAAGGTCTGCTATTGGCTTTTTCAGCATGCATACCTTCACGTTACCTGTGAAAAAAGGTGTGTTAACATGGATAATAGCTGTGGGGTAAAACTCAATAGTTCCCCCAAAAGTCATGCAACGGACATATTCCCCCGTTGCACAGCTAGGATGTACTAGCGACTGTCGCACTCCAATGGTTGTGGACCCCGAGTCTCTCAATACAGAAACTATAGAACCGTTTACTATCCCTCTGTTAAAAATCAGAGAGCCTGTTCCATCATTGGCTGCAAGACCTACTTCTGGTGGAATGTGTCCGCAGTTTAGCACTGTCTCCTTTGCCTTCTGAAAAATAAGATTGCATTGTGGGCAACTATTTGCCACGTTATAATTTATAGCAAAGCATGCAGCAGAAGAATTCATTGTATTATCGTTAGGTGGAACCTGAACCTTAGGGGTGATATCATTTGTCACTGCTGCCCCGGTATTATGGTTATAATGTGAAGATCCACGAGAATGAGAACGATTACGAGAATAATTAGTTGAATTATCTCGTTGTCGTCTATTATAATTGTTATCTCGATGTCTCGAGTTATAATTATCGCTATTCTTCCAATTGTTACCATTATTATATTGATATGACCGATTATAACTTGAGTTACGAGGATTACTGTTGTATCTTGACTGAGGTGAATAATTTCTGGTTTGTTGTCTTCCTCTATTAAAGTTATTGTTAAAGTTATTCTGTCCCTTATGAAAATTAATGTCATAGTTTCCTTTGAACCTACCTCTGTCCACACTGTGTGTTCTAGGTTTGTTATGATTATGATATGCCATATTGGAGGCTACAGGAAGTGGTTCTCTTATCAACGAGCCAGAAATATTAGCATTCGGATGAGCTGTGCAGTAATTTAAAGAAATTTTTTCTAACTCATCAATAGATTCTGGTTTTCTTTCTTGCAGATAAGCAAAGAATGGTGGGCTGACAGAAGATAACACTTTATCCCTCAATAATAAATCAACTAACTTGTCGTAAGATTTGTTGACACCTGCCAGTTCAACCCATCTGTTAAAAGTATTGCGTATGTTAGCAATAAAACCTGTGAAATCTTTATTGTTATCTGGCAACAAACTTTTGAAACGTAATCTACATGCCTCTTCGTTCAAGTGGAAACGACGTAATAACAACGTCTTAATGGCCTCATAATCTGTGGCTAATGTAGGATCAATGTTTTGTGCTGCACTTGCAGGTTCGCCATCCAGAAATTCCTTAAGTTTAAGTGCCCATGCAGTTTTGTCAAGGTTATTGACCTTACATATATCCTCAAAGCGCGCCAGCCACGATGAAAGGTCGTCCACGTGTAATTTGAATGGTGGTAATTTAAAGTAATAATTGCCCTTAAGTCGGGTGGATGAAGATCCAGATTGAGCATTATCATTTTGGCTTGCTGCAGCACT
This sequence comes from Oreohelix idahoensis, assembly GCA_024509875.1. Lineage (NCBI taxonomy): Eukaryota > Metazoa > Mollusca > Gastropoda > Stylommatophora > Oreohelicidae > Oreohelix > Oreohelix idahoensis. The sequence continues at coordinate 160,084 of JAMPIV010012031.1, forward strand.
CTGCGAATTAAGTTTTGCTGTTTCCAATTTAAGCCGTTGCAATTCCATTTCTTGCTGCAATATGATTTCTTGTCGTTTCAATTTATTCTCTTCTTCAATCCGTAGGATTTCATCTCTTGCTATCTTTCTTTCTTCTTCTTGTCTTAATTCTGCTTTCTTTTCCGCCTGTTTTCTTTCAAGTTCTTCCATCTCTGCTTTATATCTTGCCAGTTGTTGTTCAGCAAAGTCAAGGAGTGCCTCTCCCTTTTTATTACAATCTTTTCCAATTTTAATGAAATGGTCCAAGGTAAGCATTCTTGGAGTTTAATTATTTAAGTATTCAATTACTTATGTATTGTAATCAACAATATAATCTATGTCGATAATTATAATTACTCAACGAATAAATAATTAATATAAGAAATTGTAATATTCCTGTATTGTTATGTATAAGTTCCACAATCTATAATATTTTTTTTAAAAATATTATATATATACTCACTGATATCTATCATAAATAGTTATGATAGTTAGTTATATAAGCTGCTGAAATTATATCAAGCGCTTAATATTAATATTTAATAATTATGTGTATTATCCCCAAATAATTAGTCTTAATTGTCACTAAGTTCACAATATAGTACTGAGAAAGTGTACTAATTTATATTAAATATGTATTAATATGTTATAAAGTTTTAATAATTAATCATTATATATTTTATGCCATAATCATGAGGCATAAAGTGCATTGCCCATTTCTAGGACCACTACTGCAAATATGTGCAAAGTCCCTAATTCCTCATCAAAGCTGATGAAAATTTAATCATATTCATCTACACTATTATTAATGAAGAAATTATAGCATTAATATTAAATTATAGAAGGATGAAATGAAGACAAACAATACAATGGGTTAACCAAGGATTACGAAACAGTATTACCATACGACAAGACATTTTCACAATAAAAAAATGCATTAATAACTAAGTGGTATAAAACGGAAGTGAGAGATTAAGAATGAACTGAATAGAAAGTTAAGCTGTGTACGTAACAAATAGTGACGTCACAGGACTCATTTGACGTTAATACAATACATTTAATTAAAATTAAAGATAGCTAGATCAGAATAAACAAGATAGATTACGAACATAAGACTGTAAATGAATAAAAATAAGAACCAAATACACCAGAAAACACCAGTTATAACATGACTATACACCTAACATGCAAAGTGAATTAATGCAAGTCCGAACGAAACGATCACCGATAATGATAATTCGACGCTTTCTTCGCGAGGTGCTATTAATTCACAGCCTTAGGAACATTCAGAATGAATATCGGCATCCTCAGAGCCATTTTATTCATTCCGAACCGCCGCCCAACCATACCCGCTACATGAAAAGGACAGGAACAATATTTAACATGGATACAACGGAAAAAAAAAAGAACATGGCGTTATTGGACGAACAGGACGAAATATTTTAAACTTTAAAATCAGTGACTTATCTTGTTTTGGCGGTAATATCGTACATTATATGCTTCGCCGACAGACTCGAGAGCTTGTTTGTATCATTGAGAAAGTCAGCAATAGGTTTCATTTGATGTTTGAAAGCTTCAAATAAATTTTTTTGATGGACATTGTCAGCTGCTGGCTTTTCCAACCGTTCATGCTGTCGTCAAGGGCATGACGTCACCGGTGTATTTGCAAATAATGTCCATTTCGATTGAAAGGAATTTAGTTCTTTCTACTCGTTAATATTTGAAATTATCCACGCCACATCTGGCCGCCAGCTGATAAAGGACGGGGACAGATAAGGCCGAGCTGCTTAGAGCTGGTTATGTATTTTGTTCAATCGCGAATGCGTGCTTCGTCCGGTTATCATCTTGGAGTAAGGGTCAACGTTATATTGATTAATCATTTGTTGAATGTCCAAGAATACATTCGTTCCTTTCGGAGCTCATCATTATAGGTACATATTTTTCCTATCAGAAGAGTTCTTCATTTGCATAATCATCAACATTGACAAATGCAGCAAATAGCTGTAACGTATCGACGTGATAAAGTCCTCAATTCAGAGTCCATGAATTTATTTACAGTTCACACATAAGACATTCACGTAGGTACACGTTCATATATAGTTCATATATAGTTCATTAGGAATTACATGCATAGTATTCATGTCCGTCCATGTCAAAACAATATGTCAGATGAACATCGTGGCTATATACGTGCGCTGTTGTAGTCAACAGCCAGAAATGAGCACATGAGTTCTTGACATCTACAATTTGAATCATAATACGATTCTCCTTCCATTATTAGTTTAATTTAATTAATCTCATGCTTAGATTAATTTCCGAACTGACCCTGAAGTCTACATCGATTCATCTATATAATATAGGCTATATACTCAGCCTTATTTCCTTGGAAGAAATACAAGACACGACCTTCTTGCTTGACGGATAGCGTAACAAAGGCCCTGTAACCAAGTCACCCGGCGTGACCTTCCCAACGCGAATGCGTCATAATCTCCGCATATATTTCGCGTTCACTATACCGTAAAATATCGACATATTCTATAAATATTAATGACCCCTAAACGTTGCGCATGGGTAAACCCCAGCAGACGCCGTCATTTAAAATAACACCGTAACACCGTATCCCTAGTGTTGTTTGGGTATTCTATGTACACTCCTGCTCCTCCATTCTTTACTGCATTCTGTGCTGACCCATCCGTGTATACTCGGACCCAGAGGTCCTGTGGGTATTCATCATCCAGGAAACTGAGTGACTGTCCTACATTGCACGCTGTTCTGTTCATCCCTGTCGAATATTCCTTTCACTTTTGTGTGGATGTGTACTGGTAGTCCATGCTCCTCTCTCCAAGGGGTTTGTTCTGGCACAGACTTTAGGGGGCTGTTAACTTCAGGCAGGTCTGAGGTTTGTCTACGAAATCGTTTGGCCTGGTGGATAAAGCTGCTTCTTTTCAGTCGCCCCATTGCTAGGTTTTGGAATCTGTCCTTCATTGGATGGCTCGGCATACAGAGGAACTTTTCTGCCTGTGTTAGCACTTTCGTGTCTCTGCGTTCTCTCAGTGCTTGTATCCTCCCCATTTTCTCCATCTCCACTATAGGCGTTGATTTCATTGCCCCCGTGATGACCCTAAGCGCCTGGTTTTGCACCTTATCTAGCTCTTGTAATGTGGTGTTTGATGCTGGACACCACGCAGCTGACCCATATTCCAGGTGTGGTCGTATGCCCTGCTGGTAAACTTTACTAAGTATTTTCCCGCTGGCTCCCCAAGTGGTTCCACTTAGTTTTCTCAGGATGGCTAGCTTCCTCCTGGCCTTTGTTGCTGCCTTGTTGATGTGCTGCTTCCATGTCAGCCTATCATCGAATGTAACTCAGAGATAGGTGGGTTGTTTATCTTCTCTCAGGAGCTCTTCGTTTATCTTGATGACACCAGCTTTTTGTTTGGGAGAGAGGGTGAAGAGCGTAGTGCTGCTCTTGTCTGTGTTGATGCTGACACACCATCTATTTGCCCATGAGGTTAAGGCATCTATAGCTCTTTGTAGCAGTTTGGTGGCCACTGTTGCATGCTCATCTGTGCACTATATTACCAGGTCATCAGCGTACATTGCCACTTTCATTCCATGTGGTAGTTCAGCAACCAGGTCGTTGATGTAGACTAGGAAAAGTGTGGGGGACAGAACCCCTCCCTGAGGGACGCCATGACGCAGTAGAATTTTCTTACTCTTGAGGTCATCTAGTTGTACTCGGGCTCTTCTGTTATGCAAGTATGCTTTCACCCATTTGTACATCTTACCATTAACTCTACAATTTCTCAGTTTCTTCAGAAGCCCTTCTTTCCAAACCTTGTCAAATGCTTTCCTTAGATCTATCCATGCTGCTAGTACCAGTTTCTTATCTTGGAACGCATCCTCAATCTCTTGGGAAAGGTAAGTTGCCTGATCTTCGGTGGAATAACACTGCCTAAAGCCCGCCTGCTGTGGTACAAGAAGGTTTTCACTTTCAAGGTACCACTGTAGCCTGAGGTTGATTATACGTTCCATTGTTTTGCAGAGGCAGCTTGTAAGGCTGATTGGTCTGTAGCTGGAGGCAGTGGAACTGTCTTTTCCTGGTTTTAGGAGTGGTATCATGATTGCTTCCCTCCAGGTCTGTGGAACTCTGCCTGAGTTCCAACAGATATTGAAGATCTGCAGCAGCTTTGTTTTTGCTGCGGTTCCCAAGTTCTTAATCATTTCATTGGACACTCCATCAACTCCTGGCGACTTTCTCATTTTCAATTTGGATATTGCAAGCTCCAGTTCTCTGAATGTGATTGGTGCCTCCATAACTTCAGGTATGGTTCCATCTCGTCCTGCGTGTTGTTTCTCACGAGTCTCCTGTTGCTTCTCTGGGCTAACTTCGATGTTGTTGTCTTTAGCAAAGGAGTCTGCAAAGTGATCAGCTGCCTGTTTTCCCATGAGGATGTTTCCATCTTTGTACAGAGCAATCCTTGAGTTTCTCCCTGTACCGTCATCGTTAAGTTGCTTTACCAGCTTCCACAGTTTCCTCGTATCTCTTTCAAAGTTCAAGGACTCTGTTTTCTCCTTCCAGCTTCTTCGCCTGGCCTGCAACTTGGCCCTTTGAAATTTGGCCTTAGCTTGCTGGTAGTTATTGTGGTGTTCTTGGCATGGAATGGTCTCTGCCTGCTTTCGAGATGTTTCCACGTCGTTGTGCAGCTGCTCTAGTTCACTATTCCAATATGGTTTGTAGTGCTTACGAGTCCCTCTAGGTATTGTTTCACGAGCAGCCTGTAATATGCATCTGCTGAATTCATCGACTAGCTTATTGATGTCTTTGTCTACAGTCAGATCTCTAGCCAGTATACTAGTACGGTGCTGGTACATTGTCCAGTCTGCCTTCTTGTAGTTCCACCTAGAGAGAGTGCTGCTCTCCTTGACAAGTTCATTTTCCACAATTAGGAAGACTGGCCGGTGGTCGCTGCCTCCAAGTTGTTTCCCTACAATGCGTGTGGTGTTCCACTCCAAGCTGGGTGAGTAGAATGCCAGGTCTGGTGTAGAGGTGGTGTGCCATGATCTCGAGTAGAAGGTTGGTGGGTCGATTGGCTGGTTAATCAGGATAAGCCCATTGTCATCCTGCCAGTTTTCAAGCTCCTCACCTCTCCTGTCCATGTGATCATAGCCCCAGCTCTGTGAGTGGCTGTTGAAGTCTCCGCATACAATCAGTCTTTCTTTTGCTGGGATTGTATCTAGTGCCAGTGGGCGGTCGCTCGGACAGTAGTAGTTGAGCAGGTGGAATTCTGAACTTTCTGTCCTGAGATGAAGCATCTGGTATTCCGCCCCCTCCATATATGTTTCAAGCTGACATGCACTGATGTTATTCCTCACGAGTGTCAGTATTCCACCTTTTCGCCTGTCTATTCGGTCAGATCGGTAGCACTGGTAGCCTCTGATTTTGAAGGCTATGTCTTTGTTGAGGTGGGTTTCTTGCAAGCAACATACATTTACTTGCTCTTCATTCAAGATATTTTCGAGCTCTAGTTTTTTGCTGTAGCCGTCTTTTTTACTATTGACGCCTTCAGCATTCCAGTGCATTATTTTAAATGGTCTTTTCTTTGCTTGGCCAGTAGCTCTATTCTCATGCCTCCTGGCTCCACGGGGCAATTGAGAAGGACCCCCAGTAGTAGGGGTTGGGCCCTTCCGAGGCAAAGGGCCCGGCACTGCGCCTGCCTGGGTGTCCGTCACAGGGCGAGTGCCATAACGTTTTGCAGATATAGGCATACTTCCCATAGCGCATGTGCGTGGCATCCTGATTGCTGTGGTGCGCCTCTTGGCTGGTTGCCTCCGTCTTCAGCACCTTGACTTGCTAGGGCAGACTGTGGTCTTGCTCGAGTCTAGGAGAGCCTGGCCAGTCTTGGTTTTCAGCCGCTGATGGCTGTACTTGAGCCCCATCTCCACGTCAAGGAGCTGGCCTTGATGGGGTCCTTATTATTAATTTGTAAGATTAGTATTTTAAACTGCTTAAAGATCATAGTTTGAAACTATCTTTCTTGGTTTCAGGTCCATAAATTGGCAGATGTATGCTGGGAGCAGTGTGTTGACCGTCCGAGAGATAAGCTGGATAGCAAAACAGAAACCTGTGTCACTAACTGTGTAGAAAGATTTATTGACACCTCCCTCACCATCGCCACTCGTTTTCAGAAACTCCTTCATGGAGCTGCTGCTAATATGTAGAACTAAATATGTCTGTTATAATATTTAATCAGATGGTTATATGATGTGAAGATGTATGTGTGCAGTATGAATTTGGCTACGTGTTCAAGTTTTTAGTTGTGTGTCTCAATAGAAATGTTGCAGACCCTTTTGAACTTGGATTATGCCATTTCTACCATGTCTTGTAGTGGTAACTGCCATTATCTGTGTTTTTGCTATCTCTGGTCCATAGTGTATTCTGAAAGAAGAAAGGCCCATGGGTGGTGAGTTTTCTGAGATGCTATGGTGGACAGTGTCATATGAGTTTATGCTAGTGGTTGGTCAGGGTACATTAATCGAGAGAGAAACAGGAAGCAGTTTACAATTTTTGTTGTTGCATATATATTTGTAATGGTTTAAGTGACCCGTGATATGGAATGGGATGCCAAAAATTGAATTGCATTTATAGATAATTTTAAAAAAATATAATTATTTATATAAAAAGAATATTTAAAAAAAAATTAAGTTGCAGTATTTAGTAATGGAAATAGATCAAGAATGTCATTGCTTGGAATAAGCTAGGCTGGCTACAGCAAATCAGGTTCATGTGAGAGAGTATTGATCGTTGTCTTGTGCACTAGAAATGATTATGAGAAGGAAGCAGCAGCAGAATGTTTTGATCATCCAGTTGCATGAGCCTTGTTTGTTAGGGCACTGGGGCAAAAGGCATGACTGCCAGCAAGAAAGATTTAACTTGATGACATAGACCATGAATATGAATATTAACATTGTGAGATGGCAGCACTCAAAAACCTTGTGACTGTGGGAAATGTAAAGGGAAAGAGAAAGTAGAGGAAGGCAAAGAGTAATAAGGTAATGGATAGATTGAGCTATGGCATGGGAGGCGATCAACAAAGGAACTGATGGAGAGCACAAAACATTGAGATCTGTGGAGAGACATAACTGCCTATGCCTCGAGTCATGACACCTGATTTGACTTTTGTTAAGTGTTCATGTATGGCTCTGGTAGTGAAGAGACATTACAAATCACTTGTTACTTTTCTGTCCGTGAGAATGATGATGTTTGAGAGGAAAGGTCTGGACTTATGTAATGAATAAGTAAGTGCTACTTATTGATTCTGCAAGTGCTGTTAAAAATTTATTTGGAGCAAGTTTTGTAAAATAAAAGTAAAGCTTCTTCTGTTTGTTGTTCTTAAACATGGCTGGAAGAATATGTTCCATTTCCCAAGAATAATGTTTTAAAAGTTTGAAAATAATGTGTTATTACTTACTGCTCTTGGGCCCTGACACCATCACCAGAACTGCTATGCTATGGACCCTAGAAGGACAGTGAAAGAGAGGCAGACCAAAGACAGCTTGGCGGAGAACAGTGGAGACTGAAATGCAAAGCATGAACCAGAGTTGGGACATGGCACGAAGGGTGGCCACCGACCAAGCAAAATGAGGAGAGTGTGTTGCTGCCCTACTGGACTCCACTAGGTGTGATGGCCACTGACTGCTTTGTCAGTTCGGGGCTAAGGATCCAAGAAGAAGACACTGCACTTGTTGAGCCTTCCTGCTGTCGATAAATTGGCTCCTGTGTATATCTTCAGTGTATAGGCCACAGACATTATTGCTCTAGGTGTCAATGTCCTTATTCTTTGAGTCCTGATTTGAAGGTTTTTGTGTTCCTTACATGCTGATGGGTATTTATTTCTGTTTCCCCTGGGGGTTGCACATCATTGATAGGTGATGCAATCTTGGAAAAGTTTTGGAATTATGAGACAACATTTCTGTAGTCTTTGAAAAATTGTTTAGTTTAAACAAATTTGGAGAGTTTTTGACTAGTTATGGAATTTTAGCTGGTTGAGCTCTTAAAAATAAATTATTGCTAATCTGATGTTTAAAAAAAAAAAAAATTAGACCTAAAGTCAAACTACTTAGCACTATCAAAGTGAATAGAACAGCTTTTAAACAAGTCAATAGATTCAAATACCTAGGCATGCAAATAACATTGGATGGAAGATGCATGTCAGAGGTTAAGAGCAGAAGAGCCCAGGCAAAAGCAGCTTTCTAAATAAATGAAACGTATTTTATGCAACACCTCCTTCAATGGAAGTAAGAAAGAGAGTACAGTTGACATTCAAAAATCCGGCAACCTCCGGACCTGAGGAGTGCCGGATTGTTGAAAATGCCGGATTTTTTATGGTTATATATGCTGTATATATGTTTACGTTTTACACCACTTCTTTTATTTGCTGAATCCATAATGGGGCTATACAGCAGCAAATAAATGATAAAATGAGAAGGAATGAGCAAGAATGCCTGTTAACACGTGCAAGCAAGACCCAACAGCTGCATCAAAACATAAACGGCTCCAGAAAACAGTGGCGCGCCAACGCGGTAAATTAAAAAATGCGCTCCGAAATCCATGCCGGAAATCTGAAAGAACCGGATTATTGATGGCCGGATTTTTGAATGTCAACTGTAATTCATAGTTGTTTAGAGCCAATCCTGATATAGGGAAGTGAGCCAAGGACGATTAATAAACAAGTAGGAAAAGAGGCCACAGAGATGTGGTTTTACTGAAGAATGTTATGAATACCATGGTCAGCTTAAATAGAGTAAAGAGGATGTCCCTGAAGGAAACAAGTTGGCAAAGGAAGCTTATGGCTCACATTAGAAGGAAGCAGTCCACTTTCTTTGGGCATTTTATGAGAAGAAGAACTGGACTATATCATGACAATGGGAAAGATTGAAGGAAAAAGGAGGTAGAGGACGACAAGGAGAGAAGATACTGGGCAGTTTGACATCATGGCATGGAAAGAATCCCACAACAGAATTGATAACTACTGCTGGAGACAGAAAGATGTGGAGAGACATGATCGCCTTCACCACTAGACATGGTTCTTGGAAAAAGAACAAGAAGAAGACAGTTACATTATTCCCATTTATAAACTTGTTAATCTTGTGAACTATGGTTAAGACCCAGTAAAAGGGCCAGCTGTGATGGGAAGGCTTGAAGCCAGTATGATTTATTCTTTTCAAATACCATGGGGGACCTAAGACGTGTCAACAGTGAGGCATACAGTTAGCGACCCATTGCTAGACTGCTTGTGTCAGGGTCAACGAACCAGAGCTGACCAAAACCCTACTCCACCTCCAAGTGGTGGTCCTGGAAACAGGCTGCATCACTGCAGTTTAGCTGAGTGAGTAGAGATCGAAGAGAGAAGGCTAACCCGGTCCCAAAAATGCTGTGCCGAAGTCGGATGTGTCGGCCGAAAGGTGCAAATATCGCAGCTTTGCTGTAAACGGACACAACGCAACCAACGTCCTTTTCAGGACGAACAAAGAAGAAGAAATACCATGGTAGTTAAGTGATCATATCTCACCTCCTGTTCCAAGTTCTGTTTATCTGCTCTGTTGTCGGCTTTTGTTTTTGTCTTCTCTTTCATGCCACGATGTTAAAACTGTCCAGCACCTTACCTCTTTGCCATTCTCTATGTTTTGTTCCTTCAATCTTTCCTGTTGTCACAATACATTCCAATAACGTGCAAAGGACGTGGATTGCTTCCTTCTAATGCAGTGCTTCTTAACCAGGGGTGTGAAACATGCCAGTTATTTTAGAAGGTGAATCATCATTAACATTATAAAATACACAGCGGCTCAAATGTATTTGTACAAAATACAACATTGACAACGTGAATTCATTACCAAATCTTGGTCACATTTTGTAAAAATCATTTTCCTAAAACATACTTGTTTCTCATTTTTGGCATATTTTGTGAGCTAGAAGAAAATGGCATGCGAGGCTTGAGATGTTTTAAAGGGGTGCGGGACATCTAAAAGGTTAAGAAACACCGTTCTAATGAGTTGAAGGCTTCCTTTGCGCGCTGGCTTCTTTCCAGACATTGTCTTGTATTTCTGTAGTTGTCAATGGTATTAACATTCTTGTGTAAAACCACAAAGAAGAAAATGGCATATTCAACACTCACAGAGGAGAGAGGACAGAAGCATACTGCTCTTTGCCAAGAAGAGATCAGGTGGTAATTTTCAGACTAAGAACTGGCCACTGCAGACTCAAATACTATCTGTTCAACAAATTAAAAGTCAGGCAGACAGGATACAAATACAACATGGCATTCAAGAATGTCAACTCCTCGAGAGAAGTAGATTAATGTAAGAGCTTACAATACATTTTTAAAGGAGGGGGATCCCGTTACACGCCCATTGAGGCATATTGGGAATATGGTGTTAGGCCCATATTTTCTTGACCGTCGGCACACTAGGGGTGATGTGGTCAGCATCACGCCGGCTGCCTTAACCTTCCCAGAGTTGCTCTGGTACCCATTTGGGGCTGGGTCGACCCAGGAGCCGTTTGCGGCCTAAAAAAATCCCACCTCATCTGGGGATCGAACCATAGACCACTGAGCTAGGAAGCCAGTGCACTAACCATTATGCTACCACGGCATGGGCTAATTGGTCTTAACTAGTTATTCTGTTAATGGGGTTGGTGAAGGCCATACTGTTGATCTGAGACTCTGCATTCTTGAAGGATGATTTGAATTAAACACTATCAGGTGTGACAAATTTAGGATGTGGGAGAAGGTACACCAGTGTAAAAACTGTTACGAGGGTGAAAATTAGAAGTGGACATTGTGAATAGGGAAGACAAAGCACTGTGGAGTATGGCTTTCTTAAATATTTCTTAAAACATCATTGCCTCGTTAGCAATGGATTTTATTGTAGTAGTCTTTCCTTTATTATAAAATGAAATGAGCCCCAGGCTGTAGGAAACTGTCAAATATTTTCACCATCGTCTCTATGGGCACATTTTTTCACTGTGAGCACAGTATCACTTTTAATAACACAATATCACTGGCCCAAGCACAGGAGAGGAAAATCATATCCTATGGGATGAGATATTTAAGAAAAGCCATCAATCTTATCAGGGGAGACAAAATGAGAAATGATGACGTCAGAAGAATTGTAGGAACTACATTTTGCATCAGGTATATAGAGAGACAGAAACTTAAGTGGTTTGGCCATTTCAGAAGAGTAGAGCCTGATAAACTACCACTACGCACCTTTAACAGCAGAATATCTGGTTTCAGGGAAGACCATGAGGCAGATGGGTAGCCAACATCACAGACATTCTACAACAACGCAAACTTCAGCTCCCCATTACGCTTCATGGCAATGGTGGATGGAAGAAGTAAAATAAGTATTGCTGTGCACCATCATAGACACTGATTCAGAACCACTGCAGTCTTCTTTATACACTCAGATGCTGACTTATATTTATGTTCAAAGAAAGAAATTGCTAGCTTGAGGCTATTTGTATCTCTAGAGTTTTTCCAGGAATGGTACTGGCGACGGCCCAATGTGCTTTCTCAGTACCTCGTAATACGAGTCGTATGTTGGTCACCTTTGAAGTAGATGTTCAGCAGTCATTTTATTGGTGCCACAATTACTCATCGGTGGTTCCTATCTTTAGCTTGTTGAATAGATGGTATCTCGGTCTGTGCGGAGTCTGAAGATTACCACTTGTTCTCATCTGCTGAGCTGGTAGGTAATATGCATCATTTTTTTGGTAGCCTAGATGCTCTGCTTCCCATTTGTTCCTGTATCTGCTTCTAATGAAACTCTTTGCCTCCTCAAAAGCTATTCTTGTATCAGGCTGAGGTAGTTTTCAACCTTTCTTTGTCAATCTGTCAGCCTCATCATTGCCAGGGATGCTACAGTGAGATGGGATCCATTGTACCACAACTCTTCAATCGTTGACATAGTTTGCGGAGTACTACTTTTAGGTCATCCAGGTATGCATTATTCTAGCTCTTCAGCATTGCAATCACTGGCAGTGCCTCTGTGAAGAAAGCAACTTGTCTCTCCATGGTTTCCTGTCATTAGAACCTCTGCTGTGAAGTTACGGTACTTGAACATTTTCCTGTTGCTACTGACAGCTTTTTTGTGTACTAGTGCTTAAGCTCAGAAAGACTCCTCCACACCCATCTTCTGTTGCATTTGTTGCTGATCCATCTGTGTATGCATGGGTCCAGCTGTTGCTTGGGTAATGTTTCTCTATGTATTTTGTGGTTATGGCTCTTCTCTCTGTTGCAGTTTGGCTCTTATTTCTCTCAGTAGCAGGAACACTTGCATTGATTTCATCTGTAGTCATTGATATAGGTGTTATAAATCATGGTTACAAATCTTTTGTGGTTTCAGTCCATAAACTGGCAGGTTTCTGCTGGGATCAGTCTGTTCTTTGAGCCAAGTAGTTCTAGCAAAAAATTCCATTTGGTCGGTAAAATTCCAATAGCTGATCAAATTGGCCTGTGTTATAGTTGAAGAAGGAAGTGTACTTCTGCTAACTAAATTTGGTTCTCTTAGGATGTCTGCAGAATCAAACTATGAGAATCGAAAACTGGAAGAAAAAAAACATGTTCACAGAATCTGAAGTATAGGACACACATTCAGGAAAACTGTTGATAGCATTACCAGTAATACCAGACAGTCTTTGTTCTGAAAAACATATGGAGAAGAGAACTGAAGACAAAAGAAAACTGAGGACGTGGAAACTAAAGACCTGGATGGCATGTGGCAGTAGGACTTGGTATATGTTTGTTGACGGGCTATATACTCCTTGGGGAGCTGAAGGGTATTGAAGTGCATTATGTTTTTTAGAGAGGCTCATAGTGGTACTTATCACTTATCTTATTTGTTTGCTCTCACATGGCCATATGTCACTCTCTTAAAAGAGAGGAAAATTTAGCCCCTTGGTTCTAATCCTGATCAGTTCTGTTTGGTAGCATGTAGGATACATCTTCACTAAATGTTAAAACATCTTATCTACAAACAGCAACAACTGCTTTAACCAAATTATATAAAAATAACAATGTGATCTGTCTTACTTACTTACTTACTTAATCGTTCCCCTTCTACCGTGAGGTGTAGAGGTTTGGAAGAGAGAGCGCCAGACCATTCTATCAGCTGTCTTCTTCCTGGCCTGGTTCCATTCTAGTCCTCGGTCCTTCAAAGATTGTCTAATGTTGTCCTCCCAGCAGATTCTGGGTCGTCCTGGAGGTCTGGATCCCTGGCTCTTTGTTTCCCATGCTTGTCGTGGTAGCCGATCTTCTCCCATTCTGCAGACATGGCCAAACCATCTTAGTTGGGACTGTTCTATTTGGGTCTGCAGCGGATGGGATTTTAGGCCTTGACGGATCGTCTGGTTGCGGACCATGTCTCTTCTTGTTACTTCAACCACTTTCCTCAGATACCTCATTTCTGAGGTTTGGATCTGGCTTTTGTGGGTTGTAGTCATTGCCCACGACTCGCATCCATATGTCAAGACTGGGACATAGGTGGAGCGGTATACAGCCATCTTCGTTTTCTTACCAACCTCTTTCTTGCTGAGGAATCCACGATTTATGGCCTGAAAAAGTCTCCCAGCCGCTGCTTTTCGAGTGGCCAACTCTTCTTTGATGCCTCCCTTTCGGTCTATAATAGCTCCGAGATATTTAAAGTGGTCGACCTGCTCCAGGACCTGTTCTCCCAACTTAATCTGATGTTTTCTTTCTTCTCGTGATATCACCATGGATTTTGTTTTAGAGCTGCTTATGACCATCCCTCTCTTCTCCAGCTCTTCTTTCCAGACTTGCAGGTTGGATTGGAGATGTGCCTCTGATTTAGCAATCAGGGCAACATCATCAGCAAATGCCAGCTCCGAAATATAGACCTGTCTCATCTTCCAGTACCCCACTGAATACTTTCTTGTTCTCTCCTTACATGCCTTGATGACATCGTCCATAAGGAGTATGAAGAGGTAAGGTGATAGGATATCACCTTGTCTTACACCAGTGGTGGTCCTGAACTCTTCTGACTTATGGTTTGCTGTCCTCACATAATTTCTGCAAGACTTGTAGAAGCTCTGTATAGCATGAATCAGAGGTGCTGGAATATTCTTCCTTGCCAAACAGTCCCAAAGTTTGCTCCAGGGGACCCTGTCAAACGCCTTTTCCAGATCTATGAAACAAAGATGGATCTCACTCTTATACTCAAGGGCCTTTTCACTCAGCTGTCTGAGTGTGAAGATTAGGTCTTGAGTACTTCGGTTTGCTCGGAATCCGCACTGGACCTCATCCAATTGTGGCTCAGCTAGGCGTCGGAGTCTCTGCTCTAGGATTCTAGAGTAGATTTTACCAGGGACACTGAGAAGGGATATGCCTCTATGGTTTCCACATTGTCGATTGTCACCCTTTTTGAAAATTGGTGTTATGATGGCAATCTCCCAATCCTTTGGTATGGTCTTGTTGCACCATGCTGCCTGTAAGACCTTTAAGAGTAATAGGTCGCCTGATGCTCCCATGTACTTAACCATTTCTGGTGTTATACCATCATGCCCTGCTGCTTTGCCCATCTTGATTTTCTCTAGTGCTGCCCTCAGTTCTTCCATCTTTATGTCATCTTCACCATCATTGGTTTTCTCTTCTGTGCTAGTGGTTATCATTTCTGATGCTTCACCATGCTCACCATCCAGGAGTTCTGAGAAATATTCTTTCCATCTTTCCATTACTTCCTTCGGGGCAGTAAGCAATTTGCCTTGCTTGTCCTTTATAAATTTGAGAGGGCATTGTTTTTCCTTCCTCATGTTCTTTAGGGTCTTATAGAACAATTTCTGGTTTTCTTGTGCATCTTTTTCTAGCTTTTCTCCAAATTCTTCCCAGGACTTCTGTTTTGCTGCTAGCACTTTGTTCTTTGCTTCTGTTCTGAGTGTCACATATTCTCTATATTTTTCCATTTGTCCTGTTGTGTTTTTAGCTCCTAAGTATTGTTTCCATGCCATTTTCTTCTCTCTTATTTTCTCTTTGACTTCCTCTGTCCACCAAGGTGTCCTCTTTCTTTGGTTCCCAAGTCGGACTTCACCGCATGCTTCTGCAGCAGCTGTCTTTATGATATCCTTGAATTTATTCCAGAGGGTTTCCAAGTCATCAGGTCGTTCTTCTGTGTTGCTCACTGCTGTAGCAATAAGCCCCTGATATCTGGTCTTAATTTCTGGCTCTCTCAGCTTGTAGGTCCTAATGCTCATTTCTCCTGCTCGTTTACTTGGTTTCTTGCGTGATGTTGGGCAGTTCCTAGGCTGAGCAACTCTTTCAGTTGTTTGTTTGATTGTTAGCAGGTAGTGATCACTTCCAATCTCTGGCCCCCTCCAGACTCTTGCATCTCGGACATATCTGAATGAGCTTCTCCGAACAATGGCATAGTCGATCACTGACTTCTCATTCTTGGTTGGTTCACATCTAGTGTATGCATGTATGCGCTTATGGGGGAACTTTGTGTTTGTAATGATCAGATTCTGCTCACTGCAGAATCTAAGGAGTCGCTTTCCATTGTCATTGAGAGTATCTTCTCCATATCTTCCGATAACTCCACCCCATCTAGCATGGTCATTTCCAACTCTGGCATTAAAATCTCCGAGCATGATAACTTCATCTAGGCAGTCATCCACTGTCCTTTGAAGCAGCTCGAAGAATTCCTCCTTGACCTCTGCTCTCTCATCCTCATTTGGCCCATACACTATGACCAGGTTGACTATGGTTTCTCCTTCTTTTAGTTTTACAACCATAATGCGCTCCGAGACAAAGTTCCATCCCTTGATACTATCTTTTTGATTTTGGGCCACAATGCAACCCACGCCCCCTTTAGCTCTTTCAGATATGGGTACACCACTGTAGAGCAACGTGTTGCCATCGAGATCCATGACTCCTTGTCCTTTTTTCTTCGTTTCCGTTATAGCCAGGATTTCTAGTTTTGCTTTCCTCATCTCTTCCACCAGCTCCTCTTCCTTCTCATTTATACTTCTTGTGTTCCAAGTTCCATAAGTCGTAGTCCGTTCCAGTTCGTCGCCTTTAGAATCAGTCCGGTTTTCTCTCTTGTATTGCTCGTAATCATAGTTTTAGACAAACAGGTGATTGGCCTGTTGTGCCTTTGCATGGTGGAGGGGCTGCCTCCTTATGGCCTCCATGCAGGCCGCCCTCCTCCTTTTTCATCCGGGCTTGGGACCGGCATAGGCGGAGTTTCTGTCTTACTATTTCTTATTTAAATAACAATGTGATCTGCTTTACTATTTCTTATTTAAATAATGTGATCTGTCTTACTATTTCTTATTTAAATAACAATGTGATCTGTCTTACTATTTCTTA
Organism: Oreohelix idahoensis; assembly: GCA_024509875.1. Taxonomy (NCBI): domain Eukaryota; kingdom Metazoa; phylum Mollusca; class Gastropoda; order Stylommatophora; family Oreohelicidae; genus Oreohelix; species Oreohelix idahoensis. Next base: position 176,478 of record JAMPIV010012031.1, read on the forward strand.
TTTAAATAATGTGATCTGTCTTACTATTTCTTATTTAAATAACAATGTGATCTGTCTTACTATTTCTTATATAACATTAACAATGTGATCTGTCTTACTATTTCTTATATAACATTAACAATGTGATCTGTCTTACTATTTCTTATATAACATTAACAATGTGATCTGTCTTACTATTTCTTATATAACATTAACAATGTGATCTGTCTTACTATTTCTTATTTAAATAACAATGTGATCTGTCTTACTATTTCTTATTTAAATAACAATGTGATCTGTCTTACTATTTCTTCTTTGTTTGCTGTCATACTGCCAAATGTTATTCTCTTAGTATTCTTCAAGGAGGGGAGAAACTATAGCACGTTTCACTAGCTTTGCCCAACTTCAAATGTAATTATCTGATTAACCGTCAAACGTATTAATGCCATTTTTATATTGGGTTAGACCCAACAAATATATACTTTATATTTGTGCATCTTGTCCAGTTCACATAAATGGATGAAATCCTTTGATCTTTGTCGGCATACTAATTATTGTGTATCGAAAAAAGAAATTTTACCACTTCAGTCACAGATTCTGTGAATTGAATAGGCATAGGCGTGTCTACTATTACAATAATGTGGCCATCACGTTTGCATATGAATACCTGTTGAAGATGATTTCTTAAATGATCTGCATGGGAGATACTCGTGACATTGTTTGTCATTGAAATTTAATGCGCTACCAAACTGGACCTTCATTGATCTAATTATTTCAATAGGTATCACCACTTTGCGGTTCATAAATATCATAATGGAAAGTTTCTCCTCTACTGTGCTTGTAAATAACGGTAAGGTCATCTTTAAAGAAATTAAACTTCATCCGAATCATAATCAGATGTCTCTGAGAAATTGATAATCAATCTCGGCTGAATGAAGGACAAACCATCATTCGTCCAATATTCCTCTTCCTCTTGTAACACATGGTTCTCACATTTCTTCCAATAATCCCTGGCTATGTTCGAGATGGCGGCTTTTGTAAGTATTTCAACATCTTTTAATTTTAACGTCCTATTTTCTGTTGCTACCTGTTCCTTAATTTTAGCCCAGACTAATTCTATTGGGTTTAAGTGAGAATGGTAAGGAGGCAATCTTAAACATCTGTGACCATGTTCATGGATTGCCTTGTCTATGTGAAATATCTTTGTATGCTGTGTATTTTTTACAATTTCAAGTAATTCAGGCTTCAGGGACATTTCGTTGAATGGAATGTTGTTTTTGGTCAGCCAAATCTTTATTACATCTTTAGTACTTGATGAATTAGGAACTTTATCTCCTGGTGCCACAACGTTGTGATATGAAGCATTGTCCATTATCAAACACGACGGTCTATCCAATGAAGGAAGTACATGATTCACAATCCAATCTTGAAATATCTTGCCATTCATCTCTGTATGATAATCCCTATTATCTGTGGATTTTGAAACAAATATGAGTTCAGTATTATTTAGAAGCCCGTGATGGCTGCTTCCTGCATGTGCAATTATTAGGCGCTGTCCTTTGCTGCTTGGTACTAGTCTCTTTTTGATTACGGAAACAACGGCAAACGGATTGATTTGTCGTTGCCCTAAAGACGCCATTAGGCGTGATGGGAACAACGGCAAAGAAAATCTATTCGCTGTTGCCCTTAAGACGCCACTAGGCGTAATGGCCACTGACTGCTTTGCCGGTCGTTGGCTAAGGACGGAAGAAGAAGACTAGTCTCTTAGTTGTTCCATCAGATGATTGCCATTCTCGTTCATTACTGTGGTGCGCATTGATCCAAGTTTCATCTAAATACACAAAATCATAACAATCTCTTCTCATTTCTCTGACCTCGCGTAAATATTTGCTTCTCATTGCAACTATATGAGGCTTCTCACAAATAAGGTTTCTACCACCAACATATTTTCTAAAAGTAATCCCAAACTCCTAATAATCCTCCATAGCGTAGATTTGGAAATATCAATGTCATTATTCTTTCTTAACCAAATTTTCAATTTCCTTAAAGTCACTGCCTCATTATTGTGAAACATATTGCAAATTTCTCTGCGGATCAATTCTCTGTCAAAATTATCCACCACTCTTGGCCTAATTTTTGTGTGTAAAACACTGGAATTAGACATTTCAGATGTCGCTATCCAGCGGTGCAATGATCGTTTGCTTATCCCCAAGGCGTGAATAGTCCTCTTTTGTGGGTTTGAAATAGAATGATATAGTTTTCCTCGAGTAGCTTCATTGCAGAAATACTTAAAAATCCTATTTGTGATTTGCTGTAATGTCATAAAATGTACTCGCAGACTCATTTTTCCTTCTTAATCACACAATAATTTTTGTAGACACACCTCTGATTGACAATGTGTGCGTTGCACCGGATATAAACTGTTTTATGTTCAAGAAGTGCGATTTCAAGCAATTTCACTCAAAAATCATGCCAATTGCTTGATAAACCAAAAATGTGCAAATGAGGTAGTATAATTTACTGTAGACATTTCAATATGTGTGCGTGTGATGTGTGTTGGCAATTAGGATTTTATATTATATCGCAAAGAAACGAAAATTGAAACCAATGGCCGCATTTTAATGAAAAATTTAATTCATAGGGTCTATACCATTTCAAATTCACACACAAAATTTCACTTATATGCGTTATATATTCGCTGAGATATAGCATTTTGAAGTTAGGCAAAGCTAGTGAAACGTGCTATAGCTCCTCAGTTCTTGTCCTGATAAAATCTGTTAGGCAAATTGAAGAATAAATTCTCACAAGGTGCCAAACATCTTGTTCACAAACAGATACAAACACTTCGGAACAAAAATAATTAAAAAGTAACACAGTGTCATTTTTAAAAAAAAGGTTTTAATTGAAACTGAGCTGTGAATATGTGATAGAGATGTATGGTTTGCTACAAACATTGTGAAAAATTGACTGCAATTGTGACAGAAAACAACTCCATGAGTACAGAAACATACACCTGTCCATTACCTGCAACCGAAACTGTCCATTATCTCACACAAGATGGTTACAAATATATATGCTCAGAATCTTTCCCAAATTATCATGTATAATTTCCTTCAAACTAATCATATTTTCAGTTCATTTGTAATTTTAACAGTAAAGATTATACTTACAAATTGGTTTAAAATGGAAAAAGCCAATGATAATAATTATGCCATACTTTTTGATGGGCAACCTAGGGTAATAAATCTGATTCAAAATTGTCTTCCTGTAACCAAAGTACTTTATTAATTAATTTATTAAGTTAGGATGCCTTATTGGTAGCAGGCATGTCCGGTATGACCTTTGTTACTCCCCTTCAATATTAAAATACAAAGAAGCCATACTGCACAGTGGCTTGGTCATATCCCCAAAGATATTTTCTGCAGATAAGTGGCAGATGGCAAAAGAACAGCTGAGTGACCAGAGCTAAGGTTCAAAGGTGAATCCAGCAACCTGGGAGGATGAAGCTGCAGATCGCACCAAGTGGAGAGGCTTCCTTCAGCGCCACGTCAGATTGGGTGAAAATAAACTCTCTCACAACAAGTAAAAAAAGAAAAGAACACACCGAAATGAACACCAGGCAAACAAAAAAAAAAAAAAAAGCTGCCAAGGGCTATCACATCAAGAGTGCATTATCTCTATAGTCAGTTATGACATGAGGAGACTATTAACTCCCCTTCATCATATCCTGAGAAAATGATTTATTATGGAAATTCTCCTGCAGAAAATGCTTCAGCTGCCTGTAGTGTTCTCAGGTATCTTTGTTATAAATGACCAGTCTCTGTGTCATACAGTACAAGAGCCCATCTGGTTCAAAATTTTGGCTTAACTGTTTTCAACAAAATACTAGATTTTTAAAAGTATTATTTAACTAATTTAATATTTTTGTTCTATTCCTTTCTGTGAAATAAATGAACCATAATGTATCAATAGGCAGTTGACCAAAATATGTTCATCTGTCTACTATTCTATGATTCTACCAAAAGTTACATTAATGAAGTACTGGAATCATGAGGGGGTTAACTAAAATCACCATAGAAGGCACTACAGGATTTGTCAACTTCTTTGAAGTCTGTGGCTGAAATATATATAATACCGGATAATTTCCTACATGTTGGCATATCCCAATGTAACCATCAAACGATATGTAGATAGGTATGCTGTATGTTTTGAGAGCTCTACTCTTAATAAGATATAGCCAACAAAATAATGATCTGATTTAACAAGTGGCTGGCTACTGAAACATTCAGTGTGGTAAATGGACAGTCTGTTGCAGAGTCCGCTATAGCAGGCATGTTTTAAAGTAAGGCATGGCTTGGACGAGGCACAACACATGCAGCAGATATAAAAAAAAAAAACATGTATACAAATCACTTTATACTGAGATCCATGCCAAATAATGTAGTGAGACAACATTCAAAATAAACTTCATGAACCAAAAATAAAATAAAGTTATGGCAATTGTAAGGTTAAGTACATCCCCAAGGTGGAATATAACAGCGGCATTGTTGTAATATGATAGCCAGTCTGACTCCCATGATAATTACCATGAGCATGTGTACAGATATGATAGAAAACTTGATCTGTCACTGGACAGTGGATCATCCACAGGTATACAATGTATGTCTCAAGCAATGAATCAAGTAAGACTCCAAATTCACCGACGGTCAGATTACTGAAAAGTTTTATCTTGCCTGAACGTATTAGAGAAGCAAAGTAATCTTATCTGGGTCTGCATCATGGGTTAAAAAAAAAAATCCCCTTCAAGTCATAAACTTTATTGGGGGGGGAAAGAGAATATGCATGTTAATATGTCAACCTGAATGGATACTATCACAACAGAAAATATCAAGGGACATAATATGTGAAGGGAGAACAAAAGGCTAACAGGAATAAAATTAATATCCACCCGAATAATGCAGGATGTCCCTAAAATTCCTATAAACTTAAACTTATACCATGAAATTGTTTGTTTTTTTTATATATCTTCATTTTATAAAATATATTTTAAAATGTTAATTTGTTTAATAACATTGTTTTTTTTTAATATGCAGAAAGTGTCACTGCAAATTAGAGCTCTTTTACAACTGAGGAAATAATAGTAATGACATAATAGTACTGGGTATTGGAACTTTTGTGAAACCCTGTATGCTGCTGATTTTAACATCTTTAACTAAAACCTGGGATAATAAGATTGTAGTGTAGTGTAGATTACGTTTGCAGTAGATGTTCTCATCAACTGTGGGTTATGTCTCACATCTTCATTGTGCACATGAACATTTAATCAGACATGCAAGGCAAATACTGATTAGAATATATGTTATCACCATATACGAATCTGAGCCAGCTAAACTTACACACAAGCCCATTAACCTACAACTTTTTTTTTTCTGGTCAACTTCACACAAAATGACCCTGGTGCATTGTTAAGTCAGCTGTGAAAAAAAACACACACACACCAGAACATAAAATATGAACCATAAACAAATAAGTGCAGAGATATTACAAGAATTTAAAACATCGAACAAATACAACATTACAGTAAAATATCCATAAACTAAAACAGCAATGCAACTGTTTACACAAATCAATATTTAGCCAAGTACTTTTATTGACTGTAGTGTTGAAGTCAATTAAAAAAAAAAACAGCCTGACCATTACGTTCATTCTGGTGTGAAAAATTATATTAATTAACATGCAGCAAAGAAACCCACCACATAGAGGTCAAAAGTCAAGTTTTATTTCAGTCGTTCACACCAGATTTAATGACTTACAAGTATGGAATAACAAAAAGCAGAAGTCAATGCACATGTCTTCTTAAGATCTGTGACAAAAAACTTCACATCAGACACCTTACGAAACAGAGATGACAGTCCCATCAATATTAGCATCAAAAGACTAATATTCTTCGTGTCTCACTGCATAACAATGAAGATAAAACAGCCAAAACGGTTATTTTTTTACCTCTGTGACTGCCACAGTTTATGTCACGCATCTCGGTTTGGTTTGGTTTTTAAGGACTATCTTCATTGCACACGGAAAACTCCATCAGTGCTCCGATCTCCTAACTTAGATCACGCATGAAGGATCTCAGCACAGTGCACAAACTCCTTAGTACTGGCGAGAATTCCAATGTGTGTATATATTAATCACACATTTCATAAATATTTTTGGTGGGTAGGTTTCTAATTTTTAAATTTTGCCAGGACAACAGCCTGATACGCCTACTCTGTACAATTTCCAACTGCCATGAGATTTTTAACATGTGCAACTTGCACGCAGGACCTCTTATTTCTTTTGCCCTTAACCAAGAAGGCCAGGCATCCAATCTCACTATCCAGGAGACCTGAGGGGAGGATGACGTCATTAGAACCACTGATTCTGAAAAAGATTATCTTAAATTATATACCCTCAACTGGGAATCGAACCTGGTACCTCTAGAATTCGAGGCAGATGCCATACCTCTTAGCCACTCCGACCCCCAACGTATCTTAAAAAACCAACACATACTAAGACAGACAAGAACCATAATTATACATCTAACACAATCACATTTTTGTGCATCTCCATGAACGTCTTACACATGTAACAACACCGTTCATTATGTCACACATTTTCACAACCAACATACATACTAAGGCAGTGTTTCTCAATCTTTTTGTGTTCACGGCACACTTTAATTTTCTAAAAATTTGCGGCACACCTATCTGACTCCACGCCTGAATAAAAAATTACAATGATTTAATACTAAATTAAATACACTAATTTGTGGGTACTTTAGAACAAAGAAAACTCAATTAGATTTTCTCTTAATTGTTTAAAATAATTTGGAAGTATATCTATTTTTGTTCAAAGCAGTTAATGGCTCCAATTATAATTGAATGAATTCAAGCAGTAAGATCAGTTTTACATTAATTGATGACTAAAAATATACTTCATGTAGAAAATTTTTGCGGCACTCTTTGATAGGCGTGACGGCACACTAGTGTGCAGCGGCACACCGCCTGAGAAACACTGTACTAAGGGGTACCAACTTTAAACACAAATGAATATATTTTTGATTAAATTAAATAAATCTATCACCTTATGACTTAGTGAGAAAAAAACATGAATAAGCTGTCGTCCAATTCAAGTTGTGCTTTGTTTTGCTAAGATTCAGAACTCCTTACACAATGAACCACACATTACAGGAAGATAAACATGAAGAAAGTGGGCCAGAGTAGCTAAGAGGTATGGCATCTGCCTCGAATTCTAGAGGTACAGTGTTTGATTCCCAGTGGACTGAATATAATGTATGGAAAATTCTTTTTTCAGAACCAGTGGTCCTAATGATGTCATACTCCCCCCTGGTCTCCTGAGTAGTGAGATCGGATGACTAGCCTTCTCGGATAAGGGCGAAAAAATAGGAGGTGCCATGTGCAAGTTGCGCACATTAAAAATCCCTTGGCAGTTGAAAATTGTAAAGAGTAGGCCATAAGGCTGTTGCCTTGGCAAAATTTAAACATTAGAAACTTACCCACCACAAAAATATTTATAGAATGTGTGATTCCTATCTACACACATTGGGATTCTTGTCGGTGCTATGGAGTTCATGCACTGTGCTGAGATCCCCCTTGTGTGATCTAAGAGAGGAGATCGGAGCACTGATGGAGTTGTCTGTGTGCAATGAAGATAGTCCCTTCAAACCAAACCAAACATATAGAAAATGACAGTGCACATTACTAAATTCTTGATGCACACTAACATTCGTTTTGTTGCTGTTACCATAAAAAAACAATGTGTCAAAATTCCCTACATCAAGACACTAAAAATATGAAGACTAGAATCAGTGCTAGTAAAGAATAATTTGTATATAAATAATTTTTTGGGGTGTGGGGAAAGATATGAGGGGGAGGGGTGGGGGAAGAGGAAATACCATAAAATTTAGCTTTCTCAAATTCTACTACTACTTAGTTGTTCCTCTTCTACCCGGGGGTGTACAGGTTTTTAATTTAAACTCTACTCGGTCATCCAAGACAGAAGAAGGTCCTCTATTAATAAGGCATTTGAAAGAAGATGTAGCAAGACCTTGCGTGGATGGCATAAGACAGGAGGATTTGGCGTGAATTTGTTAAAGGCTTATGTTCCTTGGGGAACTGAAGTGTAACTAATAAAGATGCCAAACCTATGACAGGTAGAGACTCTGTGATACAATGATGCATGGAGGCACATCTTGAGTCATCCTTAAATGACCACCAGCTATGCACAATGCTATAGTATGTAGATTTGGATGTAAACCCCTGTCAGTGAGGCTAATTACACCCTCACTGACTCTTGAAACCATCCACACACTTTCAGGGATTCTTCCTGTGATGAAACATGTTGAGAACCCAGCACTGCACACTATGCTCAGAGGAGTCACTTGATCCCCAAACGTAACTCAGAATTTTCACCTTGTTGGCTGCATGTAGAAAGAACACACTATTGGGCCCATGATGGGCAAAGGGAGCTGAGAAGTGGCTCTGTGTAGGACGTGACAATTCCTTGGGAAAGCCCAGAACCAGATCACAGTATTTTAGCTCTGCATATTTGGAAAGCCCCCTTGGATGGCGGGGAATGCACAGTATGCCACACGCTTCTTCCTTCTATCTTAGGACCAGATGTGACAATCCTTTAAATGCCAGCCAAGCTGGCAGAAACTGAAACTCATGACTTCAACTCAACATGTTTCAGAATGGCAGAAAAGCTTAGACCTACAGTGTAGATAATACCAAGGAGTCTTTAATGTGGTATTGGCTGCAAAAGAGCGAGAAGCTCAGTAGTCCTATTTAAACAACAACTGTGACAGAATGAAACAGATTCTGGTTCAAAACTGTAAATGCAAGGAAAAAGTCAAAATCAGTACAGGCATGAATGCCTTGCATTCACTTATTTTGCTTGAGTATAAAATCAACTGTACCCAATCTGTTATCACCCCCCCCCCCCCCCCCCCCCCCAAAAAAAAAAAAAATTGTAAGCAACTGATGCAACAAATTGCTCAAATCACATTGATACACTGATACAAGATTTGACTCCAGTACATCAACAAACTTACTGGTATGAGAAATGACAGTACATTACACACTTACGAGTACAAGAAATGACTCCAGTACATCACAAATTTACTGGCATAAGAAATGGCTTGTACATCACAGACTTGCTGACATAAATGGTTCACACACATAACGCATGTGCTGACACAGGAAAAGACCAAATACTGACATGATCAATGCCTCACATACAACACACACTTACTGTTACAGAAATGATGCACGTACATCACAAGCTTAACTCTTAAAGGACGATAGGCAAGTGTTCAGGGTCGATTTTCCCAGACGATAGCCCAGTTTTTCAGGCAGGTACATTTGAACTAAGTTTTTGATTCATTTCCTACTTCTATATTTTATTAATTCTCAATCAGTTTCCTTTACAGCTATGCATAATATTAGCATACTTTTAAAAGGCTGGGAAAGAGTTGACACTTAAACATTACAGGTTCGTAACCCAGAATCCTAAAACCGAAATATTCCAAAAATCTTAAGTTTTTTCGGCGGCCTTTTGGACAATTTTCGTACCGGCTACTTTGGGTGATATCTGAAAAAATCAGACTTCCAAAACATGGCCGTCCCCGAGCATTTCAGATTCTGGGTTATAGCCCTGTACATGAAAACTCAAAAGCAACAAATGATTCATGACATTCATTGATGCAGGATATGACTTACGTATACCACATATCACCTAGTGTAGATCTTGGGGTCTCTGAGAAGGCACAAACAAAGAACCGGACCAATGCCGTATGAGGTGACTAACAAGAGGTTCTGTATGGTGCTGGAAATCTCATAATGTAAAACAAATGCCTACAGAAACCACTACTGTAAGAGCACCTGAATGCCTTGGTGCAGTCTTCCTTGCCAAGGGACTAGCAACAGCGGTGGCTTTCATGCTCCATAAGGAATGAAAAAATGAGATGGTAATGACATGACATGCTGATACAAGAAATGATCCTAGTACACCAAATACTGTAATACAATATGACTCAACCACATCATATAATGATTAGAAGGACAGGCTCAGACAAACAACGCAGTCATTGATACAAAATATAAAATGTGTACATATATTTTAAAACAAGCACTTTATAACACTAACAGAAAGTTCTCTTCAAATCCTACAATTACCTGTGTGGTATGTTAGAAACATGAGATATTAGTAAGCCCTTTAAATGGTACCTTCACACATGATTATAAAAAAATTATGTGGTTAAGATCAAAACAAAGACACTATGGCCTCTTTCTGCCTCGCAGACAAGGTCAGAGTGTTAAAGAACTGAAAACTGTAAAACAAAGTACAAAATATCTGAACAGTCCAACCAGACCTGCAAAACGTTTATGGTATAGTGCAAAATATGAGAACAGGTAATGTATTTACATTTACAGGTCAAGTACTATCACACTATCATCACTTAAATCTTCACCTGCGCAACCTTAGACTTTAAGAGATATTTATGATGTCCTCATTTAAGGCTAAACAAGCCACACACTTAATTTGCAGATAATAAGATGCCTGTAAAATCTTAATACCAGGGTTACCTAAATGATTGTTGCCCATTTAAAGTGGCACTTATACTATACCATAGTTAGAAATATTTATGATGTCCCATAAATCTTACACTTCAGACTTTTATGACACAGCCCCCCCCCCCCCCCCCCCCCATATACATCTTTCATGACAATTAGAGATATTCAATGATGCCCCATAAATCATATGCTACAATGAAGGACAACTGATACCCCTTAAATCTTACACTACAATAAAAGACAACTATGATGCTCCAGAAATCTTAAGCTATAATAAGAGATATTTGTGATGGCCCAGAAATATAATATTATAGCTGGAGACATTTATGATGCCCAAGAAATCACATCCTACACTTAAAGATACTCATGGTGTACCCAGAAATCCCATACTACACTTAATGATACTCATGGTGTACCCATAAATTGTACGCTACACTTAAAGGCATATATGATGCCCCAGAAATCTTATGCTATAATTAAAGACATCTGTGATGGCCCAGAAATATAATTTTATAGCTGGAGACATTTATGATAAAAGCCTCGAACCTTCAAGAACTGGTGTGAATCTACTGTCCTGGCTATGCAAGGGTACGTAACAATGAGAGAGCTGACACATCAGTTTCAGTGCACCCCTAGTGAGAACACTGAATTTGGATAAGGGAGAGATACAAAGGACAATTAATAATCACATGTTAGAGAACGACACTGCAACAGATGAGTCAACAGGCTCAGGCTGCTGGAATTTGGCATCAAACACAAGACTAGCAGGGATGGGCCGTATAAGAGGATGCATCCGGCGTGTATACAACCAGCGCATTACAGGAACTGTTAGAATTCATACCCTCAACATTTGCTGAGGGAGAGACTGGGCACCTATAGGTTTGCTCAGAGTGCAATGATGTCGATTCTGATTAACAATAACAATGAATCTCAAAATATAGCTAGGGACAACACAAATATCTCTGCCTACAGTTTACAAAACTTAAACAGTTGCCATTTTGAACACCTGGAAAAGAAGGCACATTAGGTTCACAGGTATCATTAAGAAGTACCAAATATTTCTCTTCACAATTTAATCCACTCAAATGCTAGCACAAAGAATATCAAATCACAAGTAATATATAAATATAAATATACATATATATATCAATAAATGAGGCACATTTTGGCACTAAATTTTTAAAAATCTGACTGATGTAAAATAAATTTTTTCTACAACATGGCAGGTTATTTTAGCAGAAATTTCTCCTATCCAAATGTAAGCTGAGTACAGAATTTCACAGTTCCATATTTAAGGCAAGCATTTGCTGAGGGATGTATCCAAGTAAATAATGTTTTAAAAAAAAATAATGATGAATGGTATTATCTGGCAACAATGTTTTTACAGCACAAGATGGTATGACTATCCAATGAACATCAATTTCAAACTTCTAACATCAATCATTAGACTTGAGCTAAACATCCAGCATTTACAATCAAACAATATAAATGTGACGAGCTAACATACAAATAATCAATAAACAGCAAACACCAGAAAAAGAGATGATAAAACACACTTGTAAATTAATAAATTTAGATGAGTGTAAAAATCCAGTGTGTGACCAATTAATCAAAACAACAAAATAAAACAAACAAGTAAAAATTGCTTGAACAAAATTGGTCTCTGAGCAAATTCATTATAACAAATAGAAAAAAAAATTATGTTTCAAAGCAAACCCAAAAAAAAGTATTCAAATAAAGTGCAAATGAGTTCAGATGACACAGTCATCATTGACCATATGTCTGGCAGAATGTACAAAACTGGGCATGAGCTTCAAAAGAGAAAACAGGCAAATAATAACAACAACAGGCTTCAGGTATGACTTAGTTTCAAATCAAGAATCATGAACACATTTATTTATGCAGATATTGAGCGGTACAGGTTAAAAAATCCTGGCACATTTGTGAGTATAAAAATGTTTGACTAGGAGACATATATATATAATTAACAAAACAAATATGCAAATTGGTGATGACAAAAACACATGTTTGATAGAGAGACAGGATAACAGATCTGCATTTTAAAATGAATTTTCTTTCTCAGTAGTTAAAAAAAATATGAATAGAGGCTGTGCACCTAAAATTACTGCGATCTTTCAGAACACATGAAAGAAAATAACCATCATCATCTAGTTATAAGTAATTGTATGTTTAAGGCAGGACACTGTTGTAGGGGTCCAAAGTTAACAAATAATATCCAAATTCAACAAATAGTGAAATGGTAAAGATTAGATAACAACTGTCTGCTACTGCATGTATAATCAGCTACAGTCTTGCACAAGTACTCATCTACTACAGCTATTTTAGTCTTTTCCAGAATAAAAAGAATGAGTTATTGCATCTGCATTTTTTAAACCTGAAACAAATGCATAAATTGCAATACATTTGGTAAAATTATTATTGTAAAACACCTCCTCTCTTCCTCATATATATATATATATATATATATATATATATATATATATATATATATATATATATATATATATATATATATATATATATATATATATATATATATATATATATATATATATATATATATATATATATAACGCATTATGCATTCTGAACAACCCACTTTCCTGATTCCCTTGACAAGAGTGTCACATACAGCCAGTCCTAACATATAAAAGTGAGCCATGGACAATAAGTAAACAAGCAGGAAATGCCCCGGAGGCCACAGAGATGCCGTTTTATAGAAGAATGTTAGCATACCACATACCATGCACAGCTAAAAAGAGCAATGCTGTCCTGAACGAAGCTTATAATTCACATATGCAATGGAAGCTAATTACGCACATTAGAAGGAGCAATCCACTTGCTTTAGACATGTTATGAGAAAAAGAAAGCAGGAATATATTGTGACAACAGGAAAGATTGAAGAGCAAAGAGACAGACTGAAACAATGACAGTCTAACATCACAGCATAGAATGAAGTCAAAAATAGAGCTGATAAACAGTACCAGAGACAGGAAGTTGAGGAGAAACATGATCACCTATGCATGGTACTTGAAGAATAAGAAGAAGACTTGACAGTTTGGAAAAACGTTCAAAGTGAACTCAACTTATAATACGCACTCTTTCATTCATAATGATTTTTCATTACACGGATCCTTTCGGGTGGCACTTTTGCCCACACTGGAATTGGTTCAGTGACATAGGATATTTCAATCAATCAATACCCTTTAGCTCCCCAAGGAGCATAGGCCTTCAATAAACACATGCCAAGTCCTCCTGTCACGTGCCATCAGCTCAAGTTCTTTCTACATTATCCAGAATGAAAAGCGTAAAATAGAAGGGCTGAAACATTATGACAAAGTCACCAAAGTGGAACTGATGACTAGAACCAGACAACTGCCAGTGGAACAAGAGATGAGAAGAAGATGCTGGTAATGGATAGGACACATACTGAGGAAACCTGTTGATAGCATTATGAAGCAGTCTTTGTTCTGGAATCCCCAGGGAAAGAGAGGCAGAGGAAGACCATAAAACACATGGAGAAGAGAACTGGATACAGAAGTGAAAATGATGAGGAAAACATGGAAAGAACTTGAGCGGATGGCACATGACAGGAAGACTTGGCATGTGTTTGTTGAAGGCCTATGCTCCTTGGGAAGCTAGAGGGTATTGATTGATTGATATCCAGAATGCTTGAAACGTGGGCTTTTCCTTTTTCTGCTATTTGAAACACTATCTGCAAGGTCTACTAAAGTATATTAAAAAACAGCAAAAATAAATACTCCCTTAGTTCAGCGATTGACTGCCGTTATTGTCCTAGTTACCGTCTCTCTCACTACAAAGTTTCAACACTTTATCTTTATTTTCTTATTATTAATGTTTGATAAACCAGTACTGTATTCTTCACCACTTGACTGTCAACTACACACTTTTTCTAAATGGTCCTAATAGTGACATGGATTTCCCCTTGGCACCTAACTGCATTCAGTGATCTTACTAGAAGCCTTTATCATATGATGTGCAGGAATACTCAATCATCATCATTTTCCTTTGCGCTCCATACGGAGCATAGCACCACCAATGTAGCTGATCCCCTCGCAGCGAGCCTGCACCAAGAATTCCCATGCTCCTGCAGTGGTGGTGTCCATCGTCATTTGTTGTACATGACGAGGTTGCCAGCCTCATGCACCACCTCATTTTAGTTGCTGTGTACGACACGCATGAGTGAGCAGTAGTTCTGTTCTTTCTTTGTCTCTTCAGACCCCCCCGGGAACTACAGGGGGCAGGAATACCGAATAAGCAAAAGCAAATGTTACATTTCTAGATCAGAGGCAGGCAATCCCAGGAGCTGTGGATAGCTACTTAAGAAACACTGCGCTTTCTTAAGATCTACCATGATAGAATCATGTCTATTTTCAAGTTTCAGAGAAACTGAAATCTGGAATAAGTGCAGTCTACACAAAACTTTTATCTCTGCCAGATGACCAGTTTTCAACAATTCCAAGAGCACAGCCATGGCAAAATTCAAACTAAATGTAATTTTACCTTAAGTTAACTTCAGGTAATTTTACCTAAAGTTAACTTCAGGTAATTGTACCTAAAGTTAACTTAGGGTAATTTTACCTACAGTTAACTTTGGGTAATTTTACCTAAAGTTAGCTTCACTTTACACAAAAGATCCCGTTCCTATCTCTTGCAGTTTATGATTAAAGTGAATTTTTCTGAGCTAGTTTGTGAGTTTTCTGTTGGAATGCAGAAAAAGTAGCATTAATCCTTTTAAAAGCCAGCAGGAGAAAGCCAAACCAAAAATGTCCCTAGCTTAAAAATTAATTTTTTGTCCCTCTCTGACATCTAGAGATCTACCAAACCATCCCATGTGAACTACTGGTAGATCGGTATCTACCTTAAGCCAACCTCTGCTCTAAAAAAAAAAACATAAAAGAAAACATATGTTGTTATAAACTGTCCTAAGACCAAACAAATATGGACGTGAACCAGACACATTGGCTGCATTGTATAAACAAAGTGGCAACCTGGGACCTAATTAGTACTAGGACAAAGAGTCATTTAAGATTTTTTATTTGTCCCAGAATCTTGACATTCAGTTGTAGTTTAAACCTGACTCTAAAGCATACTACAATACTGCTCTAGGCTTAGAGTCACAAAACTCTAGAATATAAGATACGGAAAGTGAAAAATGGTAACGGAAAACTAAAATTATGTGAGTGCAGCACCATATTAAATCTTAATTTATTTAACACACAATTAAGAAGTCTTGAATTTCCTTCACAGTTTTTCATGGTTAATACAGTTGGGCACGCAATGGAATTTCTTAGTATATTTACAAGAGAATAAAAATATAACGTGCAGTAGGAAAAAAAACATGTGAATGGTTAATATACAATGTGAGCAGAATTAGTGCTGATGGGGTATCAGAGCACAGTGATATTCACAATAAATACAAAACGTATATCTCATGTCACATCAAACAATTAAGCAAATAACATTCACACAGAACGGCGAAAGAAACAAGAAAACCACAGACCATGTAGCACCATTAAAATGTCAATGAACTGGCTGTTAAAGGCAGCAAGTGACATATAAAGACAACACAGTTTCCACTCTATCATCTGTAATTTTTCGAGACAGTTTGGAAAAACGTTCAAAGTGAACTCAACTTATAATACGCACTCTTTCATTCATAATGATTTTTCATTACACGGATCCTTTCGGGTGGAACTTTTGCCCACACTGGAATTGGTTCAGTGACATAGGATATTTCAATCAATCAATACCTTTTAGCTCCCCAAGGAGCATAGGCCTTCAACAAACACATGCCAAGTCCTCCTGTCACGTGCCATCAGCTCAAGTTCTTTCCATGTTTTCCTTATAATTTTCACTTGTCTCCAATTCTCTTCTCCATGTGTTTCTTGATCAACCCCTGCCTCTCTTACCCTGGGGGTTCCAGAACAAGGACTACCTTGTAATGCCATCCACTGATTTCCTCACTGTGTGTACTATCCAACGCCATCATCT
Source organism: Oreohelix idahoensis (assembly GCA_024509875.1). Classification (NCBI taxonomy): domain Eukaryota; kingdom Metazoa; phylum Mollusca; class Gastropoda; order Stylommatophora; family Oreohelicidae; genus Oreohelix; species Oreohelix idahoensis. Next base: position 193,127 of record JAMPIV010012031.1, read on the forward strand.
TCTATTTAGAGGTTGTATAATTTGTATTTATTTTTATGTATTTTAACTTAGTTTTCACTTTCTCTTCTGTTTTCATCTTTTTGTCCCCGATGAAGGCCTTAGGACTGTAACGTTGGCATTTTCTTTGTCCTTTATTCCAGCATAGATGTGTTACTTATTTTCTGTCACCCTTCAGATTTCCATTCTCACAAATTATGCCAAAAACTCTGACACAATCTGTTGATTTTCTAAAGTTACTGCCACTATGGCTAATTTAAACTGTCTGTAGATAAGCTCTCATGTTCTAACCAAAACACTGGGGCTGTACAACACAAACCAAGCCCAAGTAATGTGGGTTACTGCAAAAGAGCTGATTGTCAAATGAGCTTCTGAAAAGGCCGGTTATAAAATTTCAAATATGTATTCCATAACAATGAAACTATTTTCCATAACAAATTGAGAAATGCCAACAACATAATTATCAACGGCTTACATATTACTTTTTCATAATTCATGATGCTCTAAGTTTCCATAAACTGTTATCAGAAAATCCTGAGCAATGCTGGGTACATCAAAATAAATAATACACCAAGGTATGTTTCAGGCACTCGTGAGAAATAAAGAAGTAGAAGACTAGACAACAGAAAAACAACAGAAGTGATGGGCTTACCGGGAATCGAACCCAGGACCTTCCGAATGACACCACCGCCTGGCCATGGGAGCGAATCGTTAAAATCCTCTCTGCCAGCTAGGCACCACAAAAATAGTGCCTCGTAGACAGAGGTCTAGCATGAACTCTCCGCGTAACCCAGATATATACCTAAGAACGGCCCAAACTAATTGTAGACATAATCACTTCTGCAGTTGTCCTATTTAACAGTATAGGCCAGATTACACAGGACAAAGACCACTATTTCTCACGAGTGCGTGAAACATACCTTTGTGTATTATTTATTTACTGTTTACAGGCCTCGGGTTTCCCCTCCTTGTTTGAACAACAAGATAGTCTGTTTATAAAGCAAATAGTTATGTTTGTCTTAAGAGTGTAATAAAAGCTATCACATGTTTATAGGGTAATAATACATTATGATCCATGATTTCATCACGATCTGATAAATATCAAGACTTTCTGTGTATATATTTATGATTGTTCTAAATTTAGAACGCAAATTTTACGTTTGCTTTTTCTTGTTTTTTTTTTCATTTCCAAATACCCTTTCCCACTCTACCCCCAAAATCCCCAGACTCCGTAACTGTGAACCTAGTTTTACAGTGGCAATACACTTTCTATATCCAGTTCACAAACTTCTTTTGTTCAAACATTAATTAAAAGGTTGTGCTTGTATGAGGTTGTGCTTGGGACTGGCAATCTCATCATGGGATACAAATGTCCACAGAAACCACCACAACAAGATCACGTCAACGCTCGGTGCAGGCTTCCTGGAAGGGACCAGCTGCAGTGGTGGCTCCAAGCTCCACAATCAGCACTAAGGCATATGATGATGATGATGATTAATTAGAATCAAGCTACTGCCATGGAATTCATATTTTGTGGAACTATTTATAGAATATAAATATGTTTTACTTGACTTCATGTCGGTACCATTTCCATAAAGGTCAAATTATAAGTACTTTGTACAATGTATAATAATTTATTTTAAAAAATACTTCTTCACACTTAAAAAAAAAATAATCTGAAAAAAAAAAACATTAAAAATTTCAAAATGATCTGCTTCGAAATTAAAAACAAAATTACTTAAAAATAGTAAACTTTGTCACTTTCTGTGATATTCATCATACTATCAACATAAGCAACGAGTGTTTTTATAATGTCAGATGAAACCTCAAAATCTTTCATTTAAAAGTCAAATAGGAATAGTGCAGCACAACTAATTCAAAGGGAGCACACTGCAAAAATGTCATGTGCGTTTTAAACATTCTGAACTATTAATGAACACCACAATGTTTTTAAGTGAAACTTCATCATGAATCTTACTCTTTTATAGCAATCTTAAGTAGATATTTAGACAATCCTCTGATCTATATTCAATGTTTTATTCCTATTCAGTATTCATACTGTTACGGTTATATGCTGTACTCACAAATTGTTCCACTTCTCAATGTTTGCTTTTAACAGTACAAATATAATTTCCCACACCTGCTGTTAGTTTTCTTATTACAACATCAAACGTTACATGCAAAAATTAAAGCTGTGTTTAAAAAATAAACATCATCTAGAATTTTAAAATATACGTAAACAAAATTAAACTACTTATTTATCATTAGTAATAATATTAAAGGATTCAAAATATATTATTTAGTGTGAAAGCCATTAACAATCATACTATTGTTAAAACCAAATGTTTCACTACCACAAGTAAACATTTACTTTTTGGGAATCTGGCTATATTCTGTAGGCAAGGCACAGGGGATTTTGATTGGGTAGCAAGAAAATGAAGGCAGCCAACATATAAAGATATGGTATTTGGAATAAAGTCACTGTGTATATGATGAACACATTAATGTGTACATAGACTGCTTAGTCAATGTTCACTGAGGGGCTGCAGTGAAGTCAACATGGTGTCATTCAGGTATGTTGGAGAGTCATGAGTTAATGTGCACTCTGAAGTTCCTAACCTTGCAAACCACCTTAAAAAGAACTACCAGAATAGACATTCGCATGTCACTAGCAGAAATGAAACTAGTTAAATATGATCTATTCATATTATCTTTCACTAATATCGCATCTGCATCTAACCCAGGGGTTCCCAACCAAAGATATTACCCCCAGTAGGCACAGCTGCTTGTCATTGGGGTATGGTGAATTTTTGGTAAATAACTACATTATCCTCTTGAAATATTCCAAAAGTAACATAGAACTCGGGATAGTAATTTGGTTTCAACATAAGGGTTACTTTCACAATTGCCTCCAGCTGGTAGAAAATAGGAATTTGAAAGCTGCAACAAAGGTGGAGTGGGTTCAATTCACTGCACAAGACAACAGGAGGCTGACACTTGGGAGTCATGACCCAAGTGCCCCCCCCCCCCCCCCCCCCGCGGGTAAAGGAGATCAAGGGGCCAAAACACTTGATCAATGGGGGGGGGGGGGGGGGGGCGGGCTCTTCTGATGATCAGATTACCTCCTGTTGTATCGTTCTGTATAGATTTTCCTATCATTATAAATAAAGTTACAGAGTGGAGAGAGAACAACAAGTCCTGTTCTCAATCAAATGTAAAGCAAGAAACAAACTGGAGGTTGAACATAATATGTGGGTACTATCCCACCTGCTATTTACCAATTTTTTGTGCCAAGAATAAAACTGTTGGATGACAAGAAACAGAATCAAGGGGCTCACTAATTTACTTCACAATGTTTTGATAAATATTTAACAACTTTACAATACAAAAAAATGTTATGTAACGAAAAAGGTTTTCTTTACGAAAAATGAAGTAATCTGTTTAATTAATTGTTTATGCACAAATTCACAGTCAATTCTAGAATTTATTTCCAATTCATACAGAACTGGGGGTATGGGAAGGTTTTGTAAAAGCCGAAGTGGGTACGGTGGCTGAAAAAAGTTGGGAACCTCTGATTTAACCCATTCTATTAAAATAGGCATATTTATAGCACATATAACAACGAACGTCCCGTCTGCATTATCCTTGTGTGTGGTCATTCCCTTCCTCTATGTACATTAATCATATCTTTTCCTTCTCCATTTTGCTATTCCATTAATACTGCTGAAAGTTACATCAACTACACACCCTATTCCATTGTATATTTTTACTGAACCACAACTGTAAGCTCACCTATGTTCAATAGAATTCACATCCAGACACTCAACTGTCACTACAACAGACCCTCTCTCCCATACCTCAATCTTCCACTATCATTCTTTGCCCTTCAGATCATCTCTGTGGAGCATCAGTCTTCCACCAGTTCTCCCAAAGGCATCCTATCCTGGGCAATCAGCAGCATTATCTTCTTTCTCATCCTTTTTAAGGCCTCTCACTCTCACCTTTGAGCATTTTGAGGTCTTCCAGCTTATTCTTCTACCCTAGGGGTACAAGAACAATAACTGCCTTGTGATTATAGCAGATGAATTTCTTGGTAAATGCCAGATTCACCTCCACCTAGTTTTCCTCATCTCGTTTTTCAACGATTCAACTCTTTCCATCTCTACTGCACTGGTGATATCCAAATACCAGTTTAAGTCTTTTCTATTTTGAACGAGCATCAATTAATAATCCAACTCAACATCAGTAGCACAGTGGTTAGTGCACTGGCTTCCTAGCTCAGTGGTCTATGGTTCGATCCACAGATGAGGTGGGATTTTTTTAGGCCACAAACGGCTCCTGGGTCGACCCAGCCCCAATTGGGTACCAGAGCAACTCTGGGAAGGTTAAGGCGGCTGGCGTGATGGTGACCACACCATCCCTAGTGTGCCGATGGTCAAGAAAATATGGGCCTAACACCATATTCCCAATATGCCTCAATGAGCGTGTAACGGGATTCTTTTTTTTTTTTGTCAACATCTTGATACTGTTTTTTTTTGCCCACATTTTATTAGCCATGTGACAGGTTGTCAAATCTGCATTGAAAATGTTTTTTCTAAAAATCTCTGTCATCATTTATTCATTTTCTTTTTTGTTCCCAATGGAGCATGGAGGCATCACTATAACTGGTCCCTTTGCAGGAAACTTTCACCAAAACATTCACATGCTCTTGCAGCAGTGGTTTCTGAAGAAACATGTATTACTTGTTGAGGCTGTTAGCCTAATGCCCAACCACATATTAGTCACCTTTTATGATGTACCAGAGACAGCAGGTCCTGTTTTTTCTTTGTCTCCTCACAGACCCCCGGGGAACTTACATGCAGCTACATGCAGTGTGAAATGCACCGCTGCAATGACTTGGGACCAGTTAAGTGCACCTAGTATATTCTGTCAGCACTGTAACAATACAAATACACTGCACTATCACATTTAATCATCCTCACTTTTCAACTGTTAAAATGCCAACTTGGTTTGGTTGTTAAGGACTATCTTCATTGCACACGGACAACTCCATCAGTGCTCCGACCTCCTCCCTTAGATCACACAATGAGGATCTCAGCACAGTGCACAAACTCTGTAGCACCGGCGGTAATCCCAATATGTATATATAGGAATCACACATTCTATAAATATTTTTGAAGTGGGTAGATTTCTCATTTTTAAATTTTGCCAGGGTAGCGGCTTTATGACCTACTCTTAAAGATTTCCAATTGCCGTGGGATTTTTAACGTGCTGAACTTGCACACGGGACCTCCTATTTTTTCACCCTTATTCAAGAAGGCTAGGTATCCTATCTCACTGCCCAGGAGATCGGGGGGAGGGGGGAGAATGACATCATTAGGACCACTGGTTCTGGAAAAAAAATTTCCATAAATTATATTCCATGTACTGGGAATCGAACCCAGGACCTTTAGAATTTGAGGCGGATGCCATAGCTCTTAGCCACTCCGATCCCCTAAAATGACCAACTTAACATCAATTACTCCTTTGAATATATTTGTCTGAAGATGCGTCTTCTTAATCTCAACGCTGAAACTGCATGGTAAGGACAGCAGGAACAACAAACGATGACCACTAAACCAGATAAAATGACACACGTGTTGGCTTCACTCATTGGCAAGTTTGTATAGCATATATGTTGTAGAAAATTTGGGACATAGCTGTTTACAAATGTGGTGTATGGTATAGACATTCTCATTACTAATATGTGCTTTCAGTGTCTACACAAACATGAGTATATGTGCACCTTAGATTGCACTTAGCTTTGAAACAGATAACTATATTTCTCTTCAATACTGAAAGAAAGGCACGCTTCTGTGCTGCTGGTTATTCACAATTTAAGAGATAAACACATACAATACAAATTTTCGATAATACCAGAAAAAAAAAACATTAAAAAAATCTCGTTGTTTGGCATTCTACACTGTAGGCTCAAAAGTGTTTAGCCAGTATGTTAGATATGAGCTGGAGTAGTGACATTGTTAACTGCAGAATTGCAGTTTGAAGATCAGTTGTTTGTTTCCAGCTGGCTGCACCAATACCGCATGGATTAATTGCTTAGAACTCATCAAAGCCCTTTACATAATTTTTCTCTCAATGCTGGAAATAGTGATGTGAATTCAAACCCACTTCTTAAAACAACAGGACAGCGATTCTTGAAACCATGATCTAAGTAGTCATGATCCTCTTTGAGCGTCAAGACGCTAAAGGGTGATGAAAACTTGCTTTCGGAGAAAGGGGAGAGGAATGAGGTAAAAATCCTTCTGATGATCAGGTTATCTCCTGCTGTGTTGCTCCCCAACAGTTTCCTATCACGACAATATTAACTGTCACAGTCTAAAGCGTTAATATCAATAAATACAAAGGACTCAGAAGCCTGGTTGAGAACACAGTCATCTAGGCTGCATTCAGTTACTTAAGTACATATGCAAAATTGTTTAATACAAATATAAACACAACTAAAATGTTGTAAAATGCAACCAAAAGATTGTTAAGATGATAGCTGCAAATGAATTTTTTTTTTTTTTACACATTTAAAAACAAAAAGAAGAAAAGAACGTGCCGTTTTCCACTTTAAAAAACTGGAAATATATCTCCACGAATAAAAAAATTTACAGTTAAGTAAAAGTTAAAAATAAAAAAAAATTGGTGATGAAAATTGACTATAGATATATTCGTACAAATAGGTGTCATGGATTTCCTAAAAAAATGGGACTATACGGCGTGCGTAAGTGTGAAAAACAATTTTAGTACAAATTTAAAACGAAAAACACCAACATGTGATTATAGCATGGTATAAACAAAAGAAAGATTATGTCATAAGTTGCAATTAAAATTGCTGACTGGATAAATTTAGATTAAAATCTGAGTGACTGACTAGAAGCTGTGATAAGAACATCAACAAAAATGTTGATAAACTGTACAAGTAAATATTCAATAAACTGAACACCAAAAAATGATTAAAGGCAAAATATCCATAAGAATTGCAAATAACAAACTAAAGAAATATTACATTCTTTGACTGTTACCATCTAAGAGTGTTGTACTAACACTACTGTAATTTAAAAAAACAACTTTATTTTTAAAATTTATGATTTAAAAAACTAGTACCAAAATAGAAGAGTAAATATAACCAAAAGACAATTATGTAAAACATTATTAATAATTCAAAAAATTTAAATCAATAAAAATAATTATTATAATGATAAGTAGAAGAATCTGTCCATAATAAGACATGACAAATTTAAATATGTTCAGCCTATCTATTCAAGGTGACTCATTTGAAAACAATGCTGGCCAGCCCCAAATACATCTTCAAGTTTACTGCCTGCAATTGTTTCTTTACTTCTAAGCCACTTCTAATCACTGCAGGTCTCCATCATTATCCATCTGACTTCCCTCCATATCCTCATCTTCCACAAAATTTCTCAAGAGGGGAGTGAGGCCGCTAGATACCAGGCTTGGATTTTTGCTTGAGTTCCCTGAGCGGACAGCGGCCAATCCGTAACGCTTTTTACAAATAGATGGATTAAAGGGGAAAATGCCTGCTTTTCTGAATGTCGCGTGTAGATTCTCAGCAGACATGTTACGATGGTAAAGCCGACATAAAAACTCACAAATGGAGGCTGACGATATGGATGCAGATTCAGATGTGTACAGTGGCTTCTGCAGTTCATAACAGAGCTCTCGCTGAAAGGTGTTGCAGCATCCAACAGCCATTGGATGTAGGTGGGGGTTTAGTGTGGTTTGAGCTGTTACAAATACAACCTTGAAAGCTGAGCCTAGATCAATGACCGCCTGACTGAGGCAGCGCCCAAAGTTGGCATCGAGTAAGAGAACAAGAGTGTCTCCAGATCGGCCAGGAGCCTGTGACAGAAAATGCTCTCGTAAGAATGAAACCAAAACTTCTGATGTGGCACGGCCGGCAGGGCAGGCAACCCCACCTGCTCCTGGTGTAAGACCAGACAATAGAGATTTATCCATGACCTTTCCAGCAAACAGCAGGAATGGTGGCAAAGCTTGTCCTGCTGCACTCCCACAGAAGAGAATGCTGGTAGGAACCTTACCTAGAAAGGTCAGCTTGCGATGGGGCTTACTCCCATTCATGGTGCCACTGTTCACACTCAAGTCTTCTGCTAAGGAGACTTCACCATTTTTTAACATGGGCAAAGGTAGTTCTACCAAACTAAAGATACAATGTGGACTTTCCTTCATGTTATAGGTAGTCAAAATCATGTCTAGCTGATTAAAGTACTGCTTCTCTGGTCGTTCAATCTTGCTCTTCCTGGACTTTCTGATGTAGCATTCTGGGTGCCGAGTGAGAAAACTTCGGAACCATTTAACAGTGAGTGGTCTACCTTGTGGTCGTTTACCTAGGTGTACGGCATACTCAGAAGCCATCTTGACAACATCCAGTCTTGTGTACTTCATTCCCTGCTCTTTCCATTGCTTCAGCTGTGTGGCAATGTTAGACTCTTCTGATTCTGAGAAAATGGGTCGGCGACCTTGAATAATGACATCATTCTCTGTGACAGCAAGGGTTGGAGGACCATCTAGACGATCTTCAAGCAAGGATCTAGATTCATTACACTTTTCATTACTATACAGCTCTAACATAGGTCCTAAGTCCATCACTGTCTCATGGCCATTCTGTTGTTTCAGTGCTGTGCCCAAGGCATAACTGTGAGAGTTTACTTTCAGTTTCTCTGTGTCCACATCCCCATCTACGCAGTCAAAGCCCTCCCATTCAGCATTAGTGTTGCATGATGGTACAGGTGTTTCTCTGCTCATACATCCTTGAGACTCTTCATTCTCAGCTTTCTTCTTGACATGTTGAGGTTTGGTCTGCAGAGAGGAACAAAAAAAACTGTATAGGTTATAAATAAATACATAAAATGTGCATAATGCCTTAAAGCGGTGTATCCTAAAGTGCAGAACATGCCATAATTTTTTATTTTACTTGACCATACTTTATTCTTTAGCTTCAGAAAGCAACTCATTAAAATTTAATATTGGAGCATGATATACTGAAGAGATGGTTTGGCCGTGTCTGCAGAGTGGAAGAAGATCAGCTACCACGACAAGTATGGGAAACTAAGAGCCAGGGATCCAGATCTCCAGGATGACCAAGAGTCCGCTGGGAGGACAACATTAGACAATCTCTGAAGGACCGAGGACTAGACTGGAACCAGGCCAGAAGGAAGACAGCCAATAGGATAGTATGGCGCTCCCTTCTCTAAACCTCTACACCTCACGGTAGGAGGGATGACTAGGTAATTATATACTGTAGAAATACCAAACGCACCCTCTGTCCTGTACTGTTCTCATTTTTTTATCATTTACTAGACACAGAATTAAGGTCTTTGTCTTGTGTAATCTGACCTATACTGTATAATAGGGGGACAACATAGATGATTGTGTCATTAACTAGGCTGGATCGCCCTAGGTACATATCCGGTGTTATGTGTTTTGCTTATCACTCTGATGACCCCTGTCTACGAAGCACTATTTTTGTGGTGCCTTGTTGGCAGGGAGGATAGTGTGACCCGCTTCTGTAGCTAGGCGGTTGTGCCAGTCGGAAGGTCCTAGGTTCAATTCTCCGGTAAGCCCACTCACTTCTGTTGTTTTACTGTCGTCAGTTTTCTACTTCTTTATTTCTCCAGAATACTTTAAACATACCTTTATGTGTGTAATATTTATTCATTTACTGTTGACAAGCCTCGGGTTTCCCCTCTTCATTTGTTTACTGTAGATATATACTTTTATTTCCAAGTGTGTATTATATATATAAATAATTACACACACGTAGGGTGATTGAAAAGGTGCCTTTCTATTATTAAATGTTTATAACTTCACTTGTATCCACCGAATAACCTGCCATTGGACAAAGTAGTTTTACTATTTGATTTTACTTTATCCGGAAATAAAACAAAATCTAAAATGGCCAATAAGCTGACTTAATAAGAGACAACAAAAAGTGCTGTGGAATCATGTACTGAATAAACTGGATCTTATGCTGGTTTGTAAAGTTAATGTTATATAGCATTTCATGTAGTGAAATGGCAGTTAATTGTCTTTATGTTGACATTTGCTTTATAGAAAATATATTAGTTGGATAGGACCGAAGAAACAATTTAAAAATAGAAAGTGACTTTTCAATCACCCTTATATATATATATATATATATATATATATATATATATATATATATATATATATATATATATATATATATATATATATATATATATATATATATATATATATATATATATATATATATATATATATATGTATGTCTACATTTCTTTTCTTACTAGCAATAGATTGGGTTATGAAAACCCACGACATCACACAACAGAAATGAAATCCAGAGGGTCCTGACTAAACAGCTTGATGATCTGGATTTTGCAGATGACTTGGCTCTTCAGTCCCATAACCATAATCACGAATTGGGTACCAGAACAACTCTGGGAAGGTTAAGGCGGCCGGCGTGATGCTGACCACATCACCCCTAGTGTGCCGATGATCAAGAAAATATGGCTCGCAGCAAAGGTGAAGTGAGGTATGGCCTTAATTGTTGTTATTATTACTGTTGAACAGAATCGACATTACTGCACTCCGGGCAAAGCCATAGGTGCTCACTCTCCCTCAGTACATGTCGAAGAGTGTGAATGCTAACTGTTACTGTAGCTCGCTGGTTGTATACACGACAGATGCATCCTCTCATATGTCCATCTCTGCAGGTCTTAAGTTTGATGCCAAATTCCAAAGTCTTAACCTTGATGATTCATCTATTGCAGTGTCATTCTCTAACAGGCAATCATTAAGTATCTTTCCCTTATCCATATCCAGTGTCCCCACTGTGGGTGCCTTGATGCTAGTCTGTCTGCTCTCTCATTACTGTGTACCCCTGCATGAACAGGACAGTAGATCCACACCAGTTCCTGCAGATTTGAAGCTTCTATGAATGTTTTCCATTCATGCTGTAGCCAACCATTTTCAACCTTTCAAAGCATGGACTGCCTTTGTTAATGAAGTTTCGTTAGCCACCTTAAGACTGCAGTAGCTGCTTCTACCTCCATTCTCATGCTGGAAGTTGTTATCTCTGGAAATTGTTATCTTGTAAGCCCCGCTATGTTCGGCGATGACTCTGCTGTCGTGAAACGAGTGTAACCCACTACTTTGTTAATCACTATGTCGAGATGCAGATTTGCTTCAACCAATCAACGAGCAACGTTCACCAGTCTCTGAGACAGAATAAATTAACGGCCATCATGTTCACGCAAGATGGCGGATTAAAACTGAATAAAATTAGGCTGTACGAGCAAAAGACGAAACCGGAGGAAACCAATCAGCTTGCTCCGCCAGGAACCAACCGAAAGCCTTGCTTAAGAATTCATCTACCTATATAATCGGGCAAAATGTTATGCTAAGCACGCAACCAGACACGAAGCCAGAGATACCGACTGACTGAAGAGAGAAGCTGTCACGATTTATTGCTTACCTGAGGGCATCGACCTGCAGCCTACTTCACTAGTCGAGTCAAACTGGCCTTTTTAAAATCTTGGAGGGTAAATATAAATTTACGATAACCTTTAGGAAAATAGGCCTTCAGCAGGTATATAATGGTGGTATTTGTTGTGTGTCATTATACTACCTACACCTGTATATATATATATATATATATATATATATATATATATATATATATATTATATATATATAATATATATATATATATATATATATATATATATATATATTTAACATATATTGTTTTAATATGAATATATCAAGTTACTGATTGTATCTTGGGGGAATTAGGTATAATGATTTTATTTCCTAATATGATTGAATAGACGAAGACTAATAGGACTCATACTTCAATCTATTGTCTCCTATACTTTGATCTATTGTCTCATCTAACTCCAACTGCAATATAACCAAAACAGTCCTTGTTAGGACTCAATCTATTGTCTCCTATACTTCGATCTATTGTCTCATCTAACTCCAACTGCAATATAACCAAAACAGTCCTTGTTAGGACTCAACCTATTATCTCCTATTACTTCAATCTATTATCTCCGATAAAACCAACTGAAATATAACCAAAACAGTCCTTGTTAGGACTCAATCTATTGTCTCCTATATCTCAATCTATTGTCTCCTATAACTCAATCTATTGTCTCCTATAACTTCAGTGTTATCTCAGATAAAACCAACTGCAATATAACCAAAACAGTCCTTGTTAGGACTCAAGCTATTGCTTCATCTAACTCCAATCTATTGTCTCCTATAACTCCCACCTGATATATCACCAAACAGTCCTCGTCTCTTATACTCCTATCAATAGAACATAACGTTATTGTTAGGATATATTATAGCACTTGTCAGAGAGGGCCTGGTATATTATAGGGGGAAGGAAAAGGTTGTATCACACCTAGGTGTACATATTATTGGATTTATTCATGTATTGAATTATATTATTGGATGTATTCATGTATTGACTTTATATTATTGAATGTATCCATGTATTAGTTTATCAGAAGGAATGTTTTGCACTGTCTTGTCTCGCTATTGCTAAATCATACTGAGCCATGTTGTCATTCATCCTACAATGCAGACACTGAGACACGCTCATTTCATCCACATTAGAAATAGGTGGGCTTGAGGACAGAAATTAGCCCCTATTTTTCCTTGTTACAGGTTTATTCGTGTCCTACAAACTGAGGTCGTATGTTCGAGTCAATCCCGCTGCCTGGAACTTCGCAGGAGCATAGAGATTGTACAGAAGCTACATCTTTAGTCCCCCTCAGTCTTGGGTGGGCTAAAGTAACGAGCCTCAGCAGGAGTTGTGTGACCCAAACTAAGGAGAACAGAACGTTTTAAGAGATGAGTACCATTTCTGTCGGCATTGTGAGCATAGAAACTGTCAGTGATGAGAAAGTGACTTAGCACAGCAAGAGACAAAAATAACAGCATAGCTGATAAATGTTATATCCTTAATTAACAGCACAGCTGATATAATTTTTGTTCCTATAATTGGAAAACTTGTTGTCTATATAAATATAAATATTTGTAAAATATATGTAAACTTATAAATTCATTACGTTCCTTTTTTTCAACATTCACCCTTCAGCACAAGAGTAGATAGTGTATATACTAAATAAAATATAAGGAAATTGTATTTTGAACGACTTGTCAATTTTATCATTGTTAAGTAAAAATCTGTTTCCTTGTTTTGTTTAATATCACAGTTAGTTACACAGCGGAGGTGGCACTTTATGTCGGTCTCCTCTCTACTATTGTTTCGAGATCAGATCATTCACAGCCGTAACTAATTTGTGATACCAGTAGTCCTCTCAGACACTGGGACTTCACCATTTTCTGCAGAAATTCTATTTCTGTAATTTTCAGTACTATACTGATCCTACAGCCAAATAAAACCTCTCGCCACACTGGGGGCTCGTTCCTGGGATATTTCTGTATATCTTGAGCCATACTTAGTCTATTCATCTATCTACATTCTATCTTGTGCCACCCATAGATAACATAAGGACAATTTTTTTTGAGAAAATCATAATAGGATTTTTTTTTACATTATTTTCGTAGCAGGAGTACCATTTAGTACTCAGTAAATAGTTGATGCTCACAAAGTTGCACGGAAATTTATTTGTTCATTTAAATTAATTAAGTTTAATTAAAATATTTGGTTATAGTAACTATACATACCCTCTCTAAGTAACGCCATGGCTGATCTAGTGAAGTTCAGGACTGCGATCATGCAGATGGGTAAGGAATTAAATTTGACAGGTGATGCTCTCACTCAGTATGTCACAACAGAAGTGGACAAACACATGGATAGGGAAGAAAGAAAGTTGCAATTAGAAACTGAAGCAAAGAAATTAGAGGCTGATAGAGAAGCAAAGAAATTTGAGGCTGAAGAAAGGCGGTTGCAAGCTGAAAGAGAAGACAAAAGACTGGAAGCTCAGAGAGAAGACAAAAGGCTGGAAGCTGAGAGAGAAACCAAAAGATTAGAAATTGAAGCCAAGAAATGGGAGGCTGAAAATGAGGAAAGGAAATTACAAGCAGAGAGAGATTAAAAGAGCTTGAAATTCAGGCAAATACTGGCAATAATGGTGGTAGCTCACCTCACTCTGAGAGTAGCTCCAGCCAGAGCACCTCAAGTGGGGCCATGAATTTTCATCTGGACCCATTTGTTGAGAAAGAAGACGCCATTGAGTCGTACCTGGATAGATACGAAAGACTAGCCACTACCTATGGCTTAGTGAAAGAAAAATGGAGTCTTAAACTATCTCAGGGATTGAGAGGTGTAGCCTACGATGTATATTTGAAGCTCTCAAGAGATGACCAGGAAGATTATGAAATCCTGAAACAGGCACTGCTTGTGAGATATGAAAAGAACTCAGAATCATATAGAAAGAAATTCCGAACAGCTAAACTTCTTCCAGGAGAAAACTATCACCAATTCTCTGCTAGATTGGAAACCTATTTGGAAAAATGGAGTAGTTTAGGAAAGTGTCAGGATCTGAAAGAAATGGTAATGATGGAGCAAGTGAAAGAGTCCATGCCTCAAGAAATGAGGAAGTTTATCATGGAACAAGGAGCAGAGAGATTGGAAGATATTGTAACTGTTGCTGAGAGATATCAAGCAGCTCAGGCAGAAGTATTAGGAAATAGGAAAAAGCAGGATGAAAACTTCACATCATCACAAAACTATACCAAATATGAACAAAAAGACCATACCACAAGGAACAAACAAAGATTTGAACAAAAGGACAAAAAACCCTCTAAGATCGGATAAGACACCTTACCGGAAGGAAGGAAAGTGGTGTAAAACTTGTCTAATGAGTAACCACAATACTGCAGACTGCAGAAGGAACAACCCTCCTTATTACGCTGCATGTCTCACAACAGGGAACAAGGGAAGGAAGGAACTGGCAGGTAGTCAGAATGACCTCCATCATCCCCCTGTCTGTGAGGAAGTGACATGTAATGGCACTAAAATTCAGTGCTTATATGATTCAGGTTTGGAATTCGACTCAGTCGGAGTGCAACCCTAGTGCACCCTGACCAACTTACCACAGAAACAGTGGACATACAAGGGGCAATGCAGGGAACCGGCACCATGACACTTCCAATAGCAAAGATCAACGTGAGAACTCGCTATGTGGAAGGAGTGATAAGAGCAGCAGTGAGTGATGATCCTATATACCCGCTGGTAATAGGATGTAAATATGTCTTTTTGGGTGACCCAATAAAACCTGTTGTCATGGCAGCAAACCATACCAGGTCGAGCACCAAAAAGGAGGAGGAAGATCCAATAAACATTCATCGTACAAAGATGAAAAAGGCTCAAACCGCAGATAGCACCTTGAAGCCTTGTTTTGGCAAATTGCCAAAGGCCCATAACCCTCCAGAGAAAGGAGACTACTATATGGAAAATGGCCTACTCTACAGACAAGCTGGAAAAGGACCTAAAGGGCATGGACAGCTGGTAGTGCCAAAATTCTATAGGGAGGAAATTATGGAGCAAGAGCATGCTACATCAGGCAGTGGCCACAGAGGAAAAGGGGCCACTGGTCAAAATATAGCATTGCGATATTACTAGCCAGGAATAATTGAAGACATAAGTCGGTATATGAAATCCTGTTCAGAATGTAACCAGGTAACCTCATTCCGAAGCGTAGACCAGTTACAGGACCTAGGGAAGCATGGTTGCGGACGTAGGCCCACAAAGAAAATACACAAGAGAAAACAACAGGTAGATACAGTGATAACGAGAAAACGAAATCACACGTTTACTGTTACACCAGTAACCATGGCAACTCTCCGTAATGTACAGAGAGGGGACGAGAGACATCCCACCCTGACTAGATATTTGTCGGAACACCATGGCCTGGATCATTTGGAAAATTTGGTCAGCAACCAGTTTTAAAAAAGCTGCAGAAACAAACCCGAACCAAAGGAGGTAGGAACCAGGGCTGTACCAAACAGTTGATGGAGACAGGCCCCACTTCGGTATACTGCCCCTTACAATAGAAATAGGTGTGGGTCCGGCAACGTTGTTGTATTGCCGTCCCCATACACAGTCCACTGGAAGCATTGCTGCGGACATGGACTGAACAATAGCAAGCACAAGCACTCAAGGATGAGATTGACTATCTCTTAAAAGAGAAAATTATTTCAAAGTCTGAATCTCCCTATAGCTCAAGTGTGGTGCTATTAAGGAAGCCTAGTGGTGAACACAGGTTATGTATTTACTACAAGAAGCTTAATGCTATCACAGAATCTCAGGTAGACCCATTACCTGACACCAACCAGCTGTTCTCTACACTGAGTAAGGCTAGGTATTTATCAAAGGTAGATCTAAGCAAGGGATACTACCAAATACCAGTGAAACCAGAAGTTAGGAAAATGCTGGCATTTAGTACATCAGACGGACACTATGAGTTTAATGTACTACCCTTTGGGCTGAAAAATGCTCCCAGTATCTTTTCAAGAATGATGAGGAAATTGTTGGAACCTCTACAAAATCCCCATATCACTAACTTTATGGATGACATTCTTGTTGCTACAAACACATTTGAAGAGCATATAGTAGCGCTCTCCATGTTGTTTGACAGACTGAGAGCCACTGGATTGACTGCACGTCCAACCAAGTGCTATATCGGTTGTAAGGAGTTGGAATTCCTAGGTCACACGATTTCCCCAGGTCATATGTCTCCTGACCCAAAGAATATAGAGAAGTTAAAGAAGGCACCCAGACCTCAAACGAAGAAAGATGTGAGATCATTCGTGTCATTATGTGGGTTCTATCAGAAGTACATACCCCACTTTAACTCTCTGTGTGCACCATTAACTAACTTAACGAAGAAAGGACAGCCTGACAAAATCCAATGGAATGCTGATTGTGAAAAAGCTTACACAGAGCTAAAAGCAAAACTCACCAGCAAACCTATCCTTACGCTACCCGATATCACACAGGAATTTGTATTAAGGACGGACGCTAGCAGTATAGGGATTGGTGCAACTCTCTTGCAGAAATCAAAAGCCCAGCCGGAGGTACTTTTACCAGTCGCCTACGCCAGTAGGAAGCTGAATGCAGCTGAGTTGAACTACTCGACCATAGAGAAAGAATGTTTAGCTCTAATTTGGTCCATCAACAAATTTTCACCTTACCTGTATGGAACACACTTCATTGTCCAAAGCGATCACCAACCTTTAACTTTCTTGGCTGCATCTAAAAAGTTAAATTTGAGATTGTTAAGGTGGAGTCTGCTTCTTGCGCCTTATTCCTTTACCGTGAATTACATTCCGGGAAGAGACAATGTAGGAGCTGATTTTTTAAGTCGACACCCTAGTACTCTGGAAGGACAGATGCAAAAGGATTAACCACAGCAGGGGTTTACACGTCAGCTATGACAAGTCACAGCTAGGAAAGGAGGGGGCTATGTCGTGAAACGAGTGTAACCCACTACTTTGTTAATCACTATGTCGAGATGCAGATTTGCTTCAACCAATCAACGAGCAACGTTCACCAGTCTCTGAGACAGAATAAATTAACGGCCATCATGTTCACGCAAGATGGCGGATTAAAACTGAATAAAATTAGGCTGTACGAGCAAAAGACGAAACCGGAGGAAACCAATCAGCTTGCTCCGCCAGGAACCAACCGAAAGCCTTGCTTAAGAATTCATCTACCTATATAATCGGGCGAAATGTTATGCTAAGCACGCAACCAGACACGAAGCCAGAGATACCGACTGACTGAAGAGGAGAGAAGCTGTCACGATTTATTGCTTACCTGAGGGCATCGACCTGCAGCCTACTTCACTAGTCGAGTCAAACTGGCCTTTTTAAAATCTTGGAGGGTAAATATAAATTTACGATAACCTTTAGGAAAATAGGCCTTCAGCAGGTATATAATGGTGGTATTTGTTGTGTGTCATTATACTACCTACACCTGTATATATATATGTTAAATATATATATATAATATATATATATATATATATATATATATATATATATATATATATATATAACATATATTGTTTTAATATGAATATATCAAGTTACTGATTGTATCTTGGGGGAATTAGGTATAATGATTTTATTTCCTAATATGATTGAATAGACGAAGACTAATAGGACTCATACTTCAATCTATTGTCTCCTATACTTTGATCTATTGTCTCATCTAACTCCAACTGCAATATAACCAAAACAGTCCTTGTTAGGACTCAATCTATTGTCTCCTATACTTCGATCTATTGTCTCATCTAACTCCAACTGCAATATAACCAAAACAGTCCTTGTTAGGACTCAACCTATTGTCTCCTATTACTTCAATCTTCTTCTTCTTCTTCTTCTTCTGCGTTCGGTTTGTAGTCATGCTAAATCTGCAGGCCTGTCGCCAGGACGAAGTCCACAGTCTTTTCCAGGTCGGCGCAGCAGCCCCATAGCTTCTGCTGGAGCTCATCACCTTTTGGCCAGGTCGCACGTCGCAATTTATCATGGGTTGGACAGTTCTGGAGAATGTGTTCTGGAGTCTGGATATCAGTTCCACAAGGGCATTCATTCGTGTGGGATATCTTGAGGCGATAGAGATGTCCAAGTAATCTGCAGTGACCAGTTCTCAGGCGGAAAATTGTCGTCTGTTGGTGTCTGTTTAGGTGGTGGATTGGGTCATCTCTGCTGTATATATCCCCTTCCTCCTTCCACTGATTTTTGTACTTGTTGTGGATGATGGTTTTTGCTTCCCGATAGGGCAATGGGTGGCTGTATTGTTCCATTTTACTGCCACTTCTTGATAGAGCATCTGCTTTCTCATTACCAGCGATTCCACAATGGGCAGGTAACCACTGAAGGGCAATGGTTGATGACCTTTGGATGATGTTAAGCTCAGATCTGATCTCATTCATCATGTTATCATTTCTGGTGTTTTGTATTGATTCAAGTAATGATCTGCAGTCGGTGAAGATTACTATCTTAGCTTGTGGCTGCTGTTCAGGTCTGGTGAGGATCTTCAGGGCTTGCAGTAGTGCCATAGCTTCTGCCCTAAAATTGGAGGAGATCTTTCCAGTTGGGAAGGCCTTTCGGATGATCTTTCCATTTAGGAATCTTATAAAAATGCCTCCTCCACCGTTCTTTACTGCCCCCTCAGCAGATCCATCTGTGTATGCATGTGTCCACTCCTTCGGGTTGTACTTTTCTTCAATCATTTCTTGAGCCAAAGTTTTTAGTTGTTGAGGGGTCAGGTGGCCTTTCTTTTTTATTTCAGGGACTTCTGTGATGATAGATATATTTCCATGGCGGTCGTCTGGCTCCTCGTAATCAATTAACATTTCAATCTCAGTAGATCGATTTGGGAGGAGGTCTTCATGGCGTCGATGCAAATGTTTGGAGATGTTTAGGAAGCTGGTTCTTTTCAGCCTGTTCTTTGTCACATTATGGAGTTTGGCATGCATTGGATGTCTTGGCATTCGTAGAAGCTTCTCACTGTGAGTGAATACCTTTTCCTCACGTCTGTCATCAAGAGAGCGGATGTTGGTGTATCGCTCCATTGCCTGGATTGGAGAAGTCTTCATCCCTCCAGTGATTAGTCTAAGGCCTGAATTTTGCACTTTCCCTAGACATTCTGTGTTTGTTTTAGATGCTGTGGCCCAGGCTGACATGCCATATTCAAGTACAGGTCTGACTGTGCCTGTATAGACTTTTTTAAGTATGTTGGTATTTGCCCCCCAACTTGTGCCAGCCAGTTTCTTCATAATAGAGAGCTTTCTTATTGCTCTCTGTTCTACTGCTTTTATGTGCGGCTTCCAGGTGAGTCTCTTATCCAACTTGACTCCTAGGTATATTGGGTTTTCCTCGATTGGAAGTTCACTTCCATTTAGCTGCAGTTTAATCGTTTCTCGGCGATTTGACAGAGTGAAGCAGGTTGCTACTGTCTTGGAGAGGTTTATTTGTACTCCCCAATCTGATGCCCATTTACCGATGGTATTTAGCGCTGCTTGCATCCTGAACTTCGCAGTAGGCAAATGTTCAGCAGCACACCAGGCAGCAAAATCGTCAGCATGAAGAGCCCTGGAGATATGCCCGGACAGTTTCTCTGCAATATCATTTATATATATGATAAAAAGTGTGGGGGAGATAACTCCTCCTTGTGGCACACCCTGTTGTAGAGTGACGCGATGGCTCAGTTTCCCATCAAGTTTTACTCTTGCTGTGCGGTATCGAAGAAAGTCCCGTATCCAGTTGAACATTCTCCCTTCAATTTTGCTGTTGAGCATCTTAAGGAGGAGTCCTTCTTTCCATACTTCAATCTATTATCTCCGATAAAACCAACTGAAATATAACCAAAACAGTCCTTGTTAGGACTCAATCTATTGTCTCCTATATCTCAATCTATTGTCTCCTATAATTCAATCTATTGTCTCCTATAACTTCAGTGTTATCTCAGATAAAACCAACTGCAATATAACCAAAACAGTCCTTGTTAGGACTCAAGCTATTGCTTCATCTAACTCCAATCTATTGTCTCCTATAACTCCCACCTGATATATCACCAAACAGTCCTCGTCTCTTATACTCCTATCAATAGAACATAACGTTATTGTTAGGATATATTATAGCACTTGTCAGAGAGGGCCTGGTATATTATAGGGGGAAGGAAAAGGTTGTATCACACCTAGGTGTACATATTATTGGATTTATTCATGTATTGAATTATATTATTGGATGTATTCATGTATTGACTTTATATTATTGAATGTATCCATGTATTAGTTTATCAGAAGGAATGTTTTGCACTGTCTTGTCTCGCTATTGCTAAATCATACTGAGCCATGTTGTCATTCATCCTACAATGCAGACACTGAGACACGCTCATTTCATCCACATTAGAAATAGGTGGGCTTGAGGACAGAAATTAGCCCCTATTTTTCCTTGTTACAGGTTTATTCGTGTCCTACAAACTGAGGTCGTATGTTCGAGTCAATCCCGCTGCCTGGAACTTCGCAGGAGCATAGAGATTGTACAGAAGCTACATCTTTAGTCCCCCTCAGTCTTGGGTGGGCTAAAGTAACGAGCCTCAGCAGGAGTTGTGTGACCCAAACTAAGGAGAACAGAACGTTTTAAGAGATGAGTACCCAGTAGTACCATTTCTGTCGGCATTGTGAGCATAGAAACTGTCAGTGATGAGAAAGTGACTTAGCACAGCAAGAGACAAAAATAACAGCATAGCTGATAAATGTTATATCCTTAATTAACAGCACAGCTGATATAATTTTTGTTCCTATAATTGGAAAACTTGTTGTCTATATAAATATAAATATTTGTAAAATATATGTAAACTTATAAATTCATTACGTTCCTTTTTTTCAACATTCACCCTTCAGCACAAGAGTAGATAGTGTATATACTAAATAAAATATAAGGAAATTGTATTTTGAACGACTTGTCAATTTTATCATTGTTAAGTAAAAATCTGTTTCCTTGTTTTGTTTAATATCACAGTTAGTTACACAGCGGAGGTGGCACTTTATGTCGGTCTCCTCTCTACTATTGTTTCGAGATCAGATCATTCACAGCCGCAACTAATTTGTGATACCAGTAGTCCTCTCAAACACTGGGACTTCACCATTTTCTGCAGAAATTCTATTTCTGTAATTTTCAGTACTATACTGATCCTACAGCCAAATAAAACCTCTCGCCACATCTGCCCTTTACCCTAGCAGAGAAGCCCCAATCTGATTTCTCACCATGGATCATAGACCCATCAGTATACACAATGGCATCATTATCCCTGGCATGATCATGTATCAGTTGATTAATTTCCAGTTCTGCTTTCCCACTGCCCCAAGTCCTACACTCTCTGCCGAGGCTGATGATGACTTGCTGGTGGTTAATCCAGTTCTCATCAGACTTCGGGAACTCCTCCATAATGGAGTTCCCATTAAGATCATTAACTTAATAAGGAAGACCCATGAAGACATGACATGCAGAGTTCTTTATGAAGGACAACTTACAGAACCGTCTAGGATGAGAACTGGAGTGAGACAGGGATGCCTCTTGTCTACATTTCTTTTCTTACTAGCAATAGATTGGGTTATGAAAACCCACGACATCACACAACAGAAATGAAATCCAGAGGGTCCTGACTAAACAGCTTGATGATCTGGATTTTGCAGATGACTTGGCTCTTCAGTCCCATAACCATAATCAGATGCAAGAGAAAATGAAAATTCTCGATGAGAGGTCACAACAAGTGAGCCTGAAAATACACAGGGAAAAGACAAAGATTATGAGAATAAATGCAAGAAATGATAACAAGGTTGAACTTGAAGAAACACCACTAAAGGATGTAGAATAGTACACATATCTTGGCAGTAATATAGACAAAGTTGGAGGGACAGACAATGATATCAAAATAAGAATACAAAAAGCAAGAGGAGCTTTCATTGCATTGGGAAATATATGGAGATCAAGAGAAATCAGATCCAACATGAAAATAAGATTCTTCACTCAAATGTGAAGTCAGTCCTATTGTATGGCTCTGAGACATGGAGAGCAACAAAAACAACAACCAAAAAGCTACAGACTTTTATAAACGAGTGCTTGCGTCGAATAGAAGGACTGAAATGGTATGACGAAGTCACAAATGTGGAATTGATGATAAGAACTAGACAAGTGCCAGTGGAACAAGAGTTGAGAAGAAGATGCTGGTGATGGATAGGACACACATTGAGGAAACCTGTTGATAGCATTACAAGGCAGTCCTTGTTCTGGAATCCACAGGGAAAGAGAAGCAGAGGTAGACCAAAAAATACACGGAGAAGAGAACTGGATCCAGAGGTGAAAATGATGAGGAAAACATGGAAAGAACTTGAGCAGATGGCACAGGACAGGAAGACCTGGCATGTGTTTGTTCAAGGCCTATGCTCCTCAGGGAGCTAAAGGGTATTGATTGATCAGACTTACTCCACTCTAGCCCTTTAAATATATTTTCAACTGTGGTCACCTGATTGATCGTTGTCTCTGTGTAGCGTAATTTGTATACACATGCCTTGTTAATGAATGAAGTAGAGACGAATTGGGTCACCCAATCAAAATGCAAGAACCTGCACCAACCGATCGATAACGTTATGGCTTTTTAACATGGCGACAGAAGTGTTCTAAATTCTGGAAGGATTTATAGTTAGTATAGGCAAATGCATTATCAGAAAGTGATAGAAGTTGGTTAGTTTGTCGAAGGATAAATCCAGAAATATGCATTTTAAAGGAATAGTGGATGGAAGAAGTACTTATGGAGAAAATTGAGATTAACTGACCCAGCACATGGAAAACTACCAAGTCGATAGACTTTAAAAATGTGTAAATATTATATATCAGAACCAATTACAGCTTAATACATATGGAAAAAAAGCTCACATTATGGGAATTAAAAGGAGATATATCAGAAGATTAGGGATAGACGTGTTTAGATGTACGGAGGAGAGGTTTGGTTGGTAGCTCACACAGTGTCACTCGGAACTACGAAAACCAATAGGGCGGAAACTAACTTATTGACCTTGTTCTCCGATACATCCGCTGCTACCCTATAAGAAGAGGCAGTGCAGTATTCAAAACACACACTAACACAACACAGGCCAGAGATAGACAGAAGAAGAGAGCTTGCCAAGGCTACTACATTGTCACATGTTTGCCGTGCAGAATTACTTAGTCCCCCTCAGTATTGGGTGGGCTGATGCAAAGATCTTTAGCATACAGTGTTGTCTGTCACGCTAACAAGAACAGACCTTACTCTAAAGATGAGTTTACAACAGGACCAATTCATGCAGTGTATGTGAGCAGTCAAAGTTGATGATGATAAATACTGACTTAGTAGCATAGCCAGAGACTAGTGAGAACAGAACATTTGATAAACTTCTATTTCAATGCAAGTGGAAGATCCAAGAAGGAACTTTTATTTAAGTTAATTACTTAGATTATAAATTCACCATCACCCAAATTTTGTAATATATTTATTCATTGAGTTCCATCATCCAACATTCACAATTCAGCACAAAGAAAGATAGATGTAAATAATAAATTTAGAAATTGCACTCAGCTGACTTATTAGTTTTATAATTGTTGAAGTTGAGTTTTATTCTGATTTATTTGATTATCACAGGTAGTTACATAGCAGGGTGGCACTGTAGGGTCTGACTTACTCTGAATACCAGTGTTATTCTCCAACACTGGGTCTTCACTCTTTTCATACAGAATTCTAGTTCTGTTTCTTCAGTACTACTACTGACACTACACACATTTAAATACCTTTAGCTACACTCTGCCTGTGCCATCCCCCTCTTGATTCTTGCTTCCTTAATGTCAGCTTTGTTTCCATGCGGCGGCAGGGGGGGTTACTCGCATGTAGGCTTTTGTCTAGGCCATCGCATATCTGGATCTAATCTACAGCACACGAAGCATGTACCTCATTGTCACAATGGGGGTATTTCGCGTACAGCCCTTCATTTTGAATGTGTTCTAGTCATTCACACTGTGTTACTGACAGCGTGAGTATTCACAGCCCATACTCAATGACCGAAATGACTAACAAACTGAATGCTGCCAATGAATACCATTTTTAGATTAACAAGACAATAACACACAATAAACAAATAACAACCACATGGTTATGAAAGGGCACGAATTAACAAATATTGCTTGTGCATATGACCAAACAAATATAGCTCCAAAAGACTGAACTACCATAATGTACACAGGAAATTTTCTTAGGCCTCTTTTTATAGTGAACTACCAGTTTAAGTACTTTAAAAATGGTGCTGTTGTGACCCAATTTACGCTCATCATTGGGAGCATATCTTCTCTTTTTCTTTCTCTTCAGCATTTTCATTAAAAGATGGGTTAAAAAAACAAAGTAATAGAAGTCTAAAAAGAAATAGTGAATTAACGTGGATTCAGACAAGGAGAAGCTAGCTGAACTTCTCATAATCTTCATAAAGCACAAATAGTGAAGCACTAATAGATGGATATATGAATGACAAGAAATGTATTCTGAGATCTAATGGCACCATTGACAATATGACATTAGTAAATACAACAACCACATCACAAGTATATATTCATGATTGTCTATACTGTTTTGTGTATTTTTTGTTATCCATGTTTCTGCTCCAAACATCAAAATAAGTTTACAATTTATATTAAACATCAAAGGTGAACACAAATAGAAAGCGTAAGCCATACTGGGACAAAGAAACAGCCTCAAAATTACAAACTGAAAATTTTGGACTGAAGTACACTCTTAATTCTGATTTGTTGCCAAGTTTCAGCACACTCACACTGATTGTTTATGCTAGGTGAAACTATATGATCATTCTTGTGTTTTTGTTTCAGTGCACAGTCCGGCATGTTTCAATGCAAATATTTTGCTTATTTTTCAATTAATTTGCAGAAAATTGACAAAAACTGATAGTTTATTAATTCTTCGCTATTTATATGTATATGTTACTCAGTTCTCATTATGGTGTATGGCAAGGCTTAACTCCCTTTGATTTATGAGAGTCCAGCCAACGATACAAGAGTTCCCTTGCCCAGCTGATCGTAGGTGGCTTGAAATGCAATCCAAATGAAATGTTCCCAGTGACCGAGTGAATAATTTATCTGCCCTGAGTCGTGAGAAATCACGGGGTTAGTGAGTACTAATGGGAAGAAGACTTGAAGAGAAAAAGTTTCTCATTATAATACTAACGGAAAATATAGTTTCATTTCTAGAGATAAGAGAGATTTGGAGAGGTATACAAATTTAGTGATTGCTAAATCAGAGGCAGATCTCCAATCCAACCTGCAAGTCTGGAAGGAAGAGCTGGAGAAGAGAGGGATGGTCATAAGCAGCTCTAAAACAAAATCCATGGTGATATCACGAGAAGAAAGAAGACATCAGATTAAGCTGGGAGAACAGGTCCTGGAGCAGGTCGACCACTTTAAATACCTCGGAGCTATTATAGACCGAAAGGGAGGCATCAAAGAAGAGTTGGCCACTCGAAAAGCAGCAGCTAGGAGACTTTTTCAGGCCATAAATCGAGGATTCCTCAGCAAGAGAGAGGTTGGTAAGAAAATGAAGATGGCTGTATACCACTCCACCTATGTCCCAGTCTTGACATATTGGATGTGAGTCATGGGCAATGACTACAACCCACAAAAGCCAGATCCAAACCTCAGAAATGAGGTATCTGAGGAAGGTGGTTTGAAGTAACAAGAAGAGACATGGTCCGCAACCAGACGATATGTCAAGGCCTAAAATCCCACCCCCTGCAGACCCAAGTAGAACACTACAGCCCCAACTAAGATGGTTTGGCCATGTCTGCAGAATGGGAGAAGATCGGCTACCACGACAAGCATGGGAAACAAAGAGCCAGGGATCCAGACCCCCAGGACAAGCCAGAGTCCGCTGGGAGGACAACATTAGACAATCTCTGAAGGACTGAGGACTAGAATGGAACCAGGCCAGGAGGAAGACAGCCGATAGGATAGTCTGGCGCTCTCTCTTCCAAACCTCTACACCTCAATGGTAGAAGGGGAACGACTAAGTAAGTAAGTATAAGAATTTAGACAAAAGATAGAGTGGGTTAGAAGAGTGGAATGCCACAATATAATATGAAGCAGTTATGTTTAGTATCCAAATTGTAACCCTTCAGGGGCTGAACAAGATATTTTCTAAGTTATGCATAGGATACAAACTCTGCATACTTGACCTTAATGAAGGAAGGGTACAAAGCATGAAAACGTCACCATCTTGGTAGAAAAGGAAAGAAGAACAGAGGAAAAATAAGGTGTGTGTGCCAGTCAAGAGTAGTTGATTTTTTTTCTGCTTAGACGGGCTGCCGATTGGCCAGGCCACACTTGGTAGTCAAAAACACAAGTGGTCCTGCTCCTTTGGTGTCAAGAAGCTAAATGACAAAATGTCCAGCTGTCAATTGCCTCTGTTGATTACATCTGATGCCCTCAAATCCAAAATTCTGCATGTCCACCACTTGTCTTGAGCAAAATTTGCAAACGTTCAAAGCAGGCAGTAAATCAAACTAGGGTGCTATGCAAACAACCAGTATGCCTGCACAGAGTCAAGGGAAATAACTGTCTATTTCAATGACCCCCAAACTATGGTGCAGACTAAAACATTATGAGGATGAAAACCGACTTGTATGTGATTTTCACAATGTAGCTTGTAGGACAGGTCACTGACCCTATAATTTCCCGATGTACACAGTTACCTCCTTTATACTTCCTCTCATCCTCCGGCTTGTCGGGACTCCTTGCCTTTCTCACTACTTCACAGGATTTTGTGAATAAATTTCCTTTTGTTAATTTATTCACAAAATCCTGTCACAGAATGCTCCAAAGTATCTTTGGCCGCTTTTAAAATACAATGACAGACGTAGTCAGCGCTTAAACAAATTACAGGTACCCAAGCCCAGGCTTGACCTATTTAAAACTAGTTTGGCTTACTCAGCTGCTCATCTTTGGAACAATCTTCCCAATGACCTGAAAAACACGCACAGTCCTTACTCATACAATCGTATACTGTTCAAATACTTTATGAGTGCTGATTATATGCCACCCTAACTGATTGTGTTGTACTTTTATCTAATATACTGTATGGAGGCTCTGATGATCTAGTTTTCATTACAATACACTTATTCTTAATATTATATTCTTAATAACTTATATTCTTAATTTTATGATCAGGTACTGTTAATGTATGCTGTTATACTTCCTTGTAATGTTGCACTGCCCTTAAATTAATACTTTCAGTACGCTGGAGAATGTTGAGTAACAGTAATAAAAGATGAGTAAGAGGATGGAAGAATGCAAGAGGGGACTGTGTCCGATTTTAACCCTTGGCAAATTAATTGCTTTCATATATGTCTAACTATCGATCTTGTCTGATTCTGGTCTTGAGTTTGGGACGCAAAGACAGTGAGGAAAGTAACTGTTTACCCACCTCATCTTGATGAACCTAAAAAAAAAAAAAGTCCCTTAGTCATTCAGTTGAACACCATATGAACATTTTACAAGTTCTCATAACATACCTCTGAATATGTCTCAAATCACTAATTTACAGTACGAAGAATTCGACTCTTATGTCTTGTTGTTATTGTTTTTTGTTGTTTTTTATTTTTTTTTATTTATTTTTATTTTTTATTTTATTTATTTATTTTTTTTTTTTTCAAATTCATTATTATTATTAATTTTTTTATTTTTTTTTTATTATTTTAATTTTTTTATAAAAACACTTTAATTATGATGATTATTGCAAATGTAATATTACTTTTATAATGATAAATGCCTTAATAATGCTTAAAGTAAATGTGAGGATGAAAGGATAGTATACATGATGAGAGAGAGACGAAGGGCAGAATGTCAGACGGGCCTGCGTGCCCAATTCTTAACCCTTTGAAAATAAAGTTTGTTCGTTCGTTCGTTCGTTCCGCCTCCGTCGGTTATGCCAAGATGATGACAACTTTCTATGCCGAGCACAAGAAATGTTGGACTTCTTCCGTAACAGACAGTATCCAGAAGATGTTCTTACCTCTGCCTTAGAACGTGTTCTCCCTATCTCACGTCTAGAGGCCCTCAAACCCCGCCAAAAAAACCTCCTCTGATAGAGTCAAGTTAATAATGACCTATCACCCTCACAGCACTGCTGTCAAAAGGATCCTGTTTCGCCACCTACCTCTCCTCCAAGCTGACCCAGTGGCGCGGGAAGCATTTAGTGAGCCACCCTTGCTGGCATATAGATGGGACAAAAATTTGAGGGACCTCCTAGTCCACAGCCGTTTGAAAACCGTCAACGATGGCCACTTTGGAACCAAACCATGTAACCGTACACGATGTAAGACATGTCAGTATGTAATCGAAACACGTTCAGTCTCGTTCCCTAACGCCAAGTTCACCATCACCCATGGCTTCACATGTGAGTCACGCAACGTCATTTATGCTATTATATGCAAACGTTGCACCATTACGTACATCAGCCAAACGGGCACACGACTGGGCGACCGATTCTGCAGACACCTCTATGACATCTCTCAGTTTAATTCCACACCTGTGGACATCCACTTCAATGGCCCTGACCACCACGGTGCTACTGACATCCAGGTGACAGCCATCAGTCGGTTTCGCCAGGAACAACGCCTCATCCATCTTATGGGTTGCCTCAAACCACACGGTTTGAATACCCAACATTCTTTTGTCTGAGACGCCTTTCTCTATCGAGTCCCAGTTGTATTATGACTTTCTACTTTGATGCGATCACCCCTTTTCTTTTTTTTTTTAATTACCATTTTTTTAATTTAATAATTTTATTTATTTATTTATTTACTTATTATTACTTTTTTTTTTTTTTTTAATTTGTTTATTTTATTTTATTAAAAAAAATGTTTTTTAAATTATTTTTTTCCTTTATTATTTTTTATTTTATTTATTTCTTTATTTATTTTTATTTATTTATTTGTTTTAAATTTATTAATTATTATTATTTATTTATATTTTATTTTATTTATTTTATTTATTATTTATTGATTACTATTTTCTTTTTTCTCACTCTTTTCCAGTCCTTGTTTTCATTATTTCTTATTTTTAATGTACTATCAACTTCCTCTTTCCGGTTTAGTGGCAGCCATCTTGCTTCACATGTGACTGGACTTAATATTAAGGGAGTTTTTTTCTCTTATTTTTATAGTTTCATGTTCTCTACTTAATTCTCATTTTCTTTCCCTCCTGTCTCTTGTTTGTCTGTTCCTGACGAAGGCCTTGTGGCCGCAACGTAGGTTTTTCTTGTCCTTCTCCTTGTAAGACGTATTACTATTTGTGTGGGTGTGTGTGTTTTTTTTTTTTTTTTTCAACTGTTTTACCCCGTCTTACGGCAGTTCTCCTCATATACTTATATATTACCCCATAACTGACTGCACTGTCTACCTGTTTGCTCACTTTTCACTTTTATCTCCTCTCTTACTTTCGATCTATTCACCTACTTTCATTGTTTATTATTTTTTATTTATTCTTTATATCTATTAAATAAATTATTTTTATATAAAATTTTATTTATTTTTGCATGTGTGTGGTCTCACTCGATTTGCCATTATGCCTTCACTGAAACACTTCATTAATTCACTTCGGTCTTCTATTACCACCTCATTCAGCCTCTTACCACCTGATATATCTCGCACTGCAATTGATTTTGCATTTGCTACATTCAAGAAAACTAGATTCACTTGCCATCTCCACTTTATCCGCACCTGCCTCCGCCTTAAAGTTCTCCCTCATGGCTTCACTTCTCACTTCAACCCCTCTGCTGGCCATATTCACCCTCGTGAACATCGCCTCTTACAGCGCATCGAGACCACATGTGGGTTCCAGCGTATGCGAGCTGTCGCAGCTATCCATTCCCGCCTCCTGGCAGATATCAGTGCTCAGCAGTCTCAGCTTCTACTCCGCTTACGCAGTCTCACCTCCAGCTACTTTCCTGCCTTCCCCATTATCCGCATTATTATCCATACCCTCAACCGGCAATTGTATGATTTTTTATCCGCCCAGAAAAAGGACAAACTTTCCCGCCTCTGTCCTACCCCTGAGACTGTCCCTGCCTCCTCTACTCCATCTCGTTCCCAGGTTGTTTGTATTCCCTCTGATCTTGCCCTCTCTGAGGGAGAGCTTTCAGTCCTCAGCAAGGGCTTGCACTTTGTCCCTCTCTAACCATCCTCTGATCAGTACAATCTCCTCCAAGATGTCCATCGGTTTCATCGCCGTCTGCGACTTCAGCTCCATTACCGCAACAGTGATGGTCCTCAGAGATCGCAGGCTGAATCAGATGATGCCTTTGCACGCTTTGCTCCTCCCAAGAATAAACATTTTACATCCTCTCCTGGGGCTTCCCACGCTCTGGATTTATATATTCAGAATACCCTCCACGACACTCAGCAGCTCCAACCTCAACGCCTGCGTTATTCAAACCTTTCTTCTGATGAGTCTCATGCCCTCTCTAAGCTCCGCCACAGAGATGACATTGTTATCAAACCGGCTGACAAAGGAGGTGCCAATGTGGTATGGCGCAAGGACCTGTACCTCCAAGAAGGTAATAAGCAGCTCACCAACAGCTCCTTCTACCAGCGCCGTGACAATGATGCGACAGTCCTCAACAATCGTCTGGTCCATGACACCATCAAAAGTCTTATCGCCAACAAGTCCTTACCTTCTAGCGCTTCTCATCTCCGAATTGACAATAGTGGTCTGGGCAAGCCTGTGTTTTATATGCTTCCCAAAATTCATAAACCCTCCAACCCTGGGAGACCCATTGTCTCTGCGTGTGCCTGCCCTACCGAACGTATATCAGACTTCCTCGACGGCATCTTCCAGCCTATTGTAGAGCAGCTTCCTTCCTTCTTAAAGGACACAAACCATGCTCTTACTACTTTTTCCTCTATTCAGCTTTCTCCAGACCGTACCTACCGTTTATTTCTGTTAGATGTTTGCTCACTTTACACTTCCATTCCTCACTCTGATGGTCTCCGAGCTCTCCGGTTTTTCCTGGACCAGCGCACGCACCCCTCTATCGCTACAGAGACTCTCCTGCGCCTTGCAGAACTGGTCCTTCGACTCAATTCCTTTGAGTTCAATGGACAGTTCTTTGACCAAATAAGTGGAGTTGCCATGGGCACCAAGATGGGTCCCAGTTATGCCTGCCTCTTCATGGGCTACCTGGAGTATCAGGTGTGGCAGCAGTATCCTGGACCTTTTCCATTGATGTATCATAGATACATCGATGATGGCATAGGTTTCACCGATATGCCAGAGGTTGACCTATCTAGGTTCATTAATTTCATTAACAACTTCCACCCTGCGATCCAATTCACCTCTCACATCTCCACTGTCTCTGTTAATTTCCTTTACATTGTTGTCACTATCACTCCCCCCCCACCTCACCACTTCGGTGTACTACAAACCCACCGATGCACACAGTTACCTCCTTTATACTTCCTCTCATCCTCCGGCTTGTCGGGACTCCTTGCCTTTCTCACAACTTCTCCACCTCCGTCGGTTATGCCAAGATGATGATAACTTTCTATGCCGAGCACAAGAAATGTTGGACTTCTTCCGTAACAGACAGTATCCAGAAGATGTTCTTACCTCTGCCTTAGAACATGTTCTCCCTATCTCACGTCTAGAGGCCCTCAAACCCCGCCAAAAAACCTCCTCTGATAGAGTCAAGTTAATAATGACCTATCACCCTCACAGCACTGCTGTCAAAAGGATCCTGTTTCGCCACCTATCTCTCCTCCAAGCTGACCCAGTGGCGCGGGAAGCATTTAGTGAGCCACCCTTGCTGGCATATAGACAGGACAAAAATTTGAGGGACCTCCTAGTCCACAGCCGTTTGAAAACCGTCAACGATGGCCACTTTGGAACCAAACCATGTAACCGTACACGATGTAAGACATGTCAGTATGTAATCGAAACCCGTTCAGTCTCGTTCCCTAACGCCAAGTTCACCATCACCCATGGCTTCACATGTGAGTCACGCAACGTCATTTATGCTATTATATGCAAACGTTGCACCATTACGTACATCGGCCAAACGGGCACACGACTGGGCGACCGATTCTGCAGACACCTTGTTACCAACAGATTACTGGTGGCAATGAATATATATATATATATATATATATATCTATATATATATATATATATATATATATATATATATATATATTTATATATATATATATATATATATAGGAAGATATTTATTTGTTTGTATACTTGTTATGTTTGGAAATATTTGGTAATAATATTTTGAGTCTGAGGTTAGAACCCTAGTCAAAGGGCGAATACTCATTTTTTGCTTCGAGTGAAAGTAAATATATAGTCGCCCCACTTGAATATAGTTGAAAGGTTAACATTAGCGCATGCCCAATGAGACGATTAGTCGTCGTTGGCGCTTCCGTGATGACGGACGGATCTTGAAGGCTGTCGGACATATGAGAGTCCAAAGTTTTTGGTCATTGTGATTGATTCTGGGGAAGAGAGGAGTTTTCTCTCAGTATACTATGATGGTCGATACTTCTCCCAGAATATATATGTTAGTGTGCTAGTTACCAGTATTTCATGAACTTAAGGTAAAGAAGGAACATTTTCTAAAACTTTACCTAGGCCTAACGACGCCATAGATGTCATATCATATATATATATATTTGATGGATCGTATGTAGATGATTCCTGTACTAGCAGCACTATGAGTGGACATATGTAACATTCCTTATGGGTATGGAAAACCCAAAGACATTAGATGAGCAAATGAACGGAACTTTCATTTGTAGTGAGGATATCTTTTGGATGAACACCGCTCACTGGGACCGGCGCCATTTTGAATCCCACTGTTGGTCTGTTTTGAATTGTCAATCGGAGAACGGAGATATCTTATTACCTGATGGCGATACCAGGACCTACATTGTATTGAAGTTTACTCTTTGTTATTTGAGATTGTCAACCTTAAAAGAAAGACCCTGTTGAAGCTAAAGCCTAAAAGACTTAGCCTGAAAGACGTAGTCAGCAGAGGGTCTGTAAGGGAGCATTGTGATGACCATTATTATTGTTAACTCAAACTGATGCGACTAGTCAGTGGAGGTATGAGACGATAGACTATCATAACTATATATTTGCTCCTATCGTCCGATTATATTTTCATGCTATGAAATTGCCAAATTGATGTTGCCACCCATTTGTCAAGTATCCAATGATTTGTTGTGTCAACCTGTTCCAATGACTGTCAACCGTGCTGTCAGAGTGTGTATCATTAAACTGTCTATAACGTTTACAGTAGTTCCAGTTATCATTGACTTCCAGCCGTGAGGGTATGAGTGCATTATTCCCAACTTGTCAACTCTACAGAACCATTTATGCATTCGCGTGTTGACACTCATACTAACACTCATTGTCAACAATACATTCTTGTCGGCGCCTCATTACGTTCCGGGACAAGGTGACCTATATGACCAACACTGTGCCGGGTTTGAGTTGACCACTTAATCTCACCAAGCCCTTATTAACGTGGTGACCTGAAAAAGGAGCTTTATCAAAGTGGTAGGCCAGCTTTCTGGGTCAACCTGCACAGTGGACATTTTGAGAAGTCAGCTACTGGGACCAGACCGTTTCCTGTGGCCTGTTACGACACACATGAACACCAGCGGTACAACTCTACAGTCGATGTCAGCATGACCTGTCCTGTCAGCGTATACGGTATCTAGGTCAGCGTTTGTTGACATTTCTGATAGAACAGACAGCATTACACAGCAGGTTTGTTTACAAGAATTAACTGTGTTAGCAAGAAGTGCTATGGAACTGAGAGGTCTTACACGTCAACGGTGGATCTTCTTGTGTTCTGCTACATATTGTTGAACTTTGTAATAGTTTAAGACAGAAATATGATTTATTAAAGTGGCAGTTTATTTTGATTGGAAACTGACCCATAATACGGTACTATTATAACTGAGCCTTCTATCTGCAACATATTACATTGCATTTATATGACATATATGTATTTATGTTTAATGTTTACATGCTATAGTGTTGTGTATATGTCTGTGGGAGGTTGGGTAAGGTGACTATTATAAAAGATACCACGTCATAGAGGTTTTATAATAGCGTTCAGTAGGTGCGAATTTTCTTAATTGAAAATTTGCTAGCGACAATTTGTTGCTATTTCTATTAGTTGTGAAGACGCGTTTTTTCTTCGTCGTTTTTGTGATATTTTCCTGTTCTTTAGTTTTGTTTTGATTTGTGTGTATTTGTTGGTCTCATCTTTCCTGTCTTTTAGTTCTATACAACTTGATATTTATACACTGTGACGTAATTTGTGTTGTTTATTTCCTCGCGGTTATCATCACAGGTTCTGTGATTATTTTCTTCAGTTTTCTATTTAACTTATTTGATTTCTGCGAATGTTTTCGTATTGTCTTTCTTGATTGTCTTTTGTTTAGGTTGATTGGTTGACATATACTATAAAATATACTTGATCATACACTACTAGCTGTGTAGTGAACTTATTAGAAAGAATCAACTGATGATTAATTGCTGTTATTAGAGGTACACAGTTGATTATACAAGACCTTATTTAAAGGCTTGTTTCCCACAGAGATTGGGATAAAGGGAGCTGATTATTCAAGCTATTAAGAGCTTGTTTCCATTTATTTGGAGATAGATTTCATTATTGCTATTTCAGGTATCTAGTCACATATTAGTATACATTATGTCGACTTTAGATTACTTCATTGAGCAAGGGAAATCCCTAGGCAAGACTGGAGATAAGTTGGAGGAGTATGCTACCAGTCAATATGAAAAAGCACAAAAATTGGAAATTGATAAACTGAAAGCTGAGACTGAGCAAAAGAACTTGCAGATGCAGGTGGAGGAAAGAAGATTCCAGATGGAAGAAAAAAGATTAGAAAGAGAAGCAGAAGCCGAACAAAAGAGATTAGGCAGAGAAGCTGAACAAAAAAGATTAGAAAGAGAGGCTGAACAAAAGAGATTAGAAGCTGAGGCTCAAGAAAAAAGATTACAGAGAGAATCTGAAAATAAAAGATTAGAAGCTGAGGCTCAAGAAAAAAGATTACAGAGAGAATCTGAAAATAAAAGATTAGATGCTGAGGCTGAACAAAAGAGATTAGACAGAGAAGCTGAAGCCGAGGAGAGAAAAGCAAAAAGGGAACATGAGGAAAAACTGTTAGCATTTGAGTTAGAAAAATTAAAATTGACAAATATGGGTATTGCTAATCAGTCAAATGGTAATAGTGGTAAACCCTTTACTTACAAGGTCAAGGTACCAGCGTTCAATCCTTCCAGTGATGACATAACATTCTGGCTGGATAGATTTGAACGCTCTTGTCGAGCTCATAATGTGGATAAATCACAATATGCTAACCAGTTATCAGAAAATTTGAAAGGTGATTCTCTGACTAGTTTAAGTTTGGTTGAAGAGACTGACAAGGATAATTATGATGTTATTAGGGCAGCTTTATTGGAAAAATATCAATTAACAGAGGAAGGTTACCGTATTTTGTTTAAGAAAATGGTACCTGAATCAGGGGTAGAATTCTCAGAATTCATTGCAAGGACACGTCTTACATTTAATCGTTGGATTGAGCTATCCAAAACAGAAAAGACATATGAAGCCCTTATGGACTTGTTGCTCAGAGACAAGATTATGTCAAGTGTAAATAAACCATTCCTTGAATTCCTTCCTATATGAGCGTAAACCCAAGACACTAAAAGAAATGGAAGAATATTGTACCCAATACGTCACGGCACATCCGGACGTAGCTTTTAGCAATGCTAAGGTTAAGGAAGGTATGCCAGTTGCTTCAGCAACACCATACAACCCTAATTACTCACACAAATTTCAGGGACCACAAAACAAGTTTGATAAAAAGGGTAACCATAATAGTTATCAAAACCAAGGTAACCAATCATTTCAGGGTTCTTCTGCGAAGAACTGGAGACGAGCCGACAGCCCTCGATACAGAGGTGGTCATAATTATAGGAATTTCCGCAGAGGAAGTCATTATAGGAACTATCCAAGTCATCCATCATGGAGACAACAAGATCATAGTTATAGAGATACTCATTATAATGAATATGATAATGGTAACCATGAGAACTATGACTCAAACCCAAATAGGGGTTACAATAGAGGAAATAATAATGATTACAGAGGCAATAATAATCGAGGTAGATCACAATACAAAAAACATAAATCACATTATCAGGCAAACTCTGCACAGCAAGAGTCACATGAAGCCTATAAACAGACTAAAGATAATAATGACGCTAATAATATGGCATGTTCCGCTTTTGATTTTGGGAGAGCATCTCAGTGCCCCCAATGCAAAACATTATTTGAACCAACTACGGTATCCACTTTAAGTTGCGGCCATCCTCTTCCCGCTCTTCCTGCGTCAGTCGCGCATGATGGAAGAGGTTCTCTTGTCTTACATAGAGGTTTAGTAAATGACAATCCAGTCTCAGTTCTTTTTGATTCTGGATGCACCACAATTGGTGTTAGGCAATCACTTGTAGATTAGTATAAGTAAATAAATTAAAGGGCTGCAGTAAAACTGGTAAGGAATATAAGTTTATAAACTAAAAAAACGGTATTGAATCAGTTTTACAAATAACAGTTCACATGAGACAAGGGACGTTTCGGGTTTTACCCTTCGTCAGCCACAAACAGGTGACAAAGACAAAAATTACATATAGGTACTACAAAACTATACGATGAATAACAATACAAGAAAACCGTAAAATCTAAAAGAAATACTGAAACAAGAAAGTAAATAATCCAACGAAACGAAAAAAGAAGAATAAACAAAACTGTGGAACTAGTTAAAGTTAGCTTAGCTCGATGCAAACAATCCGTGGAAGAAAGCGGTAGTCTCTTGTCACAGAATTCGCAAGGAAGTGACGTGCGATAGCGACAAAACAAGAGATATAAAAAGATACGAAACGAACCAAAGCAAAAACACAAGAAGATAGATCATAAAGACAACGAATAAAGAATGAAAAAGAGAAAAGCTACCAGAATTTATGCAAAATGATGTTGTATATTTAAACCGCCGGGAGCTAGAACGCCCATTTTAAAAATAAGGCGATTCTCCAACGAAAAGCGAGTCTTGTCATTACCGGCACATGAACGCAGGGCAGTGACATGTATATCGGAATTACCTGAATGGTCCGGTCTATTGAAATGAAGGGCCACCGGTAAATGTTTGTCCTGATAGATGTCATTCAAGTGCTCACAAAACCTGTCTGCCAAACGCCTACCAGTTTCACCAATATAGATGATAGCATAAATCAGGTTTCTGGATTCGCACGTAAAAGACTCTTTAATGATAAATTTTCCTTTAGGAAAAGTGACTGTCTGAGTTTGGAGTACAAACGGACAGGTCTTGCATATCCGGCGTTGGCACGGTTTAGTACCAAAGTAAGATGGGCTAGAATGTCGCAAGCGACTGTGTACAAGAATATCCCTAAAATTCCTATCCCTATGATAAGCTACCAAAGGTGTATCACGAAATAACTCTTTGGTATCAGGATCAGAGTTGAGAATAGGCAGATGTCGAAACAGAATTCTCTTTACCGCCAGGCAGTGAGGATGGAAAGTTAGAACCAGTTTGAGTCTGTCAGATTGGACAGAAGGTTTAGTAGTGAGTGCCGTCTGACGAGTGACGCGTGTGATACGATTAAGGGCATCAGATAACACATGTTCTGGATAAAGACGTCGGCGAAAGATCTCAAGCATCTCTTGAGCTCGCTGATGAAAATCATCGTCATCGTGACATAACCGACGCAAGCGAAGAAGTTGAGAAAAGGGAATGGAATTTTTACAGCTAAGAGGATGCGATGAAGTATAAAGAAGGAAACCATGAGCGTCAGTAGCCTTATAATAGATAGACGTTTTAAGACCAATAGGGCTAATAGTCACAGTGATGTCAAGGAAGTTCACTGAGGTCGTAGAAATTTCAGAAGTGAATTTGATGGCAGGATTGAAATTACCAACATAGTCGATAAATCGACGGAGGTCTACCTCAGACATGTCAGTAATGCCAATACCATCATCAATGTAGCGGCGGTAAAACTCGGGTATTGGCTCATCATAATTTTGAAAGACCAAATATTCAAAGTGGCCCATAAAAAGGCAAGCGTAACTAGGGCCCATCTTAGTACCCATAGCAACGCCCCTGATTTGGTTGAAGAATTGGCCATTAAACTCAAAAGAGTTGAGATTAAGAACCAACTCAGCAAGGCGAAGAAGCGGACCTGTACTTATAGTAAGATCAGTACGCTGGTCGAGAAAAAATTGGAGTGCCTTAAGACCATCAGAGGAGCCGCGGTAGCATAGTGGTTAGTGCACTGGCTTCCTAGCGCAGTGGTCTATGGTTCGATCCCCAGATGAGGTGGGAATATTTTTAGGCCACAAACGGCTCCTGGGTCGACCCAGCCCCAAATGGGTACCAGAGCAACTCTGGGAAGGTTAAGGCGGCCGGCGTGATGCCGACCACATCACCCCTAGTGTGCCGACGGTCAAGATAATATGGGCCTAACACCATATTCCCAATATGCCTCAATGGGCGTGCAACGGGTTCCTTTACCTTTACCTTTACCTTTTAAGACCATCAGCATGTGGAATAGAAGTATAAAGGGAACAAACATCTAGAAGGAAAAGACGGTAAGTACGATCAGGCGTGAAACTGATAGAATCAAAGGTAGTGATAGCATGAGTAGTGTCTTTCAAATAAGAAGGCAGATTGGCGACCAAAGGCTGGAAAATACTATCAAGGAATTCAGAAATACGTTCAGTGGGACAAGAGCAGGCTGAAACAATAGGCCTACCAGGGTTAGCAATTTTATGCACCTTAGGAAGCATGTAGAAGGAAGGCTTACCAAGACTACTATCAAAAATATGGAGAGATAAAGCACCAGAAGGGAGATGATCATCATGGACAAGGCCCCGGATAGTCTCATAAACAGTAAGATTATTCCGGACTGTAGCATTACCAGAACAAGGTGAGTAAAAGGTGGTGTTACCTAGCTGTGTAACTCCTTCGTGAATGTATAAGTCCTTACGCCAAACAACCACAGCACCACCTTTGTCTGCCGGCTTGATAACAATATCATCACAGTTTTTAAGGCGTGACAATGCCCGCCATTCAGAAGACGTGAGGTTATTTGTAAAACCGATTCAATACTGTTTTATTAGTTTATAAACTTATATTCCGTACCAGTTTTACTGCAGCCCCTTAATTTATTTACTTATACTATACTACAATTATTGCTGCTACCCTGTTTCCGTTTCGTGACTACTATATTTTGTGTGCATCTCTTGTTTCATATTTTTACATTTGTTCATTATGCCTTATCAGAAACATTTGATTTCTTCTCTTCATTCTTTTATCACCCATTCATTTTCTCTCATGCCTTCTGATATATCTCGTACTGCTTGTGACTTAGCCTTTACTATATACAAGAAGACACGCTGTACATGTCACATTAATTTTCTCAAGAACTGTCTCCATGCTAGAGTTATTCCCAAAGGGTTTGTCTCTAGCTTCCATCTATCGGCGGGACTTCCTCATCTTGCCGACCAGCATCGCTTACAACAAGTTGAGAAGAAATGTTCCTTCCAACGTATGAGGTGCGTCATTGCTATACATAAACGCCAGCTGACTGAGTTTGAACTTTCAAAATCCAACCTTACACAACAGCTACGTCTACTGACTTCTTTGTGCCCGGCAGCGTTCCCTCTTATTCGCACTATAATCCATGACACGAATAGGGAGCTGTATTCTCGTTTGTGCACGCATAAAAAAGAGAAATTGCGCCGCCTCCGTCCGCAACCTCCTTTAGGGTCCTCTATTCAGTCTTCTACCCAAGCTAAAGTTATTTGCATTCCTCCAGATTTGCATCTGTCTCCTGATGAATTGTCTGTCCTGAGCAAAGGTCTTAAGTTTGTTCCTCTTCGTTCTAATTTTGACAAATATTCTCTGCTTCAGGATGTTCACAGCTTCCATCGCTGCATGCGTCTCAAATATTACCATCGTAATGGTAATGATTCTACCAGGGTTTCCGATACTGATGATATCTTTCGTCGTTTCGGCAAACGTAAACTAGACTGGACTCCAGCTCCAGGAGCTTCTCGTGCTCTGGATTTATATATTGCCAATACTTTACATGACATTGACCAGCTCAATCTACGCCGTCTCCGTCGATCTAACCTCACGTCTTCTGAATGGCGGGCATTGTCACGCCTTAAAAACCGTGATGATATTGTTATTAAGCCGGCAGACAAAGGTGGTGCTGTGGTTGTTTGGCGTAAGGACATACATTCACGAAGGAGTTACACAGCTAGGTAACACCACCTTTTACTCACCTTGTTCTGGTGATGCTACAGTCCGGAATAATCTTACTGTTTATGAGACTATCCGGGGCCTTGTCCATGATGATCATCTCCCTTCTGGTGCTTTATCTCTCCATATTTTTGATAGTAGTCTTGGTAAGCCTTCCTTCTACATGCTTCCTAAGGTGCATAAAATTGCTAACCCTGGTAGGCCTATTGTTTCAGCCTGCTCTTGTCCCACTGAACGTATTTCTGAATTCCTTGATAGTATTTTCCAGCCTTTGGTCGCCAATCTGCCTTCTTATTTGAAAGACACTACTCATGCTATCACTACCTTTGATTCTATCAGTTTCACGCCTGATCGTACTTACCGTCTTTTCCTTCTAGACGTTTGTTCCCTTTATACTTCTATTCCACATGCTGATGGTCTTAAGGCACTCCAATTTTTTCTCGACCAGCGTACTGATCTTACTATAAGTACAGGTCCGCTTCTTCGCCTTGCTGAGTTGGTTCTTAATCTCAACTCTTTTGAGTTTAATGGCCAATTCTTCAACCAAATCAGTGGCGTTGCTATGGGTACTAAGATGGGCCCTAGTTACGCTTGCCTTTTTATGGGCCACTTTGAATATTTGGTCTTTCAAAATTATGATGGGCCAATACCCGAGTTTTACCGCCGCTACATTGATGATGGTATTGGCATTACTGACATGTCTGAGGTAGACCTCCGTCGATTTATCGACTATGTTGGTAATTTCAATCCTGCCATCAAATTCACTTCTGAAATTTCTACGACCTCAGTGAACTTCCTTGACATCACTGTGACTATTAGCCCTATTGGTCTTAAAACGTCTGTCTATTATAAGGCTACTGACGCTCATGGTTTCCTTCTTTATACTTCATCGCATCCTCTTAGCTGTAAAAATTCCATTCCCTTTTCTCAACTTCTTCGCTTGCGTCGGTTATGTCACGATGACGATGATTTTCATCAGCGAGCTCAAGAGATGCTTGAGATCTTTCGCCGACGTCTTTATCCAGAACATGTGTTATCTGATGCCCTTAATCGTATCACACGTGTCACTCGTCAGACGGCACTCACTACTAAACCTTCTGTCCAATCTGACAGACTCAAACTGGTTCTAACTTTCCATCCTCACTGCCTGGCGTTAAAGAGTATTCTGTTTCGACATCTGCCTATTCTCAACTCTGATCCTGATACCAAAGAGTTATTTCGTGATACACCTTTGGTAGCTTATCGTAGGGATAGGAATTTTAGGGATATTCTTGTACACAGTCGCTTGCGACATTCTAGCCCATCTTACTTTGGTACTAAACCGTGCCAACGCCGGATATGCAAGACCTGTCCGTTTGTACTCCAAACTCAGACAGTCACTTTTCCTAAAGGAAAATTTATCATTAAAGAGTCTTTTACGTGCGAATCCAGAAACCTGATTTATGCTATCATCTATATTGGTGAAACTGGTAGGCGTTTGGCAGACAGGTTTTGTGAGCACTTGAATGACATCTATCAGGACAAACATTTACCGGTGGCCCTTCATTTCAATAGACCGGACCATTCAGGTAATTCCGATATACATGTCACTGCCCTGCGTTCATGTGCCGGTAATGACAAGACTCGCTTTTCGTTGGAGAATCGCCTTATTTTTAAAATGGGCGTTCTAGCTCCCGGCGGTTTAAATATACAACATCATTTTGCATAAATTCTGGTAGCTTTTCTCTTTTTCATTCTTTATTCGTTGTCTTTATGATCTATCTTCTTGTGTTTTTGCTTTGGTTCGTTTCGTATCTTTTTATATCTCTTGTTTTGTCGCTATCGCACGTCACTTCCTTGCGAATTCTGTGACAAGAGACTACCGCTTTCTTCCACGGATTGTTTGCATCGAGCTAAGCTAACTTTAACTAGTTCCACAGTTTTGTTTATTCTTCTTTTTTTCGTTTCGTTGGATTATTTACTTTCTTGTTTCAGTATTTCTTTTAGATTTTACGGTTTTCTTGTATTGTTATTCATCGTATAGTTTTGTAGTACCTATATGTAATTTTTGTCTTTGTCACCTGTTTGTGGCTGACGAAGGGTAAAACCCGAAACGTCCCTTGTCTCATGTTAACTGTTATTTGTAAAACTGATTCAATACCGTTTTATTAGTTTATAAACTTAAATCACTTGTAGATCCTTCTCGTGCCACAGGAAAAGTAGTCAAATGTGTGACATTTGGTGGCACCTTAGAGAAATACTCTACTGCTATCATTAGGATTGCTACTCCATTCTTTACAGGAGATGTACATGCATGTCTTCTGCTGAATCCGATCGCTGATCTTATCATCGGTCGTATTCACGGAGTCAAAGAATGTACTCCACAACAAATTTCCGTTTGGGAAAAAGAAAACATGCAAGCTGCTAATGCTGTAGTCACTAGAGCTCAAGCTCTTAATATGCCTCAAACTTCATCTACTGAAGATAATGAAGTGCATAACCAAGATGATCCCTTGGTAATTTCTCGTGACTCATTTATAAAACAGCAAGAAGATGATCCCACTCTAAAGAAATTCTTCACTCTTGCA
Organism: Oreohelix idahoensis; assembly: GCA_024509875.1. Lineage (NCBI taxonomy): Eukaryota > Metazoa > Mollusca > Gastropoda > Stylommatophora > Oreohelicidae > Oreohelix > Oreohelix idahoensis. The sequence goes on from JAMPIV010012031.1 coordinate 236,718, forward strand.
ACAAAAGGTGATCCGAATAAAGATACAAAGCGTAAATCTTGGATTACAATGAAGAATGGCGTACTTGTAAGTATGGTGCAAGACTCCACTAAGTCAAGTCATTCTCAGATTCTTGTGCCCAAGAATTTGAGAGTTAAAATTTTGAAACACGCACACGACTCTCAGTGTGCTGGACATATGGGGTTTTCCCGTACAAAGTCAAGAGTTCTGGCGGCTTTCTTTTGGCCTTTTGTGAACAAGGACATACGGATTTATTGTCGATCTTGTAAAGTATGTCAAGAGATTAAATCCAGAGGTCCACGCCATGATGCACCTATTCAGGCTGCAGACATTCCCATTCGGCCATTTCAAAAAATGGCGATAGACATCATTTGTCCATTTAAGATAAAGTCTGCTAGAGGACATCAGTTTATCTTGACGTGTGTTGATATGTGCACACGTTGGCCAGAGGCTATTCCTCTGAAGAGCATTACTACTGCTGACATTGCAGATGCTCTTTGGCTTATATTTTCTCATCTGGGATTCCCCGGAGAGATATTATCAGACCATGGCACCCAACTAATATCGGATACCATGTCTCAAGTAATGTCTACTCTGCAGATAGAGAGATCTTTGAATAGTATCTATCATCCTATGTCCAATGGGATGGTCGAATGGCTAAATAGAACACTCAAAAACTTACTAGGGAAGATAACTGAGGATCATCCTCAAGATTGGGACAGGGTTTTACCCGCGGCCCTCTTCGCTTACAGAGAGGTCCCCAATGAACATACAGGATTTTCTCCCTTTGAACTTGTCTTTGGCGCGTGACCACGTGGCCCTATGTCTTTACTTCATGATCTCATAACCGCTGATAGTATTACCGATGACACAAAATCTTCTTACGAATATGTCATCGCGCTGAGACAAAAGATTATCGAAGCATGCAAATTGGCAACTTCTTCTTCTGAATTTGCTAAACAGAAGGCAAGACAATTTGCCAATAAGAAGAGATGCTTACGACAACTTTGTCCTGGTGACAAAGCATTTGTATTACTACCTTGTAGGGAAAACAGATTACTTATTTCTTGGAAAGATCCGTACGATATAATCTCGAAAATTTCCGATGTTGACTACATTGTCGATATTGATGGAAAGCATAAAACCTTCCACATCAATATGCTTACGGAATTCCATGAACGTCCGGATTATTTACAGCCTATTTTCCAGGAAACGGACGATTCACCAGTCCAACATGGTCATTACTCATCACTGTCCATAATACAGGATGAGGAAACAAGTTTTTCGGATGTTAATCTTCCGCTTCCGATGATTCCACTTCATTCTAGTGAATCCTGGAAAAATGTTACTGTTTCTCCTGATTTATCTCTAGGAGAACAGCGACAAGTTTCGGTTATGTTACAAACATTTCAGGATGTCCTTACTGACATTCCTGGACAAACTCATGTCATTGAACATGACATTATTCTAACTGACCATAATCCTATTAGAGTCAGACCTTATCCTATTCCTATACATTTTCAAGCACAGGTTGAGGAGGAGTTGGATGAGATGATAGATTTAAAAATAATTGAACCATCCACTTCTGCATATTCTTCGCCGATGGTTATTGTTTGAAAAAAAGACAATAACATACGTCTTTGCGTTGACTATCGCAAATTGAATCAAGTTACGAAATTTGATGCTGAACCTATGCCTTTACTAGAAGAGCTACTTACTAGGCTTTCTAAATCTCATTTTTTCACTAAACTAGATTTGTCTAAAGGATATTGGCAAGTTCCTTTATCTGAACGCGCCAAACCAATTACGGCTTTTCCTACACCTAGAGGCCTTTTTCAATGGAATTTCATGCCTTTCGGCCTTATGAACGCACCAGCTACATTCGTACGCATGATGCATCGAATCCTATCTTATCGGTCAGATGTCATTGCGTACCTAGACGACATCTGTCTTTTCAGCGATACTTGGGAAGATCACTATTCAGGGTTAGTCGAATTACTATCTACTCTATGCGAGTATAACCTGACAGCGAAACCCTCTAAAGCCTGCATTGGTTTTAGCGAAATTTCTTTCCTAGGCCATCGAGTTGGTCATGGTTTCCTAAAGACAGAGGACCATAATATCACTAAGATACTTAACATCTCTATTCCTAAGACTAAAAAGCAAGTGCGAAGTCTCTTAGGTCTTATTCAATTTTATGGAAGATTCATTCCGAATCTATCCTCTATCATGGCACCTCTTTCTACACTACTAAAGAAAGGGTCGCCTAATATGGTCCACTGGTCACAGGAATGCCAATCCTCTTTGGATAAGATTAAAAATTTGTTTTCAACACCACCTATTTTAGTGTTACCTACTACGGATAAGACATTTGTTCTTCGTAGTGACGCTTCATCCACTGGGATTGGAGCGGCACTAATGCAAGAGTACTCTGGAACTCTGCATCCTGTAATGTATATCTCCAGAAAACTTAATGCTGCAGAAAGGAATTATTCGGTTTTAGACCGTGAACTATTGGCTATGGTATGGTCAATTCTCAAACTACAAAGATTCCTTCTAGGCGCACATTTCATAGTAGAAACCGACTAGAAAGCTCTTACAGCTATACAGAGTAAGAATTTGAAGAGCTCGAGGTCTACCCGATATGCAATTGCTCTTCAACCTTTTCATTTCTCAGTACGAGCTATCCGTGGATCAGATGTGATGGCAGACATTTTGTCTAGATGCCCACATGATTCCACTTAACTGTTAGGTCTTGGATTTCTTAACACATCTAAGTCTATAACAGTTCTTTCTCTATATCAAGATAGATTACACATTGTAATTTGTTATATAGTGATTGTATCACTACTATCACTACGCTCACTGATATATATTCACCGCTGTTCTTTGATGATTTTTCTTCTTTGTCAATCATGTACTTATAATGCTTAAATATGAAATTGTTATATGCATTGTGTTGTTACCAGCATTGTGGTATACGTTGGTGGCACCTCCCTGGAAATGTTTATACTTAAGAGAAATGCTTTCTCTGAGATGTTGAGATATATTCTCATGAGTCGATCTATGACTCTACCTTAATTTGACATTATAAATTGCTCTTATTAGTCATCTGCGCATTATTCGTGCGTTGTGAGCCTATTGTATGTTGCTCTCAGATGGAAAAAAAAAAAATTTCATTTTTTTTCCCCGGGGGTTGCGGTAGTCTGTTACCAACAGATTACTGGTGGCAATGAAAATATATATATATATATATATATATATATATATATATATATATATATATATATATATATATATATATATATATATATATATTTTTATATATATATATATATATATATATATATATAGGAAGATATTTATTTGTTTGTATACTTGTTATGTTTGGAAATATTTGGTAATAATATTTTGAGTCTGAGGTTAGAACCCTAGTCAAAGGGCGAATACTTATTTTTTGCTTCGAGTGAAAGTAAATATATAGTCGCCCCACTTGAATATAGTTGAAAGGTTAACATTAGCGCATGCCCAATGAGACGATTAGTCGTCGTTGGCGCTTCCGTGATGACGGACGGATCTTGAAGGCTGTCGGACATATGAGAGTCCAAAGTTTTTGGTCATTGTGATTGATTCTGGGGAAGAGAGGAGTTTTCTCTCAGTATACTATGATGGTCGATACTTCTCCCAGAATATATATGTTAGTGTGCTAGTTACCAGTATTTCATGAACTTAAGGTAAAGAAGGAACATTTTCTAAAACTTTACCTAGGCCTAACGACGCCATAGATGTCATATCATATATATATATATATTTGATGGATCGTATGTAGATGATTCCTGTACTAGCAGCACTATGAGTGGACATATGTAACATTCCTTATGGGTATGGAAAACCCAAAGACATTAGATGAGCAAATGAACAGAACTTTCATTTGTAGTGAGGATATCTTTTGGATGAACACCGCTCACTGGGACCGGCGCCATTTTGAATCCCACTGTTGGTCTGTTTTGAATTGTCAATCGGAGAACGGAGATATCTTATTACCTGATGGCGATACCAGGACCTACATTGTATTGAAGTCTACTCTTTGTTATTTGAGATTGTCAACCTTAAAAGAAAGACCCTGTTGAAGCTAAAGCCTAAAAGACTTAGCCTGAAAGACGTAGTCAGCAGAGGGTCTGTAAGGGAGCATTGTGATGACCATTATTATTGTTAACTCAAACTGATGCGACTAGTCAGTGGAGGTATGAGACGATAGACTATCATAACTATATATTTGCTCCTATCGTCCGATTACACTGACTAACAAAAAAAAATTTTTTTTTCTTTCTCTAACATTTCTATGTTTTTCTGGTCAATTTTAATGCGCTGTTTTTAAATCTGCAAACCGTTTTTCTCTATCAGGTCGGGATCTCTAGAAATACGCAATTGAAGTTTTTTAACAACGTATACAGTATTACAACATCATTTGTACAAGAAGTATAACAGTTATGTAGGCTTGAATTTCTTTGCAGTCGACTTTCGTCGGTGAATGGCATGTGGTACATCGCGATGAAGCATCCAACAATAATCGGCAAGCATGGTCACACTCCACCGTCCTTGATAACGTGACTCCATTACGGCGATATCTTGATGGAATCGTTCTCCATGTTCATCGCTGACTTCGCCAAGGTTGTCAGGGAAAAAGTCAAGATGCGAATCGAGCAAATGGATTTTGAGGGACATGTTACAGCCCATAATTCTGTATGCATCTATGCACTGCTTAACAATATGCACATAGTCGACAGATTTGTGATTTCCCAGAAAGTTATCGACGATCGATTTGAATGCCATCCATGCGCGAAGTTCACTACCATGTAACAAGTTCTCGAATTGTTTGTCTGCAATAACTTTCCTAATCTGAGGTCCTACAAAGATACCTTCCTTTATCTTTGCATCGCTAATTTGCGGAAACTTTTCTCGAAGATAAGTGAAAGCTTTGCTCGTTTTATCTAACGCTTTTACGAAATTCTTCATGAGCCCCAACTTTATATGTAACGGTGGTAAAATGATGCTGTCTTTGTTAACTAATGGCTCGTGTATTACATTTTTAAGCCCGAGCTGCATACGATCCCTGATAGGCCACACCTTTCTTGCATAATGTTCCTGTCTGTTGCGGCTGTCCCATTCACATAGCAGGCAACAAAATTTAGTATACCCAGTCTGCATGCCCGTGAGAATTGCAATGACCTTTAGGTCTCCACAAATCCACCATTGGTAGTCATTGTACTTTATTTTTGCCAAAAGTATAGCCATATTGTCATAAGTTTCTTTCATATGAACAGAGTAGGCGACTTGAATTGATGAAAATAAATTTCCATTATGCAATAACACGGCTTTTAGACTAGTCTTGGAAGAGTCGATGAAAAGTTGCCATTCGTTGACTATGTGCTCATGACCGAGGTGCACCATTAGACCTTTTACATCTTTGCAATAGCAAATGTCATCATCCATCTCAAAGTATTGAACAAGTTCTCTGTGTCTATGACGAAATTTAGATATCGGAGTATTGGGCGCTAAAAGATTCCATTCTTTGAGTCGCGAACCGAGTTATTCCGCTTGTCCTTTGGTGAGAGCGAGATCACGTATTAAATCTGAAAGTTCTGAATGGTTAATTAAGTGAACACCATCATTCACCGGTACATAATCCGAGTCAGAATTAGTTTCTAAAGCAGGTAAAATATCACTTTCTGATGGTTCATTCACGTCCAACGGATATTGTTCTGGTGGAACTGGGATCGGACACGTGATTGGATCATGAGGCACTGGTTTCGAAACCGATTCAATATTTGGATAAACCACAGACTTTCTAGTTTTAAAAGTAAAACCATAGATATTTGTCAAGCAGAAGTAACAATCAGTAGCGTGATTTGTCGGTTCACGCCATATTACTGGCACTCCAAAAGGCATCGACTTATGCTTCGGCGATTTTCGTAACCAACCTGCCAATGTATTTGCACAAGTCGAACAAACTGCATTTGGCTTCCAAGATTTATTTGCATCATCAACTTTCGAATCGAAATAAAGTTTATATGCTTTCTTTAGCAATGGTGTAAAGTTTTTCTGGTGAACACGATCGGTAAAATATCCGTACACGTAACAGAACAGATCAGCCGAATTTCTACAACTTCAAGAAGACATATTTCACTCAGAATTATTTCAAAATACAGTAACTATTTGAAATATAACGTAACATATGTCATGCATCTTTTAGCAGTATAAAAAGTAGAATTATTTTGCATTTTATTAATTTTTTAAAAGTTATATAGTAAAAATGAAACGGAGCAAATAACGGTTTCCCAAAAATATATTTATTTACAAATATCTTAAGAACCCGACGTGATAGAGATAAACGGATTTCAAATTTGAAATCAGCGCAGGAAACTGACCTAAGAACACTTATTCTTATATAAGAAAGAAAAATGTTGTTTGTCAGTGTTATATTTTCATGCTATGAAATTGCCAAATTGATGTTGCCACCCATTTGTCAAGTATCCAATGATTTGTTGTGTCAACCTGTTCCAATGACTGTCAACCGTGCTGTCAGAGTGTGTATCATTAAACTGTCTATAACGTTTACAGTAGTTCCAGTTATCATTGACTTCCAGCCGTGAGGGTATGAGTGCATTATTACCAACTTGTCAACTCTACAGAACCATTTATGCATTCGCGTGTTGACACTCATACTAACACTCATTGTCAACAATACATTCTTGTCGGGGCCTCATTACGTTCCGGGACAAGGTGACCTATATGACCAACACTGTGAAGGGTTTGAGTTGACCACTTAATCTCACCAAGCCCTTATTAACGTGGTGACCTGAAAAAGGAGCTTTATCACACCTCTATGACATCTCTCAGTTTAATTCCACACCTGTGGCCATCCACTTCAATGGCCCTGACCACCACGGTGCTACTGACATCCAGGTGACAGCCATCAGATACTGTTCCTCGGACGCCAACAGTCGGTTTTGCCAGGAACAACGCCTCATCCATCTTATGGGTTGCCTCAAACCACACGGTTTGAATACCCAACATTCTTTTGTCTGAGACGCCTTTCTCTATCGAGTCCCAGTTGTATTATGACTTTCTACTTTGATGCGATCACCCTTTTTTTTTTAATTACCATTTTTTTAATTTAATAATTTTATTTATTTATTTATTTACTTATTATTATTACTTTTTTTTTTTTTTAAATTTGTTTTTTTTATTTTATTAAAAAATTTTTTTTTTTTAATTATTTTTTATTTTATTTATTTCTTTATTTATTTTTATTTATTTATTTGTTTTAAATTTATTAATTATTATTATTTTATATTTTATTTTATTTATTTTTTTATTTTATTTATTATTTATTGATTACTTTTTTCTTTTTTCTCACTCTTTTCCAGTCCTTGTTTTCATTATTTCTTATTTTTAATGTACTATCAACTTCCTCTTTCCGGTTTAGTGGCAGCCATCCTGCTTCACATGTGACTGGACTTAATATTAAGGGAGTTTTTTTCTCTTATTTTTATAGTTTCATGTTCTCTACTTAATTCTCATTTTCTTTCCCTCCTGTCTCTTGTTTGTCTGTCCCTGACGAAGGCCTTGTGGCCGCAACGTAGGTTTTTCTTGTCCTTCTCCTTGTAAGACATATTACTATTTGTGTGGGTGTGTGTGTTTTTTTTGTTTTGTTTTTTTTCAACTAATTTATATAATGTTAAGTAAACTCTACTGCTGAAAGATACTGAAGTTTCTCAAATTGGCTACAAGAAGTGTAAAAAAAACAAACAACAACACAAAAAGTAATACATCTTACTAAAGACAGGACAAGGAAACCTACGTTGCGGCCACAAGGCCTTGGTCAGAGACAGACAAACAAAAGACAGAAGGGAAAGAAAGTGATAATTAAGTGGAGAACATGAAACTATAGGAATAAGAAACAAATACTCCCTGATAGTGTCACATGTAGGAGCGAAACCGAACTGGACACCGGAAGTGAATAGTACATTGAAACTATAAATAAAAAATAATGAAAACAAGGACTGGAAAACCGAGTGGGGGGAAAAAGTAATACATATTTAAAAAAAAAAAAAAAAAAAAAAAATTAAAAAAAAAAAAAAAAAAAAATACAAAAAAATAACTAAATACAAAAAAATAATACAAAAAAAATAATTAAAAAAAAAATAATAAAAGATACAATACAATAAAAAAAATTAATTAAAAAACAAAAATGGGAAGTAAAGGGTGATCGCAGTCATAGAACTGGGGCTAGACAGAAAAAGATGCCTCAGACAAAAGAATGGTTTGAGGCAACCCATAAGATGGATGAGGCGTTGTTCCAGGCAGAACCGACTGTTGGCGTCCGATGAACAGGATCTGATGGCTGTCACCTGGATGTGAGTGGCACCGTGGTGGCCAGGGCCATTGAAGTGGATGGCCTTAAGTGTGGATTTCAGCTGCAAGATGTCATAGAGGTGTCTGCAGAATCGGTGACCCAGTCGTGTGGCCGTTCGGCCGATGTAAGTAATTTTGCAACGTTTGCATATAATAGCATAAATGATGTTACGTGACTCGCATGTGAAGCCCTGGGTGATGGTGAACTTGGCCTTAGGGAATGTCACTTTGCATGTTTGGATTACATAATGGCATGTCTTGCATCGTGTCCGGTTACATGGCTGGGTATCAAAATGGCCATCGTCGACAGTTTTCAAACGACTGTGGACTAGGAGGTCCCTCAAATTTTTATCCCGTCTATATGCCAACAAGGGTGGCTCACTAAACACTTCCCGTGCCACTGGGTCAGCTTGGAGAAGAGGTAGGTGGCGATACAGGATCCTTTTAACAGCAGCGCTGTGAGGGTGATAGGTCAATATTAACTTGACTCTATCCGAGGAGGTTTTTTTGGCGGGGGCTGAGGGCCTCTAGACGTGAGATATGGAGAACACGCTCTAAGGCAGAGGTAAGAACATCCTCCGGATACTGTCTCCTGCGGAAGTCAAACATTTCCTGGGCTCGGCATGAAAAGTCATCATCGTCATGGCATAACCGACGGAGGCGGAGAAGTTGTGAGAAAGGCAAGGAGTCACGACAAGCTTGAGGATGAGAGGAAGTATCCAAGAGGTAACTGTGTGCTTCAGTGGGTTTGTAGTACACTGAAGTGTTAAGGTGGGGGGGGGGGGGGGGGGGGGGGGAGCGATAGTGACAACAATGTCAAGGAAATTAACAGAGACAGTGGAGATGTGAGAGGTGAATTTGATCATAGGGTGGAAGTTGTTGATGAAGTGTATGAACCTAGATAGATAGGTCATATACTCATACAAGTGTAAGGTAAAGGTAAAGGATCCCGTTACATGCCCATTGAGGCATATTGGGAATATGGTGTTAGGCCCATATTTTCTTGACCATCGGCACACTAGGGGTGATGTGGTCAGCATCACGCCGGCCGCCTTAACCTTCCCAGAAGTTGCTCTGGTACCCAGTTGGGGCTGGGTCGACCCAGGAGCTGTTTGCAGCCTAAAGAAATCCCACCTCATCTGGGGATCGAACCATAGACCACTGAGCTAGGAAGCCAGTGCACTAACCACTATGCTACCGAGGCTCCCTCATACAAGTGTATTCCCTTCTATTTTTTCTTTGACTAAAATGTACTTTTTTTTTACTTTATTGAATGTGAGCTAGCTAACTGAATTCACAGCAAAATAATAATAATAATGGCACAATGCCATCCCCAGTATACTCTTCAAAATTCTAAAGTCTCTCTACAATATCTTAAAACTTTACCCTGAATTTGTCTTCCCTTCAGGGAAATTTGGTATGATTCTCTACCCTGGGTATATTTTCTGTACACTGCCTACTCTTTCCATAAGGCAAAACATTTCTCCATATTAGCATTTAGGATATTAATAACTGGAGGTTGATTTTAAACAATATATCCAATTACATGCCTTTCCTATACTCCATTCACAACTGAATTTGTCATCTTCGAGCCATTTGCGAATTCTGTAGATGTAATGCTGTGGGTAAAATTTTGTGTTTTGGCTGCTTAAATTAATGTATAATTTATTAATTGGGTTGTGGAGTTGGGGGTGTATAAGGATCAATGAAGGTGTAAGGGGAAGTCTGATGGAGTGCTTGTATGGCTGATGGATTTGATGTAATCTCGGACACCCACCGGGCTTTCTCACCTCCTTTTCACCTTGTTAAAAACAGGGCAGTTATGAGAGATTTCATTTTATTTGTTTGTTTTTTATTTTTATTGTTTGTTTGTTTCTTGGAAAGGGGAGGTCACACACAAAAACATTCACACAAATTTGGTTTTGATTTACTCTATTTGGACTGAGTGGAGGGGGGAAGAAGGTACTATATTTGGGTATTGGAAATCTGACTTTATTTTCTTGAATTAGTACACCATATGTCCTAATTATAACCCATCAAGGAATGAAAGATATACTTTATTTTAAAAAAAAAGGGTGTAAAATGGTGGGACTTCCCATAAATGTGTTCATCTTTATACCATCTTGTTTATGTTACCAAACTGTCAAAATTTAATTCCAATAAAAGTGAACTGATTTCTTGGCCGAGATAAACAATCTTATCTTCACAGGCGTTTCTGCTAGAATCTGCAATAAACTTCTACACAAATTCATTTAATGTGAAGGTCGGATGCTGTTCTTACAATACATATGACTTTTAACAGGTAAAAGTCAATTAAATATCTGTTAAAGTCAGTTATATAACTGGAACCACCAGATCTTTACACCCCTCCCCCTTAATTTTATTCTTGTTTGGAGTTTCTGTTTGATTTTGTTCAGTTTTATCTCGTTTTTGTTTGTTTGGGGTTTTTTTGTTTTTGTTTTTAAAAATACAAGCATAATTGGTAATTGTGATTTGCCCTATTTACAATGATTTGACAGGTGTGATGTCACTTTCCCATATCCACAGTTGTTCATATTATTTGGAATTGAAAAAAATATATATATATATAATATATCCTAATTATAACCCATCAGATGTTGAACAGGATATTTTTCATTATTAACAAAAATTAACAAAACCAACTTTAACTTTCTTGTAAATGTCTGAAAAGTAACTTTGTCAATGTAATTTTTACAATTTATTACATCCATTTTCTTTTTAAGGCATGGGATCTACCACTGCATTACATAAAGTTTATGAACACATATTTTTATAAGTTTTCAAGTCAAGGAGGCACATAAAATTAGTTAGACTAAGTAAAACAGATTCTAGATTCAAATTTACTCTTGTGCTCCATTAAACATTGATAAATTTTACCAAGCAAATTAGAATATACAAAAACTGATAAGAGGTATAGCATGTTTTTCATGTATGAAAGTAAACCAGCGTCTACATTAAAAATTACTCATGCGTTTCTGTGAAAATTGATAAATATAACCAGCAAATTAGCATTCACAGAAAAGGATAAGATACATGCGCGTTCTTTATGTCCTCGCTTTTTCATTTTAATGTTTAAAATATGCAAATAAATAAAAACAAACAATTTAAAAAGCCGACCTCGATACACATGCCATCTGCCCAAACCGGAACCATTCCAGGAAAGTATTCGCGAAATCTACTTGGCCCCATTCGCCATTCGGGCTTTTCAACAAGCTTGAGTGTGAGTACCTATTACTACTCACCTGTTTGAAGCGCATGTTTTTAGATGGTCAAAGCTGAAGTTACGATCGAAATAAAAAAGAACAACAGGCCATTGAGCGCTTGATCAATTGTTGAAAGCCGATAGTCGAAAGAGAAATCGCGTTTTCCACAATTTTTTGGAAATTCACAAGAAATCAACAAGGGCGTTTGCCATTTTCCCGAAGTAATACAGAGCGCTTATGTAGGTTACAGTTTGTCAGTTTGTCAAGGGAAAAAACATACTGCAGCAGTAACAAAATTCAACTCATGATGTCAGATGACAAATTTAATAACTATTATATCTCAAATCACAGTAAACATGAACAATGGCTACAACTTTCTGGGCCGACATCGTCGTTTATCAAATGATGAGGAAATACATTAATTTTTATGTAGCCTAGGCCTAAATGTTTAGAAAGATAAATTTTAGACATCGATAAGTCGGCCAGTGTATTTCATGCCTGCAAATAGGGCCTAATTCTTTACTACTATGCATGTTTTTTGATGAAACAGATGCTATATAACGTCTCTGTCAGTAATGGTGATACATTCAATTTATTAACAAATTTTTAAGACTTTCCGAGAGCTAAGTCGAAGTCGTGTTCTATTTTTTCCACCGCTGTGGTATTTGTTGGAAACGGCACAATGACACCTCCAATGAACACCATTCGACTGTGCATTTTTAACTGCTTTGCTTGGTGCTGTGAATGCCTAGTCGGCAATCGATGTCTGCCTCAATAAGTTTGCCAACTCAGGATATAAACCTCCAGTCAGACATTGTCATCTATCGTGGGGATCGGGAGTACTTTGAAAATGCCATCAGACTTTGAGCTGGTGCAGAAAACTTTATTGGAAGTATTTAAGCACGCAGATTTCAGATCAACTGCGCAGAGGGATGCCGTGAAAGCTGTAATTAAAGGTAGGCCTACGTTATTAAATAGTCTAGGCCTATATGAGAGATTGAAATTAAGCATAGTGGGTCGTGTGTTCGGTACGGCCTCAAAAAAGAATCCAGAGACACAGTAATAAGGGGTTAGGGTTAATCTTTACCTTTAGTGGCGTCGAGTATGTAGGCTATAGGCCTATGTGTATTGAGTTAGGGTTAACCCTAAACCTAACCCCAACCTAACCCCAACCTAACTCTAAATGGTACGAAAATACACATATTATACATAGGCCTACTCGACAGCACTAAAGGTAAAGATTACCGGGGTTAGGGTTAGGAACCCTAAAATTAATACTAACCCTAACGACATTGGAAACTTATTTGTCTGACATCAAAGAACATGATCCACTGTTCTTCATTTCAACCCCCAAATGTCTGTTGATCCAGCAGCCATTAAGTTGCTCACGTCAGTAGGGTTAGGGTTCCTAACCCTTACTCCTTATTACTGTTCTCTGAATTCTTATTTAAGGCTTTAACAATGTGGTTGACTTATTTGCCACCGGTTCATAGACCTTTGGGCGAAATTTGACATAGGGCCTACCTCCCACTGTTGTTGTTATTGATCCAGCTGTGCTTGGGCTCTTGCCCTTCAGCCCAATGCCATGTAGTGATATCTGCATGTTTTCGCAAGTTGTTTTGTTTCTGCATGCAAAGTGTTCCACTTACCTGGCCTCGGAGGAAGGAGCATTTTCCACCCGAAGGGAAGCATAGTGAACTGGAGACTGCCATATTGATCTATTTTTGGCAAGTGGCTATGATTACGAATAATGTATGTAATTATGGTATTTACATGGTTAGGCCTACGTACGAGATGATATATATATATATATATATATATATATATATATATATATATATATATATATATATATATATATATATATACTGTATATAAATGCAAAGGTATGTACTTGGGACAATTTTTTATGGCATTGTGAAGGGAGGGGTGGGTGGAGGGAGGGGGAGAGTGCAGGTTAGGGTGGGGAGGTTTTAGGTCTATGTCTGCATTTTCGTTTTTAACGGTATTGGGGGGGGGGGGGGGGAAAAGGGGGTAGGTCTATGTCTGCATTTTCGTTTTAGAATATATCTGCTATAATTTTCACACATTATAATTCTGCTGCACTTCACGCACTAACCTTGACCCAAAATCCGACCCTTTTTCGAGCTTGCAGCATTGGAAAAAAAAGCGTCTAAACCGTGTTCGGGTTAGCGTTAATAATGGGCATTTTACATTGTATTGAAGCGATACGGTTACGTTTCAACAACGTTCGGCAAAATTACAGATCTTGTTCCACTATCCTTCCCATTTACACATTTTCCTAACATCATCGAGTGCTGGGCACTTAAAGAGGTGGTGGTCAACAGTTTCATATGGGTAGTTACATAGCTGGCACTCTGGAGTGTGTTGGGGTTGGATTCTGTTCATGTGATTGTTGAGTGGTATATGTTGTGTTCTGAGCTGAAAAATGGTGCTCTGATCCCTCCTTGTAAGATGACATTGTTGTCATTAGTATCATTAGTATTTCTGTAAACCTCTGTACCGGTGCTTCCCATGGCCCTTCTGTTCAGCCATGTTTCTTTGTTGTTCGTATGAGTGATTTGGCTGTTCGGAGAGTTGTTGCTGTTAGTGGTTGTTCTTGTCTTGTTCCCTTCTTTGCTAATGTCTGCTCTGTCATTACCAATTGTATTTGAGTGACCAGTTATGCTGCATAACTAATCTGATGCTATAGGAAGTAATAAGCTGATCAACATCCAGGATTAGTTTGGCTAACTCAGTTCTACAATGTCAGACATTGAGTCAGTAAAAATGACAATGTTTTGAGCCTTTGAGGGAAAGGCACCAAATACAGTCTTCAGATCAACTAAACATCTGGTTAAAAAGTTATCCTTGTTGCCTTTGTATGTGAAAAAGTCTATAATCAAGGTTTATAATTAAATGGGACACATTTTTGCAAAATCCTTTAGCTTGTCAGCATATGAGAAATAGTGGAAAATACAGGATAAAAATATTTTCTTGGTTAAAGTGTCAATATTGAGTTGTTTATGTTTGATAAAACTTTAGATTTTGTATTATCAAGAAAACACAGGTTAAGAAATTATCTTAGGTACGAAGGTCACTCCAGAAGTAATGCGTGTGTTTAAAAAGAAGACAAACTGGTTTTATTGAACATCTTTGGTTTTTTTCTTCATTTTTTAATATATTCTTCCTGCATTTATTTGTGCTTAGTTAATTCACTTTCCACTATTGGCGTTGTTTTGCATCAGGCCTGAGCACACTTAAGATCTACTTCTACTTTTCCAATGAGGTTACATCTACCAAACACAATTTTTCATTATAGCTACTTTTAGTGTTTACAACTGTTCTTCTTCTTCTTCTTCTTGCGATCGCATCTTTGATGATTACACCGTCAGACGAGTTCTCATGATGAATTCGACTGTTGTTTGAAGTTCCTCTTTAACTCCATATAGCTTTGAATTTAGTGTTGAGTCATTGGGCCAGTATATCTTTCTTAACTGGTCATACAGAGGACAGTCCTGTAGAACATGCTCAGCAGTTTGTTCGTTTAATCCACATGTGCACAGTGGTGAAGCAGACAATCGTAACTTGTGCATGTGTTTATTCAGTTTGTTATGCCCTGTCCTGAGTCGAAAAATAGTTATCTGTCCCTGCCGGTCGAGAGTGTGATAGTCGTCTTTGGGTTGGTTCTGTTCTCTTCTTATAGTCTGGATAGCTCTCTTTTTCTCAAAGTATGTGACTTCACTATCTTCCTGCTCACATTCTCCTCCCTTCTTTGCAAGCCTATCTGCCTTTTCATTTCCGGGTACACCACAATGAGATGGTACCCACTGAAGTATGGTTCTCTTTTTGGCAGCTACCTTGTTTAGTTCATTTCTCAGATGCGGGAGTTTACCACCCTTGAGAGCTTGCAGGACAGACAGTGCATCTGTGAGGATGACTACCTGGTGGCAGTCAGAGTTGGTGTTATAAATCATATTTGCAGCTTGCTCTAGAGCTTGAACCTCAGCTGTATAGTTGGAACAGAATTTACCAGTGGGAATGTGCCTAGTCTCATAGTGGTTGTCAGGATATGAGATAAAGATACCGGCACCTCCATTCCTAACAGCATTAGTTGCTGATCCATCTGTATAGGCATGTATCCATGATTGATCGGGATAGCTTTCTTGGATCATACTCAATGTAGCAGTTCGTTTTTGCAGATCATTATACTCACATCCACTTGTGAGACCACTGACCGACGTATTAATTTGGAGGGCACTGCTGGCCTGCTCCCATGGTACAGGGTATAGGGTGGGCTTCAGTGGTGTTGTCTTCATAGATAGGTCTTCTTGATGCTGTCTTATAAGTCTTTTTCCCCGATGCACAAAGCTGCTACGCTTTAGACGTCCCAATGCCAGATCATCTAGTCTTGCCTTCATTGGGTGTGTTGGCATACTGTTGTACTTTTCCATCTGTATCATGGTCTTTGTGTCTCTTCTATGGGACAATGTCTGTAATCCAGCAACCTTCTGCATCTCTGTTATTGGTGTAGTTTTCATGGCTCCTGTAATGAGCCTGAGAGCTTGATTTTGCACCTTGTTTTACAACTGTAAATGTTGAAATAACTCTACATGCATGTGAAAATGAGGAAAGCATTGAAGGCAACAACAACAAAATGTTTATTAATTGAATAAATAAAAGTGTGTGCATTTGCAAGGAGAAATATATTACATTAAGGAGGACAAATTCAAACAAACATGTAATATTTATGTTCTAGAGATAAAGATATAATAACACAGACTTAATACAGTGATGATTTGTATCGGTTCACCTCAAAATGTCCATGTGTATGTCAAACAGAGAAGAGTGGTACTTTGAGTAAATAATGTTCATAGTCAAAAACGCGAACTGTAGGTTACTTGTTGCTATTTATTTTACTAAAAATATAAAACATAAGACTTAACTAAAGATTTATACCCAGCCCCAACTTGTCTATATAAGACGGTTCACTTAAAATCTCTCATCGGTCCAGCGATGGATTGTGATCACGTCTTCCCACACCTGTTATATAATATGTTCAGGTTAGACGCTTCCCATGATGTCAGTCAGAAGCAGTGTGCTGTAAGTGAAATCATGACCTACTGTGAGAATGAGACAGTGGGAAACGTCACAAAGTGATAGCTCAAGTTGTATGGAGATGATGCTATTGACCCCAGCACACATGATCTTTGGGCTAAATGATTATCTGGTAAAAGTGGACATGCCAGTATCCCAATCTTACCCGGCAGTATCTGGCTGCTGTCAACACAGATAGACATCATGGTTAAGAGTGCGCAGCGAAATAGTTGTCATTCTATCTGGACAGTAGCAGAAACATATGTGTGCAGAAGGTTTGAGAAACAGGGCTACACAAAGGATGTTTCCAACAGTCCATTCTCACACACCAGTATTTTATTACAGCGTGCTACGTCTCCGGGATGTCAAGTTTAGCCCCTATTTGTAACATACTGTATGATAATGTTCCTCAGGCAGGTTGTACGAGGTGACTGATATCAGATTATGCATGGGGTTGATAACCCTGTCATATAAAACAAATTGCTACAGATACCACTGCTGCAGAGTACATGAATACTTTGATGAATGCTTCAAGCTGCAGTAGTGACCTTATGCTTCATAGGGAGTGAAAAGGGATCCCGTTACACGCCAATTGAGGCATATTGGGAATACGGTGTTATGCCCGTATTTTCTTGACCATCGGCACACTTGGGGTGATGTGGTCAGCATCACGCTGGCCACCTTAACCTTCCCAGAGTTGAAACGGGAAATGGATTACGTATAACAGCGCTACTATCGAGAAATGGGTGAACTATGCACATATAGAGGCAAGGAAGAATATGCCTACAAACTTTGAAGAAGAAGAAAAAAACCAAAACTGTGGAATAAAAACAGTATTTAAAAAATAAGTTTTTAACTTCTGGAGTGGCCCCCTATCATTTTATACACACTTGAAAAAACTCATTTCTAGTCAGAAATGTCAAAATAGTGCTGATTGCTAAACCTGATTTTCTCAGAATTTGACATCTCAGACATACTGTATTCAAACACGTATAACCTTTCACAAAACCTTTTCTGCTGTGATATCATTTTCTCCCCACCATTACAATGCATGGAGGCATATTTGGAGTTGTCAAAAAATGGCCACCAGCTTTGCACAGTGCTACAATATACGTATGTGGAAGTGAACCTCTTTGAGAAGTGGCTCTGTGCAGGACAGGACAATTCCTTGGGAAAGCCCAGAACCAGATCACAGTATTTTAGTTTTGCATAGTTGGAGAGCCCCCTTGGGTGGTGGGGAATGCACAGTATGCCACATGCTTCTTACTCCTAGCTTGGGATCACATGTCTTCTTCTTCTTCCGTCCTTAGCCACCGACCGTCAAAGCATTCAGTGGCCATTACGCCTAGTGGCGTCTTAGGGCAACAGCAGATAGGTTTTCTTTGCCATTGTTTCCCATCACGCCTATTGGCGTCTTTAGGGCAACGGCAAATCAATCCATTTGCTGTTGTTTCCGTAATCTAAGTGACTGGCAAACGGGTGATCAGCCCGTTGGAGGGATCACATGTGATGATCCTTTAAACGCAAGCCTAGCCGGAGAAACTGGAGCTCATGACTTCAACTCAGAATGTTTCGGAATGGCCAATAAGCTACAGGAAAAGCCTCGATCTACAGTGCAGATAATACCAAGGAGTCTTCAACCTGGTATTGGCTGCAAAAGAGCGAGAAGCTCAGCAGCCCTAGTTAAACAACAACTAAATTCCCACCATTACAAAAGTGTTTGAGAGACCTACCTTATAATACACATATTTCATTATCTGAAAGTGCTGACATGTTGCTGATTTTTTAGTGCACAATCACATGCTGACATCGCAAATATGTGCACCTGCAGAGTCCTGGATGACATTGGAAGTGACCACAAACTAATACTAATTACTAATGTACAGAAAGATACAACAAACGCAGATAAAAGAAAAGGACCTACTCGAACTATAACTGACTGGTTAACATATGTAACACTTTTAAATAGTAGATTCAGCAGCATTAGTCAATCAAACACAATAGAGAATACTAACAACATCACAACGACCATACAGGAAATAGCTAAAATTCATAACCCTCCACTCCCAAAGGAGCATAGATCTTCAACAAACACATGCCAAGTCCTCCTGTCACGTGCCATCATCTCAAGTTCTTTCCTCATTCTCCTCATCATTTTCACCTCTGTTTCCAGCTCTCTTCTCCGTGTGCTTCTTGGTCTACCTCTGCCTCTTTTGCCCTGGGGGTTCCAGAACAAGGACTGCCTTGTAATGCTATCAACAGGTTTCCTCAGTGTGTGTCCTATCCATCACCATCATCTTCTCATCTCTTGTTCCATGTCGCAGAGTGAAGATAATTTGCCTATTTGAAATTTTCTGTCCATCCTGTATATTGCTTTATTTTCTGTCTATCCTAAGTTTCTGAAAAAAAAAAACTGTTTCTCACGCACCTTAACTCAGGTGAAGCTTCGGTCAACCCGTTCGTTAGGATTTTCCAGACTCGGCTGTCTAGAAATTTATGGCCTGTCTTCTTCCTCATTGTTAATACTTTGAGCTCGGAAACCACAGCACGTACAAGTGACATTCAATATGCAAACTAATTTGCAGCGATACTTTTGGCTATCGTGAGAACTTTAAAAAATGTAGCGGGTAAATCGAAATTAATTCTTTCTTTAAGAAACTAGTTTTAGACTTCACTTGGTGATAAGCATACTGGAAGAGAAAGACGCACGTTCTTGTAAAGTAAAAAACTGTGCATAGGGAGACTTGAGTTAAACAAACAAAGTGCCCTCTAGTTTAACTTACAGAATATAAAATTCCGGAGCGGGTATGTATTTGCTATTCCAGTATATAGACAATTAGCTCAAATATATAGATATGAAATGTATTACTATCAGGGTGAAAGTCTAATGAAATATATTACTATCAGGGTGAAAGTCTGAGTGTATTATATAAACGGGTTTCCTTTATCATGTATGTATCATAAATGCTTACGAAAATTCATTTATTTTCACTGCTTGTATTTTAAAGCGATGTTATGTTACAATGTTTGTATCATTCATAATTTCAATGATCATTTTACTTTTCAATGTTTGTAACATTAATGTATGAGCATATTATTATGAATGCGGAAAGGAATGAACGGTGGAAAGCACAGGAGGATTCTCTAGCGGACCCTCATGTAACTTTGTCTGACAGGGGAGGAAGCAACAGTCTTGTTATTGTGTATGTACCTGGACTGGCCAGCTAATTCATTCACAGCAGACAGGAATGTTTAAGAATGGACTGACCTATTTTAGGAACGAGACGCATGCATGGATATCAACATGCCGACACTGGACACTGCTTAAATTGTTTCTGTTGTAATCTGCATGTTGCAGCAGAAGAGTAGTTACACATGTATTTTTGTTTTGTCTAACAGATTTACGCAGTGCAAGTCTTGTCTCGTATTGCTGAAAAGAGGTTACCTTTGGCCAGTGGCCATATAGTCCTCGTCCACCAGTCACAATAATTCCCTTCAATTATTTCAATTACTTCAATTATTCAAGTATTTCAAACATCCTCAACACCAAACCTCACCCTACCATACTCCACCCATTTTAACCCTCCATCCCACCTTTGGAAGCAAATTCGTTATCTGTGGATATCTCATCAACTGTGGATACGTTACACCAATCTTGGATTTATAAAATCGTGTTCAGATTCTGTGCCCATTGTGGATACCTTATTCGAACAGTGAAGTTAATTTCAAGCATTGGATTACGATATATTTTTTCAAGAGAACCCCAGGATATAAGTTGTTTCCAACATTCACACCAAAGGAACAAAGGAACAAAAATTCATTTACACACAAACAGTATTTCACATATTTTCCAGCAAAAGCTTATCAGGCCTGCCGGGAACTTTACTAACACAATTCATTCATAATCCTTGTTTTTCACTATTTGTGTAATATTTTTTTCTTCTTTAAAATCATCAAATTGTTGTGAGTTTGTTTTCTCGTGATAATCTTTATTATTATGTGCTGTAAAATCCTTATTGATTTATTTCCATTTCTAAATTGAAATAAATTGAGTTAACCTCGATAGGATTGTTCGTTCAGTTCAGACTACCAAATCCTCAATCTAACTTTACTTCTTTACCCTACTATTTGTGAGTGACACAGTGTGTGCAAAAGAGTAATATTGTCGCCAGAGAAAACAAGAAGAGCTATGTATGTGGTTTTCTTAGTGAAGAACTCACTGACTCAGCCTGTGCCTTCTGCCTATCTCTCTTGCGCACCACTATCACACGTCCGTGTGCACTATTGTCCATCACGCCTATATAGCTGTCAAGCTTTACCTACTATTAATTATATTTTCATGTGACAATTATTGGGAATCTCGTCCTTGGATTTGAATTTCTGGATTCTTATTTCACAGTGACTATAGGGAATCTTGTCTTTAAATTGTTCTGCAGAAACTGTAAGGAATCTTGAACTATTAGTCTATACTGTGGACTAAAATTTTATAACGCCCTAGACAACGACACTTCTGGTAGTATCTGAACAGAACAATTATAATTTTAAAGTAACAGAACGTTGCTGTCAGTAATATAATTCAGGGTTATTTAATTACGTTAAATAGTTAACTAAGGTAATTAAGTGGTACATTTAACAGGCAGTAGAGTGTGTATGTGTGTGAGATATTGAAGGGAATTGTTTATACTTGAGTATTACTCAAGTGATGAGACCTTAATTCAGCAGAAATAAGGAATTGTCAAAAATTCAATTATACTAAACTTCCATTAACGAGTTACATTACTTCATAGAATTAATAGTACTCCCTGGGGCTTAGTAAATTGATTATCAGTTAGTTGTATTGGTTTGTTGTATTACAATACTTCATAGAAATATTAGTAATACCCAGAAACTAGTGTAACATACTGAGAGAGTGTAACAATCTGCACAGAAATATAGAAAATGACTGGTTTACTAAAACTAAGGATGGGTCTTTTAAAATACACTAAAGAGGTTGGAATGAGTGAAGAAGAAGGTAATGCATTCATAGAGACCAAAATAGAAAAACAAAGAGAAGAAAACGAAAGGATACGAGCTCATGAGTTCCGGCTCAAAGAACTAGAGGTTCAAAATCGTCCCGCTTCTCCCACTAACGCTTCATCACCTGACAACGCCTCTGCTGGTCTAGCACTTAACTCACCTGCAATGACTTTCCCAATGGAAAAATTTTGCGAGCGAAATGAACAAATTGATCTGTTCTTGGATAGATATGAGCGAACTGCTTCATCATATGGCCTGCCCAAAAGCATGTGGAATCTTAAACTTTCTCAAGGATTAAGAGAGACGGCTTACGAAGTTTTTACAAAATTAACCCCAGCAGAACAGAACGATTCTGACGCTCTCAAGCCAGCACTGTTACGGCGTTTTCAGCTTACAGCCGACAATTACCGAAAGCGTTTTCGCCGATCTCACAAAGAAGGAGGAGAAACATTTGGCCAATTTGCTGCTAGGATTGAATCATATCTCGAAAAGTGGCGCGATTTGGGAAAATTTCCTAAGACTTACGAAGGATTACATGAACTCTTCCTGGTAGAGCAAATAAAGGAAACAATGTCACCAGAGATGAGAAAGTTCCTAGTGGAGCACGGGGCAGACCGACTCGAACCAATCCTTACGTTAGCAGAAAGGTTTCAAAATGCTATAGCAGAGACTCAAACCTTCAAACGGAAACCTGCTGAACTTCAACCTAAACCAATCACCCAGCCCACCCAAAATCAGCGATCACAGGTAAACGCTCCAACGCAGGATACACGCAGAGACCGGTCAACTAACTCAAACACGAAAAATGCACAGGAAAACCCCCTTTACTTCATGAGGAGGGAGAGGAAATATTGTCATCATTGTAAGCAGACCTCGCACAATACAAAAGAATGTAGAAATCGGCCCAGCCCGCACTTGGCGGCATGTTTACAAGGAGACGCACCAGACCAGCGTCAAGACAGAACAAAATGTGGTAAACCAGAACGGAATTCTGTAACGGATCAGATTATCGCAAACGGGAAATTTGTGCGCTGTCTTTATGACACAGGATTACAGTTCGACTGTATAATCGCTTCACATTTGGTCACACCCGAGCAGATAACTTCGGAGACAGTAGATCTGTGTGGAGCCGTGAAAGGAGACACTCCTATGACATTGAAAATAGCAAAAGTTTATATTGATTCAAAATTTGTTAAAGGATGGATTCGAGCTGCCATTATGGAGAATCCAATCTATGACGTAATTCTTGGATGTCGCTATGTGTTCTTGGGGGAACCAAAAAAACCTCTGATAGCTGCAGCAGTAACTACAAGAGGTCAGGCGAGGACAGAACCGGAACCAGGACCAGTGATAAATCTGCTACCACGGGAATTGAAGGATGCTCAACACAAGGATCAAACACTGGGACCATGTTTTAAGAAACTGCCACTTGCCAGTAACCCGTTGAAAAAGGGAAACTTTTATTCAAAATCGGGATTACTATACCGTAGGTCGGGCAACACTGGACAAGAACATAGCCAGTTGGTTGTTCCAACTACTTATAGGTCACAAATTTTAGAGATGGGACACGCTCTTCCTTTTAGCGGCCACATGGGACAAAATGCTACCATGCAAAGAATAGCAGCGCACTATTACTGGCCTGGGATGAACGGGGACATCATCCGATTTGTGAAATCCTGTGCGCAGTGCCAAAGGGTGGCACCAAAGCACTGGACACCCCCTGCTCCATTGGGGGAAATGCCTATTGTCGGTACGCCATTCGAAAGAGTAGCTGTAGATATAGTAGGCCCACTCTTAAGAACAAAGCGGAGAAATTGTTGTATTTTGACTCTAGTTGACACCTGTACTATGTGGTCAGAAGCAGTGGCGCTCCCTTCTTCTGATTCTGTGCATGTCGCAGAAGCGCTCGTGAGTATTTTCACAAGGCTCGGATTTCCACAGCAAATACTCACTGATAATGGATCGCAGTTTAGAGGACATCTGATGGAAGAAGTCTTTAAGATCTTCCGTACTCAGCATATTCACACCTCACCCTATAATCCACAAGCAAACGGACAGGTAGAGAGATATAACGGGACCCTCATCACCATGCTGCAAAAATTAGCACAAGAAAGACCCGAAAACTGGGACTTATTCTTGCCGGCTGCCTTATTTGCCTATAGGGAAGTGCTGCATGCCTCCACTGGTCTACCTCCTGCAACATTATTATTTGGACGGCCAATAAAGGGACCCCTGGAAGCATTGCTTAGGTCTTTAACCGACCAGAAAGCAGACGAATCTATTGTATCTGCATCAAAATATGTGCAAGAACTGAAGGAAAGGTTAAAGATAGGTTGGGAATTAGCCAACACTAACCTCCGACAAGCTCGTGCCAAGCATGCAAAACGGTACAATAAGACTGCGAAGGAGAGAGTACTACAACCTGGAGAGAAAGTACTGCTGTTACTCCCAACAGGGAATAACAAACTTCAGATAGGATGGCAGGGACCATTTGAAGTACTCGAGAAAATCTCTCGAACAAACTACAAAATCTCCATACGAGGGAAGGAAAAGATTTATCATGTTAACTTACTTAAAAAGTACATGGAACGCCTCGCTGCTCCTCAAGCACATCTCCTGACCTTAGCGGTTGCAATGGAAGCGGATAATGACCCCCACGAATATGCTGAATACCCGCTAAAACAGGAAGAATCACACACGGATGTGAAGCTCTGTGAAACATTAACTGAATTGCAACAGCATGATGTAAGACAACTGTTGGCTGAATATTCAGAAGTGCTCACCGATAAACTGGGACTAACCAACCTCTTGGAGTTTGATATAAAAGTATTAGATCCTAAGCCTGTCAGGACTAAGATTTACCAAGTCCCATACGCTAAAGCCAACGCTTTACGCGAAGCTATTTTGCTAAGTGTCTATTCCTTCAGGGTCGAGTACATCCCCGGTCCTGAAAATGTAGGAGCAGATTTTTTAAGCAGACATTCAGTAGAGGAACTCGCTAGTGGTGGAGAAAATAATCTTCTAACGCCAGCAGATAAGAAACAATCTGAGGAAACCTCGGAAGAAGTACAGAGAAGGAACTAATGGACGACACCGGGAATGATACACACTAGCCAAATTATCATCTCTCTCTGATTTAGTTGGGCAACTAACTTAAGTTCGGGGTATCTGTCGCAGAGTGAAGATAATTTTCCTATTTGAAATTTTCTGTCCATCCTGTATATTGCTTTATTTTCTGTCTATCCTAAGTTTCTGAAAAAAAAACTGTTTCTCACGCACCTTAACTCAGGTGAAGCTTCGGTCAACCCGTTCGTTAGGATTTTCCAGACTCGGCTGTCTAGAAATTTATGGCCTGTCTTCTTCCTCATTGTTAATACTTTGAGCTCGGAAACCACAGCACGTACAAGTGACATTCAATATGCAAACTAATTTGCAGCGATACTTTTGGCTATCGTGAGAACTTTAAAAAATGTAGCGGGTAAATCGAAATTAATTCTTTCTTTAAGAAACTAGTTTTAGACTTCACTTGGTGATAAGCATACTGGAAGAGAAAGACGCACGTTCTTGTAAAGTAAAAAACTGTGCATAGGGAGACTTGAGTTAAACAAACAAAGTGCCCTCTAGTTTAACTTACAGAATATAAAATTCCGGAGCGGGTATGTATTTGCTATTCCAGTATATAGACAATTAGCTCAAATATATAGATATGAAATGTATTACTATCAGGGTGAAAGTCTAATGAAATATATTACTATCAGGGTGAAAGTCTGAGTGTATTATATAAACGGGTTTCCTTTATCATGTATGTATCATAAATGCTTACGAAAATTCATTTATTTTCACTGCTTGTATTTTAAAGCGGTGTTATGTTACAATGTTTGTATCATTCATAATTTCAATGATCATTTTACTTTTCAATGTTTGTAACATTAATGTATGAGCATATTATTATGAATGCGGAAAGGAATGAACGGTGGAAAGCACAGGAGGATTCTCTAGCGGACCCTCATGTAACTTTGTCTGACAGGGGAGGAAGCAACAGTCTTGTTATTGTGTATGTACCTGGACTGGCCAGCTAATTCATTCACAGCAGACAGGAATGTTTAAGAATGGACTGACCTATTTTAGGAACGAGACGCATGCATGGATATCAACATGCCGACGCTGGACACTGCTTAAATTGTTTCTGTTGTAATCTGCATGTTGCAGCAGAAGAGTAGTTACACATGTATTTTTGTTTTGTCTAATAGATTTACGCAGTGCAAGTCTTGTCTCGTATTGCTGAAAAGAGGTTACCTTTGGCCAGTGGCCATATAGTCCTCGTCCACCAGTCACAATAATTCCCTTCAATTATTTCAATTACTTCAATTATTCAAGTATTTCAAACATCCTCAACACCAAACCTCACCCTACCATACTCCACCCATTTTAACCCTCCATCCCACCTTTGGAAGCAAATTCGTTATCTGTGGATATCTCATCAACTGTGGATACGTTACACCAATCTTGGATTTATAAAATCGTGTTCAGATTCTGTGCCCATTGTGGATACCTTATTCGAACAGTGAAGTCGTTACCCCAATCTTGGATTTATACCATCGGGTTCAGATTATGTGCCCCTTTGTGGATACCTTATTAGAACAGTGAAGTTAATTTCAAGCATTGGATTACGATATATTTTTCCAAGAGAACCCCAGGATATAAGTTGTTTCCAACATTCACACCAAAGGAACAAACATTCATTTACACACAAACAGTATTTCACATATTTTCCAGCAAAAGCTTATCAGGCCTGCCGGGAACTTTACTAACACAATTCATTCATAATCCTTGTTTTTCACTATTTGTGTAATATTTTTTTTCTTCTTTAAAATCATCAAATTGTTGTGAGTTTGTTTTCTCGTGATAATCTTTATTATTATGTGCTGTAAAATCCTTATTGATTTATTTCCATTTCTAAATTGAAATAAATTGAGTTAACCTCGATAGGATTGTTCGTTCAGTTCAGACTACCAAATCCTCAATCTAACTTTACTTCTTTACCCTACTATTTGTGAGTGACACAGTGTGTGCAAAAGAGTAATATTGTCGCCAGAGAAAACAAGAAGAGCTGTGTGTGTGGTTTTCTTAGTGAAGAACTCACTGACTCAGCCTGTGCCTTCTGCCTATCTCTCTTGCGCACCACTATCACACGTCCGTGTGCACTATTGTCCATCACGCCTATACAGCTGTCAAGCTTTACCTACTATTAATTATATTTTCATGCGACATTCCACTGGCACTTGTCTGGTTCTTGTCATCAGTTCCACGGTGGTAACCTTGTCATACCATTTTAATCCTTCTAGTCTACGCAAGCACCCATTTATGAAAGTCTGTAGCTTTTTGGTTGTTGTCTTTGTTGTTCTTCATGTTGGATCTGATTTCTCTTGATCTCCATATATTTCCCAATGCAATGAAAGCTCCTCTTGCTTTTGTATTCTTATTTTGATATCATTTTCTGTCCCCCCAACTTTGTCTATATTGCTGCCAAGATATGTGTACGATTCTACATCTTGTAGTGGTGTTTCTTCAAGTTCAACCCTGTTATCATTACCTGCATTTATTCTCATTATTTTTGTCTTTTCCCTGTGTATTTTCAGACCCAATTGCTGTGACCTCTCATCGAGTGTTTTCAATTTGTCCTGCATCTGATTACGGTTATGGGACAGAAGAGCCAAGTCATCAGCAAAATCCAGATCATCCAACTGCTTAGTCAGAGTCCACTGGATTCCATTTCTGTTGTGTGTTGTCGATGTTCTCATAACCCAGTCTATTGCTAGTAAGAAAAGAAAATAGCTAAAATAATGATATAAAAAGCAGCTACGCATGTTTCAGCCACTTTTGAAAGATCTAGAATATATTTTTGAGGAGAGAGAAGACAAGGTAGTAAAAGGAACAGAACCCACCAGAGCAAACTAAATGCTTTATAACAAGCACAGAACAAAGGGAAGATATGGACTTGGACTTAAAGAAGGAAGGATACATAGCATGGAAGTTTCTCCACTGTCTTGATGGGAAAAAAAAAAGAAGAAATCTAAAAACCACTAAGAACAGGGGAAAAATCAGAGTAAATAAGAACCAGCAAATGTTATTTACTTTTTCCATAGCATTAAGTTTGCTTTTTCTTTGCAAAACAGAAAATGTACGGTTTGTTATTGTACAAAATAGTGGTCATCTGGTTAATACAAGTTGTGTAGGTGTGAAAGCACTTTGAAGGAACCTGTTAATCGCATTAGCAGCCCTTGTTCAGGAATCCCGAGGGTAAGCGAGGTAGAGGGAGACCAACAAATACATGGAGATGAGAACTGGAAACAGATATGAATGAGATAAAGAAGATATGGAAACACCTGGAATGGATGGTACAGGACAAGAAAGCTTGGCATGGACTTTTTGAAGGCCTATGCTCCTTAGAGAGCTGATTCATTCATTCAGTACACTCCGCTTCCAAGAAGCATAGGCCTTCAACAAACACATGCCAAGTCCTCCTGTCATGTGCCATCGTCTCATGTTCTTTCCACGTTCTCATCATTTTCACCTCTGTTTCCAGCTCTCTTCTCCATGTGCTTCTTGGTCTACCTTTGCCTCTCTTGCCCTGGGGGGTTCCAGAACAAAGACTATCTTGTAATGCTATCAACAGGTTTCCTCAATGTGTGTCCTATCCATCGCCATAATCCTCTTCTCATCTCTTGTTCCACTGGCATTTGTCTGGTTCTTGTCATCATTATAATGATGAAGAAGAGTAAAAAGATTTCTCATTTACATGTCTCTGTATGTTTTATTTTCAGGCAACAGTGATGTATATGTATCTATGCCAACTGGTGCTGGCAAATCATTGTGTTACCAGCTACCAGCAGTTCTTGCAAAGGGAATAACCATTGTTGTATCACCACTGATAGCTTTAATGCAGGATCAGTTGGATCACCTTGATTGCCTTGGTATCAAAGCAGACACCATCAACTCAAAACTGTCCACCAGTGAAAGAAAGCGTGTTGTATCAGATCTGCTTTCCAAAAATCCAAAAATCAAATTGTTGTATATAACTCCAGAGCAGGCAGCCACAGATAGCTTTAGAGATATTGTGGACTCCCTGTTTCCGAGAGGAAAACTGTCATATTTTGTGGTTGACGAAGCTCACTGCGTATCACACTGGGGACATGATTTTAGACCTGACTATCTCAAACTAGGACAGTTTCGCAGAAGAATTCCTGGCATCCCATGCATTGCACTGACGGCAACAGCAACAGCCCAGGTGGCAGCAGATATATTTAAGCAGCTTAGCTTGAGGGAACCGATCAAGCAGTTTAAAACAAGTACTTTCCGTAGTAACCTCTATTATGAAGTTATTCTGAAGGATTTCCTTCCAGATCCATACCAGGACCTTGCGAAATTTGCTCTTAAGTGTCTAGGAGTAAATGAGGATGAAGAGCCAGTATGGGTAAGTTATTTTACTATCTCACTAGCTCTGTATGTTTAGAATTTGAATTATGGTTCTGATCTAAGTTATGTATATGTATGATGGCATATGTGTATGCATTTGTTGTGTGTGCGAGTGCACATATGTGTACTTGTTCATATGTCTGGCTTGTTCCGACAAAATCAGTAACTTGTTGGCTACTTAGTAATTTGTTAGCTACATGTGGTTTAGCAAAATATGCAGAGTTGATTGATTACTCACTAGCTCTTTGAAGAAGGGGGTCTGTTTTGCTTCTTACACCTCTCCTCTATTATTTGATAACTAATTTTTTGTTCAAAGCCTTTGCTGCTTGGGGAACCGAAGGAAATGATGATGATGTTTAAAGAATCTTGACCCCCAGAACACATTCTGTAGAACTGCCCACCCATGATGAACCGCGACGTGCGACCTGGCCAAGGGGTGCTGAGCTCCAGCAGAAGCTATGGGGCTGCCGAGCCGACCTGGTAAAGACTGTGGACTTCGTCCTGGCGACAAGCCTGCAGATTTAGCATGACTACAAACTGAACGCAGAAGAAGAAGAAAGAATCTTGACTTATGGATGCAAGTCATGGGCAGTGACTACAACCCAGAAAAGCCAGCTCCAAACCTCAGACATGAGGTATCTGAGGAAGGTGGTTGATTTAACAAGGAGAGACATAGTCCACAACCAGACGATTATTCATGGCCTCAAAACCCTGCCACTGCAGACTGGAGTAGAACAGTCCCAAGAAGAACAGTTCCAATTACGAAGGTTTGACCATGTCTGCAGAATGAGAGAAAATCAGCTACCATGACAAATATGGGAAACTAAGAGCCAGGGATCCAGACCTCCAGGACGACCCAGAGTTCGTGGGAGGACAACATTAGACAATCTCACGAAGGACAGAGGACTAGATTGGAACCAGGCCAGGAGGAAGACAGCTGATAGTATAGTATGGTGCTCTCTCTGGCACACCTCTACACCCCAGGGTAGAAGAGGAACGACTAAGTATGTTTATAGCATATATCACTTTTAGTAACTTACATTGTAGATTACTGTCCAGCTATTTACATTGTCACCCCTGTATTAATGGGGCCCGAAAGGGGAGCAAAGAATAGTAACATTGTTCGCTACCATGCATGTTGTAAAAAGCAGCTAAGGAGGGCTGGGCATGGGGCCCAACAAAAACAACAACCAAAAAGCTACAGACTTTCACAAATGGGTGCTTGCGTAGAATAGAAGGATTGAAGTGGTATGACAAGATCACTAGTGTGGAACTGATGACAAGAACCAGACAAGAGACAGTGGAACAAGAGATGAGAAGAACCAGACAAGAGACAGTAGAACAAGAGATGAGAAGAAGACGCTGGAGATGGATAGGACACACATTGAGGAAACCTGTTGATAGCATTATGAGACAGTCCTTGTTCTGGAATCCACAGGGTAAGAGAGGTAGAGGGAGACCACACTTGGAGAAGAGAACTGGAGACATATATGAAGGGGATAAAGAAGACATGGAAAGATCTTGAGCAGACGGCACAGGACAGATAGACTTGACATAAGTTTGTTGAAGGCCTATGCTCCTTGGGGAGCTTAAGGGTGATGAATGATTGAATGAGTTTACAGTGTAGATTGATGAAACTGTTTATAGGGTACTATGTAGCGCGTTTATATAATATATTGTTGAAAGCTGCTTGTAGTGGGCAATCCAGCTGTTTATAGAATGGATGGCTGAAAGCTGCTTATAGTATACTGTCTATAGAACAAATTGCTGAATGCTGATTATGATGCACTCTCTAGCTGTTAATACAATAGATTGATGAAATCTGTTTGGTGTGCTCTGTAGCTGTTTATAAAAAGAGTGATGAAATCTGTTTATGGTGTACTCTGTAGCTGTTTATACAATATATTGATGACATCTGCTTATAGTGTACTCTCTAGCTGTTTATAGAATACATTGCTGAAAGTTCTTATAGTGTACTCTCTAGCTGTTTATAGAATACATTGCGGAAAGTTCTTATGGTGTTCTCTCTAGTTGTTTATAGAATACATTGCTGACGGTTCTTATATTATACTCTCTAGCTGTTTATAGAATACATTGCTGAAAGTTCTTATAGTGTACTCTCTAGCTGTTTATAGAATACATTGCTGAAAGTTCTTATAGCATACTCTCTAGCTGTTTATAAAATACATTGCTGAAAGTTCTTATAATGTACTCTCTAGCTGTTTATAGAATACATTGCGGAAATTTCTTATATTACACTCTCTAGTTGTTTATAGAATACATTGCTGAAAGTTCTTATATTATACTCTGTAGCTGTTTATAGAATACATTGCTGAAAGTTCTTATAATGTACTGTCTAGTTGTTTATAGAATACATTGCTGAAAGTTCTTATATTATACTCTGTAGCTGTTTATAGAATAGATTGCCAAAAGCTGCTACTCACTAGCTTTTTATATAGTAAATTGCTAAAATCTGCTTATAGTGTACTTTCTAGCTGTTTATAGAATAGATTCCAGAGAGTTGCTACAGCGTACTCACTAGAATACACTGTTTATAGAGTACATTGCTGAAAGTTCGTATAACATACTCTCAAGCTGTTTATAGAATAGATTGCAGAGAGCTGTTTATAGTATACTCACTAGCTGTTTATAGAATGCATTGCTGAAAGTTTTTATATTGTACTCTGTAGCTGTTTGTAGAATAAATTACTCTTAAACTCTGCACATCACGGTTTCCTGTGTTACATCAGTCACTGTTTTGCTACATGTGTTGTAGAATGACAAAGGGTGTGGTATTGTCTACTGTCGGACTAGGGATGGATGTGAGGAGATTGCCAGTCAACTCAGCAGACGAGGGATTCCAACAAAAGCTTATCATGCTGGTCTGAAGGGAAGTTTAAGAGAGGAGACTCAGTCAGACTGGATGGAGGGCAGAGTTCCAGTAATTGCCGCAACCATCAGCTTTGGAATGGGAGTTGACAAAGCCAGTGTCAGGTAGACTGTGCAGTACTTTTATGTAAGCACTGTAAAAAAAAAAAAAATATTTTATTAGCAGTTTGTTAAATGCAAAAAGCAAAGTCTTAAAAGAGCAGAAACAAATATTATGTCCTGTCAGCAGTTATAAACACATTTATTCATAACCTTTCATCTCCCAAGAAGTTTAGACCTTCAACGACCTTGTGCCAAGTCCTGTCCCGTCTAGTAAGGGTCTTTCCATGTCTTCTTTATCCCTGTAATTTCTGTTTTCAGTTCTCTTCTCCATATGTTGTTTGTTCTCCCTTTAACGCTCTTATGTTAGGGATTCCAGAACAGGGGCTGCCTTATCATGCTATTCATAGCCAGCACCTTGTCCTCATCTCTTGTTCCACTAGTACCTGCCTGGTTCATATCATCAGTTTCACATTGGTGGTCATATCAAACCATTTCAATCTTTCAATTCTGCGCAAGCATCCATTTATTAAACTCTGAATTACTTGCTTTGGATGACTTCTTCATATTCATTCTAGTCCTTTCAAGTTTCTTCAAGATGGGGTAGCTAGCCCCAAGCCCAACCCTCCTTAGTTGCCTTTTATGGCGTGCTTGGTAGTTTATAGTGTAACTATTCTTTGCTCATTGTTCAGGCTACGTAACACATGGGTTTTCAAAGAACGATCTTTGCTGGCTTGCACAAGATGTCCAAATAGGGAAAGTATTTAAGTACTTTATGCTCCAGAAGCATCAAGTAGCAGCAGAGTGGCTGGGGCACTTGCTTCTCAAGTCAAAGTTACTGGGTTTGAAAGCAGGTAGCATCACACTTCAGTCTGTTTTTTTTTTTTTGTACGCCGCTAATACTCGAGGCGAAATCTCAGGTTATTATTAATGTCTAACCTGACATTGATTTTACGTGAGTATCCCTTTTTTTCTTGTACAGAGACAGGTGTCCCTCGCCATTCAGGCAGATACTCGCCGATTTCGGAGGTACCCATTAGAGCTGGGTCAGCTCAGGAGCCGCCAATCCCTGGTCGACGACACTCCTTCAAATGTCCTCGCCAGGTCTCGAGTTAATCCAGTCCAAATCCCGGTCGACGAAAAATCCTCAAATGCCGTCGCCCGGGTTTGATCCTGGATCACCCGGTCGCCAGAGCGGTGTAGTAACCACTACGCTAGCGCAGCTCACTTCAGTCTGTAAATATGTACCTAACTCTGCACTTGCGCTAGGGAAAGCAAAGGGAGTGAACTGGTTACTCCCACCTCAAAGAGCTGAGACCTGCTATAGTGAAGTCTCTAACACTTCACTCCCCTACAGCAGCATCTGCAGTTGGACTACCTTAACACATGGGTGCAGCAGTTTTAAATGCAAGCAATGAAATCTTAGAAGAGCAGAACAAGAATATGTAATACAGGGGATCCTCGATATTTGTTGTAGTAATGTTCCTAAAAAGCACATCTTATAATGAAACGACGTATAGTGGACATCGATTTCCCATTGAACTTATGCATTATGTGGGAGATACGTTCCAGACCAAGTAGAAAATTCTAATTTTTTATGACAGTTTATAGACATATGAATAGGAACTACTTATTTTATTGTATGCAAAACTGTAATACAGTATAATTTATTGTAATTACTAAATAATAATTAGAAAATACACTATGAAATTATTAATAAAACATAAAAATAAAATTTTGTTATTATTCTCTCTATTACATTTGCTCCTTCTCAGCACTTGAAGCTGCTGCAACTGTAGCTGAAGTTCCTGCTCCTTCTTCGACTAGTTGTTGAGGTTGAGATTCTCTGATTTTTTTCTTGAAGAAGGATTCTAACTTCATCTGCTTGCCGCCATGAATCTTTGCGTCATAAATCTCACGATAGCAATACATCATTTATGAGTCGTGTTACCTTAGCAGAACGATCAGGCAGGTGATCACAACTCTGCAGAATGCCTGTTAACTCATCAGCAAATGCCTGAGATTCTTTGTTGTTAAGCTGTTTTCTTCTGTTGGGCCTGTGTCTTCATCTTCCATGCTCTCTTCATCAAATGCCTGCCTATTCAGCCCAGCCAGTTCTTCATTAGTTAAGGGCCGTGAGTGTGACTCAGGCAGCTCTTTAACATCCTCCTCCTCAACATTATCAAAAACTTGCCTTGCCAAAGACACCAGCTCCCCATAAACTTCTTCAGAAGTTTCAAAACCAGTGAAGTCATGTACAGCCACAGGATAAATGTTTACTGTAATTGCATTTTGATACACACAGTATGTATTTTTACATTTATATACAGTATGTAATTATAAATTTAAATACAGTTGGAGAAAGAGAAGATTTGAGGGAAATATACATGTATGTTCCTGTTCAAACGACGTAAGTGTGAATATATACGATGTATATTGAGTTTACCATACCTAAATAATCTACAATGTAGATCAGTGTGACATATATAAAGGGCCCCCTGTACTACCATCTTATGCATCCCACCAATAATAAACCTCTGTTGCATCATTATGTAAAGAGTATTTTTTGACCTGCCTTACTCACAGATTTGTAGCTCACTGGACAATGCCAAAGTCTATGGCTGGCTACTACCAAGAGTCTGGCAGGGCAGGGAGAGATGGTTGTCCTTCCTACTGCCGGCTTTACTACTCCCAGAGAGAGAAAAACACTGTTGCATACTTGATTAAAACAGAGAGTAATCGGTCAAAGGTACAACTGAAAGAGTTACATCTTTTTTTTCATTGTCCCTAACAATCGTTGGTCTGTTGCATTACATTATCTACTAGTCATTATTATTACTGTTAATATTGTGTCAGTAGCGTATCATAGGTTGTTTTATTGTGGTCTGTGGTTAATATTCCTCACTTTAGAATGGTTAGAGTACTTGCTTTTTGAGGCAAAGTTACTGGAGATAAAACCTGATATTGGTTAGTTCCAGTCTACCCAGCTGTAAATGGGAACCTGACTCTGCACATGACTTAGGAAGGCAAAGACATCAAGAAAGAGAACCAGTCACTCTGCCTCATAAAAACTGTGACCTAGTATAGTAAAGTCTCTAACACATCATTTCCATATGGCAATATTGGCTATGGGACTATCATTACTTTTTTTTTTTTTTTCCTTCAAATAAACATTTTAAATACTTCAACAGTTTGGTCAAGCCAGTGAATGACAGCAGCGTATGGGGTGATTTTTTGTTGGGGAGGATGTTGGGAGGGGAGGAGAAAAAGCAAGGAGGAAAGGGAAAGAAAACAGCAGGTTTACGATGTTGCATCTGAATTAAGCAACAGGCTGACATTTTTTAATAGAGTTTGAAAAACATCTTTACTTTCTCGGAAAAACTTCTTTACTTTCTCAGAAAAAAAAAAAATCTTTACTTTATTAGAAAAATTTCTTTACTTTCTCAGAAAGACTTGTTTACTTTCTCAGAAAAATGCAGAAGCTGCAAAACTTCAAGCTAAATCTGCTGAGGACAGTTTTGGAGCCCTGCTTGCTTTTTGTGAAACAGCTAAGTAAGTCAACTGTAAATTCTACGTTGTGTACAATATTTTTTAAAATTAGGTCCTTGTTGTACTAAAACCAAAGAGCGAATCAGTTGCCCAGGGTACAGATTAACCTCTCCAAGACAATAGCAGCCTGCTTCTCACTGTCAAATCTCAGAGAAACGATCAAACTGCAACTAAATGGAAGTGAGCTTCCAATCGAGGAAAACCCAACATACCTGGGAGTCAAGTTGGATAAGAGACTCACCTGGGAGCCGCACATAAAAGCAGTATAACAGAGAGCAACAAGAAAGCTCTCTGTTATGAAGAAACTGGCTGGCACAAGTTGGGGGGCAAATACCGGCCTACTTAAAAAAGTATATACAGGCACAGTCAGGCCTGTACTTGAATATGGCATGTCAGCCTAGGCCACTGCATCTAAAACAAACACAGAACATCTAGGAAAAGTGCAAAATTCAGGCCTTAGATTAATCACTGGAGGGAGGAAGACTTCTCCAATCCAGCCAATGGAGAGATACACCAACATCCGCTCTTTTGATGACAGACGTGAGGAAAAGGGATTCATTCACAATGAGAAGCTTTTACAAATGCCAAGTCACCCAATGCATGCCAAACTCCATAGTTTGACAAAAAACAGGCTGAAAAGAAAAAGCTTCTTAAACATCTCCAAACATCTGCATCGATGCCATGAAGACCTCCTCCCAAAACAACCTACTGAGATTGAAATGTTAATTGATTATGAGGAGCCAGACGACTGCCATGAAAATATATCTATCATCACAGAAGTCCCTGAAATAAAAAAGAAAGGCCACCAGACCCCTCAACAACTAAAAACTTTGGCTCAAGAAATGAATGAAGAAAAGTACAACCCGAAGGAGTGGACACACGCATACACAGATGGATCCACTGAGGGGGCAGTAAAGAATGTTGGAGGAGGCATTTTTATAAGATTCCTAAATGGAAAGATCATCCGAAAGGCCTTCCAAACTGGAAAGATCTCCAATTTCAGGGCAGAAGCTATGGCACTACTACAAGCTCTGAAAATCCTCACCAGATCTGAACAGCAGCCACCAGCTAAGATAGTAATCTTCACTGACTGCAGATCATTACTGGAATCAATACAGAACACCAGAAATGATAACATGATAATGAGATCAACATCATCCAAAGGTCATCAACCATTGCCTTTCAGTGGTTACCCTCCCATTGTGGAATTACTGGAAATGAGAGAGCAGATGCTCTATCAAGAAGTGGCAGTAAAATGGAACAATACAGCCACCCATTGCCCTATCGGGAAGCAAAAACCATCATCCACAACAAGTACAAAAATCAGAGGAAGGGGATATATACAGCAGAGATGACCCAATCCACCATCTAAACAGACACCAACAGACCACCATTTTCCGCCTGAGAACTGGCCACTGCAGATTACTTGGCCATCTCTGTCGCCTCAGGATATCCCACACAAATGAGTGCCCACGTGGAACTGGAATCCAGACCCCTGAACACATTCTCCAAAACTGTCCAACCCATGATGACCCGCGACGTGTGACCTGGCCAAGGGGTGCTGAGCTCCAGCAGAAGCTATGGGGCTGCCGCGCCGACCTGGCAAAGACTGTGGACTTCGTCCTGGCGACAGGCCTGCAGATTTAGCAAACTGAACGCAGAAGAAGAAGAAGAGTTGCCTAGGGTTTATTATCATATAACATTTCTGATATCATAAAAAAAATGTTTGTTGTTTCATTTTCGAACCAGTTCTCCTGTGAGAACCAGTTCTCCATGTGATGACATTAATCTATCCAATAGCTCAGGTAGGTAGCCTGAGGTAACATCTACACCAGCGATCCTCAACATGTGAGCTGTTACCAAAATTAGGTTGCGGGAAACATGTTTCCCTAACTGGAAGCTTTAAGCAGCATGGCTTAATTCCTATAATTAATTTTTAATTGTCAGTTTTGGTACATGGGTCACTAGATTCACCAACAGTGACATTTGGGTCATGGTCATAAAATGGTTGAGAACCATTGGTCTGTTTTAAGCAGCATGCCTTTGGCTGAATTCCTATAATTAATTTTTACCTGTCAATTTTGGTACATGGGTCACCAGTTTCACCAACAGTCAATTTTGGTCATGGTTGAGAACCGCTGGTCTGTACCATTAAGAAATCAAAGGCCCTTCCCATTTTTGTCTAGTGCATGTATATCAGGTCAACAAATGGAAT
Source organism: Oreohelix idahoensis (assembly GCA_024509875.1). Lineage (NCBI taxonomy): Eukaryota > Metazoa > Mollusca > Gastropoda > Stylommatophora > Oreohelicidae > Oreohelix > Oreohelix idahoensis. Next base: position 274,641 of record JAMPIV010012031.1, read on the forward strand.
TAGGCATTCCCCTTGCTTAAAGAATACAGTTTCATTGCTAATAATCTCTTATTTGAACGAGACAAATATTGCAAACATCTTTTCCGCCTTCACTGCTTTAATGTGCACAGGTTGAATATGCATGACTAACTGCTTCTTGGATTTTAATTCCATCGGTACATTCTTTTCAAAATGTATTTTCATCCCAGTTGTTGATTAAATCTCTACTGGTTTATAATAAACGCTGACGGATGATAGGAGTTAGCTCTTCTGAAGTGTACTTCTTAACCAAGAAAAATCTGGTTCACCATCTGCCTTTTTACTTCATATCTTGGCCATCTGATTTTGTTGCTCTGGAGAAAGAGGTCACCATTTAACACCCTTGACCACTTCCCCAACAACTTTATAATCTTACTTACTTAGTCGTTCCCCTTCTACCGTGAGGTGTAGAGGTCAACTTTATAATCACAATTTCTAATTCAGGCCCAATATTTCGTGGCATCATTTCAATGTACTATTGTTTTTTTTTTTAAGACAGCTAATGGCTAACTAACTATTACAAGCATATTCCTATATTTCTCAGTGTAAAATTAATTCAACATGCACCAATTTTTACTTTTTACAGTTATGTGAAATTAATTAAACACACACAAACTTTTACTTTTTCATCATCATCTCAACCCGTAACCCGTCATGGGTCATAGGGGTGCCATGGTGGAAGCATCAGCAGACAGGGTCCTCCACTGCTCCCTATCCTCAGCAATGCGTACAAGTGTGGAAAAACCGTGCCCTGCCCATTCTTTGATGTTATCAGCCCAGGATTTTCTTTGCCTTCCTCTTCTCCATTTACCTTCGACTGTTCCCTGGAGGATCATTTTCGAAAGGGAGTCGTGACGAGTTACATGCCCAAACCAGGCAAGCTTTCGACGTTTCACTACTGACAAAAGTGGTTCTTGGTGGCCTGCATAGGTGTTTATTTTCTCTCTAACATAGATATTTGTTTTGTGCTCTTTATAGCAAATGCGCAAAATTCTTCTATAACATTTATACTCGAAAGCCTGAATCCTTCACTCCGTATCTGCAGTGAGTGTCCAGCCCTCACACCCATACAAGAGAATAGATAATACAAGTGATTTATATAATTTGATCTTCACTTTTTACAATTATATAAAGTAAAAAAATAATTAAAAAATAGGAGTTTTGCTTTGTTTTGGTACAAAGTCCATTGGTTATATTAGGGTGCATATCCAAGTATAAAATACCTTGTGGTCTAGTAATGTGTGTGTACAATTAATGATACACAAATGAACATTTATTATTCATAGATGCCGGCACTGGTCTATAGCAACCTACTTTGGAGATGAGAAGCCTGCCTGCGAGCGAGCCTGTGATGTGTGTCGCCATCCTAAGAAGGTGGAGATGGATCTTCTGAATATGCAGCGTGAGATGCTCAACACCAAGTCAGGTCTTGGTGGGACCATGATGGTAATGGGTGAAGAGGACGTAGACATGTATGGGGGAGGCAGAAGGGGAGCTAAAAGGTAGGCAGTATGTGAATGTAACAATTTAAAATTTAAAAAAAAAACACACTCTCTCTCTCTCTCTCTCTCTCTCTCTCTCTCTCTCTCTCTCTCTCTCTCTCTCTCTCTCTCTCTCTCTCTCTCTCATGCACACACGTTTCAAGTTGGCAGAATGAATAAACCATGACTGAATTTGAAAGGTGCTACCAAGAGGAAGTGGGTTCAATTTCAAATGCATGTAGGGGAAAAGATCTATAGGAGGCTGACACTGGGATAATGGCCCACTTGAGCCCATCCCATTTAGAGTGTAAAGGAGAAAAAAAAGGGCCAAAACACTTGTCAGAAAGAGGGACCTTCTGATGATCGGGTTCCTCCCTTATGCGACAGTCAGTATATTTTCTTACCATCAGTGGCTTAGGCACAAGGGTTTGGTAATTAACAAGGAGTTAAACAATTATGAGTAAGTTAATACCAGTATATAAGATAAAGTTATGGGATGTATCCAGCAAAAAAAAAAAACATTCTTTCATTTTGTCATCTCTTGGTAGATGAAGCTCATAAGCCTGGGATGGCAGTTCATCAAGGAGAAGGATAACTCTGATTTCAAACAACCTGCTGCCTTGCAGGTAGGCTGAGGACAGTCAAGGGCTAAGGAAGCAACCCTACAGAAATGCCTGTTAAAATCCAATGCACCAGGCTACAGGCTTAACGAAACAATCCACGTACTTTGCTTCATGATTTTGTCATTTGTAGTTCTTAAGTTTGTGTGAATGTTGTTGAGGGAAGTTAATTAATATTGTATGATGAGAAATGTTGAGAAGATAAAACTAGCACCTTTTAAAGTGTCCATCAAAGACCTGCAGGGATAGTCAATAGGAGGTAATCATGTAATACCTGGAGCGAAGATGCTGTCTGTGACAGAACTGATGATCATCATCTTTATTATTTCCCTATTCACTTCTTATGGAGTATGGTGCCATGACAGCAGCTGACTCCCTTGCAAGAAGCCTGCACCAAAGCATTCATATGCTGCTGCAGCATTTGTTTTCTTTAGCAATTATTTTAACATGATGAGGTTGCCAGGTCCATGCACAACCTCATATTACTTGCCTGAGGTTGCAGTGGTTGTATTCTTTCTTTATCTCTTCAGATACCCCAGGGGATTACACGAGGGGGGCCACAGAACTGATAAGGTGAATGAAAATCAATAGTTGTAACAAATATTACTAAAGTAAAGGGGAACAAAAAAACATCCCGCATAATGACCGTGAGGTATTTGTCAGGGACAAAGACAAGGATACAGTACAGAAAAAAAAGGACTTCCATGTAATGATAGCATTACAAGGCTGTTCTTATTCTGAAATCCCCCAGGCTTAAAGAGGCAGAGGTAGACCAAAAACCACATGGAGAAAAGAGCTGAAGACGGAAATAAAAATGATTAGGAAGACATGGAAGGACCTAGAGCTGTTGGTGCACGGCAGGAGGACTTGGGCATATGGTTGTTGAAGGCATGTGCTCCATGGGTAGTTGAAGGGTAAAGAAGAGTTCTCAGTTCTATGAGGTAGTGTGGTGGTTCCCTTCCTCAAAGCCATTGGCTTCCCTAACTCAAAAGCAGAGTCAGGTACCCATTTACAGCTGGGTAAATGAGCGCGACACTACCTGGTTTTGAACCTGGTGACTTTGCTTTAAGACACAAGCTGTCTGACCAATAGCCACTCAATGCTCAACTACGTATGATAAATTGGTAATTATTTTTTATAAATGCATAAATAATAAAAAATAAAAGAAAGTTTGTGAATCACTGATGGCTGAAAAAGATCACTGTCTATACTACAGAGATTCATATCCTTTGTTCGCATTTGCATGCAATTAGAGTACTTTAAACTTTCCTTTCTCTACTGTTTTCATGTCTTGTCCCTGAGGAAGACATTGTGGTCGTAACATGGGCTGTTTTTTTTTGTTTGTTTGTACTTTTGTCTTAGTAAAACTTTCTCTGCTTGCTTTGATCTTATTGTTTTATGTAGTTTTACTGGAATCTTCAATTCAAATGTCAATAGAAGTAGTTCTATTGTATGGCTCTGAAACATGGAGAACAACAAAAACAACAACCAAAAAAGCTACAGACTTTCATAAATGGGTGCTTGCATAGAACAGAAAGATTGAAGGGCCATGAACAGGGTTGCCAATGTGGAACTAATGACAAGTACCAGTGGGACAAGAGATGAGAAGACAGGACACACATTGAGGACACCTGTTGATAGCATTACCAGGCGGTCATTATTCTGGAATTCCCCCGGGTATAAGAGGTAGAGGGAGACCAAAGAACACATGGAGAAGAGAACTGGAGACAGACATGAAGGGGATGTGAAAGACATAGGAAGACTTTGTATAAGTTTGTTGAAGGGCTATGCTACTTGTGGAGTTGAAAGGTGATGATGATGATGAAGATGATGATGATGATGATGATGATGATGACTGGAATCCTCATATTGTTATAAGAGAACTAAGTTATAAAAGATGTATCTGGAAAAGGGGGGGGGGGGGATACGTGATGAATGGATGTGTGTGATAATTCTTCTCAGTGCTTAATCACTATCATTACCATTTCTTTTTTCTCTTACTGTGAAACATGGAACCACCACTGCAAGCTGGTCTCCTTGCAGGAATCCTTCACCGAAGCATTCATGTGCTCTTACAGCAGCGGGTTGTATAGCAATTTGTTTGACATTATGAAGTTGCCAGCCCAATACAACATTGAGTAATTGTCAGTACCTTAAAGAAGTAAAGTAGGAGATGTATCCATCATAGGATTTATGGGTAATTTTAATAATATCTTCTTTTTTTTTTTAATCATCATCATCATCTTCCTTGCACTCCTTAAGGGGCATGGAGCCACCAGTGTAGCTGGTCCCCTTGCAGGAAGTCTGCACCTAGCATTCACATGGTCTTTCAGTGGGGGGTTTAATGTGGCAGTTTGTTTTACACGATGAGGTTGCCAGTTCCATGCACAACCTTATGTCAGTCGCCTTGTACGACATGCTTGAGGGTGCAGTTATCCTGTTCTTTCTTTGTCTCTTCAAAGACTCGCCGGGAACTGTACGGGTGAAGTATCCTAAATATATAACATCCCAGCTTTTTCTGTCAGTACGTAACTCTAAGGGATGTAACTTTGGTGGAAAGTTAGACATTAATTGTATTGTTTCCCTTATATATACTCTCCCGAAAATAGTAACAGTTTAACACTTTCCAAAGAAGGATGCCCAAATGACAGTGTGCACAAAAATATATTTATAGAATGTGTGATCCTGTATACACACATTGGGATCCTCGCTGCTGCTACGTAGTTCATGGACTGTGGTGATGCACAGTGGTTTTTTTAAATACTTTTGTTGAATAAGTAAAATTGCCGTTAGGTATTGGTGCTTTTGAATGTAATTTCCGTCTGTCTTGTGATGGGCTTTTACACTAGTAATTTTAATGGTATTCATAAATTAGAAGTTTTGCATTTATGAGGTATTTCGGCTTTTGCTCACATACAGGGACACCGAAGACTATGATCAGGGTGGTGATGGTAGTAGCGATGAAGGCGAGTACCACAGAGCGAGAAAGGAGGCAGCCAGAGAGAAGAAGGGCAGAACTACTTTAATCAGGAAGGAATTCAAGAAAAGGAAAGGAACACATGTGAGTATTATTGGCAGTTCTAGTTGCTTCTTTCACTCACAGCGGACCACCTTCGTTGTCAAGAGGACATTGGCTGAACTGATTATCTCCTCCATGTGATAGAGTTACTCCAGCATGCAACATATTAAATATTGTCTTAGAAAATATTACATTTCTTCTTCTTCCTCATTTGCCCACAGACTTCTACATTAATTACATTTATATCTAGAAGTAAGATAAAAGTTATAACTGCGCATCTAAAAGGTAAAGGTAGTCTCATATCAGCTACTGCTGTAGGGGAGAGAAGTGAAGACTGACTATACTAGTTCTCTTATTTATGAGTTAGTGTGATTGGTTCCCTTCCTCAATGCCTTTGCCATCCCTAACTCAGAAGCAGAGTCAGGTACCCATTTAAAGCTGGGTAAACTGGCGAGTGACACTACCTGGTTTTGAACCTGATGACTTTGCCTTAAGACACAAGCTGTCTGACCAATAGCCACTCAACGCTCAACTACGTATGATAAATTGGTAATAATTTTTTTGCAAAATGCTGGAAGTAGAATTAGCTTTCTGTTGAGAGGAAGATATTTACAGCAAAGGTAGAATTGGTTAAAAGATAAGGCAGCAAGGAAGAAAACAAAATAAAAGTGACAATTTAAAAAAAAAAAAAATTATTTTCATGACTCACCATATGAAATACTGTCCTTCAGTTCAAAAAGATAAACTCGAGAGGAACTTCAAACATCATTTTCCTGCATTAATATATCATAATACTAAAATTTTTGTGATATCAAATATATTTAAGGCAACATCCCAAACTCTTCAACAGATTTTGGAAGACATTTGCAACTCATCATGTTGACAAATAATAAGTTCAGAAAACACTCTTGAACTGAGAAGAAACTCACTTAAAAATAACTTGCTAACTAGCTTTAAATCCTGCAAAAAATTAAATTTTTCACTTATATGCTAGAATTAGGTATTACTAGGTATAATTACTACATTCGGAAAAAAAAAAAAAAAAAAACAAGTTTAACATGGTTAAATGCAGCAATGTCTTGACTTTGATGCACTGTCACTGAGTGCCAGCTTTTGGTTTCAGCAATGTCTTAAAGGTGATTTGGCAACAGACTCCTACCAATAATGTATGAAATTGTAGGGAACCTCTGAGTTATAGGGACCAGCTTGGAAGTGATAAGGAGTTAAAGTGTGTAGAATCAAAAAGAGATAAATTAAAATCATGTGATTTGGCAACAGACTGCTACCAATAATGTATGAAATTGTAGGGAACCTTTGAGTTATAGGGACCAGCTTGGAAGTGATAAGGAGTTAAAGTGTGTAGAATCAAAAAGACATAAATTAAAATCATGTGATTTGGCAACAGACTGCTACCAATAATGTATGAAATTGTAGGGAACCTTTGAGTTATAGGGACGGGACCAGAAGACGCAGCAATAGAGTCCGCAGTCAGCGACTCATAGCTTGACTGCCTGCGTCAGGACCAGCGAACCAGAGCTGGTCAAGACCGTGCTCCACCTCCACGTGGTGGTCCTGGAAACAGTCTGCAGCAGTGCAGGCTGGCTGAGCGAGCACGGATCGCAATGGGAAGGCAAACCCGGTCCTAAAAAATGCCGTGCAGAAGTCGGATGTGTCGACCGAAAGGTGCAGATATCACAGCTACGTTGTAAACAGACACAACGCAACCACCGTCCTTTTCAGGGCGAACGAGGAAGAAGAAGAAGAAGAAGTTATAGGGACCAGCTTGGAAGTGATAAGGAGTTAAAGTGTGTAGAATCAAAAAGACATAAATTAAAATCACGAGGAATGCCATCATTTTCCTCATTCATTATTCCCTAACTGCCCCATGTAGTTCCCCCGGGGGGTCTCTGAGGGAGACAAAGAAAGAATTGGGCTACGGCTCCCTCAGAAATATCATAAGAAGTGACTAATATAAGGCTGTACATGGGGCTAGCAACTTCATGATGTCAAATAAAGTGCTCCAGAAACCATCACTGCAATAGTGTATGATTGCTTTGGTACAGGCTTCCTGTAAGGGGGCAGGCTGCAGTGGTGTCTCCATGCGTTATAAGGAGCAAATAAGGAAATGTTGATGATAATGATGACCAGTCCCTAACAAGTCCCATTTAGTGGGCTCTCTTATGGTCTCATTATTATGTTCTTCTTTGCTTTTCACTTTGGATCTTGCAAAAACTTTTTGGAGCATTGACCTTCTCTAGTCTGTGCCAAGCTCAACTGTCTTATGTCATCTGTTCAAACTCTTTCCTTATTCTTCTAATGCTTATCTCGAGTTTTCTCAGATGATGTTAGTTTTCTTTATTTGATAGTATTGAACAGTAATTTTCATGGTGTCTTTAAATGGAAATGAACTGATGAATGAATGGTGGTGATGTCCTTGATTGCTGAGTTTGATGGACATCTTCATTTATTTCTGTTTTTGTTTAATTTCTTGAACTTTCTTGACATATACTGCGTATTACTTTTCAGTAAATAAATAACACATATAAGTAAGTGTGTTGCAGGCACTTGTAAGAAGTAAAGAACTTGAAAATTAGACGATAGAAAAGCAACAGAAGTGATAGGCTCAATGGGGACTCAAACCCATGACCACCCAAATGGCACCACCACCTCACTATGATAGTGAATCGCGACTAACCTCACTGTCAGCCAGACACCACAGAAATAGTGCTTAATGGTCAGGGGACATTAGCCCAACTGCCCAATGTAACTACGGAATTTGGAACTGAGGACCGACCCAGACTAATTATAGACGCAATCACTTCTAGAGAACAGGAAAACTCTCGAAGTGATTGTGTCTATAATTAGTCTGAGTCGTTCCTTGGTCTGAAATTCCATAGTTATGTTGGGCAGTTGGGCCACTGTCCCAGAAGCACTATTTTTTGTTTCAATTCATTCTCCCCGCGAGGCGGCGGTGCTATTTGGAAAGTGCTGGGTTCAAGGCCCCGGTAAGCCTATCACTATCTGTTGTTTTTCTGTTATCTAGCTTTTCTGTTATCTAGCTTTTCTATTTCTTTATTTCTTACAAGTACTTGCAACATACTAATTTATATGTATTATTTATTTACTGTATGCAGGCCCTAGGGTTTTCCTTCTTTATTTATTTATTTTAGTGTTTTTATTTTACAGCATGAATTTTAAAAATTATTTCTTTTTCTATCATGTTTACTAAAACAGAAACAAGCAGCTAGCAAGGCAGAAGAAGAAGAAGAAGTGGAACAACCATCTCCTTTTTGTCCTTTAAGAGATTCAAGCAGCCAGAGAGTACCGAAGCTGTCAATCAAAGTACAGGATTGCTTTATTTTTTCAGTAGATCTATTTGACTGATTATACAATGAGGAAATATTAGCAGTATATCGTATGAATGACTCATGGCATCTGTTTCTCTCACAGATATTCATGTTTAATATATTCTCTGGCACGGATATTAACATCATTCCTCAGTAATTTGTTCAGTCCTGCAAATCTCCCCTCTTTGGCAACTTGACCAGTTATCCTTCCATCCTGCTGGCATTTCATCTCCCTCTCAGACTTTACCAAGTAATTTGTATAGTACCTCTGTAGAGGTGTTAATGTCTGTGTCACACAGCTTTCCTATATCTTAGAAGCTTTATGGCTATCTATTTTTCTCCCTCATTTGGTTTTCCACAGTAAACTTGTAGCTTAGGGGGTCGGAATGGCTCAGAGGTATAGCGCCCGCCTCGTATTCAAGAGGTACCGGGTTCAAATCCCAGTTGAGGGATTATAATTTATTGAAATATTTTTTTCAGAACCAGTGGTCCTAATTACGTCATACTCCCCCCGGTCTCATGGGTAGTGAGATCAAATGCCTAGCCTTCTCGGACAAGGGCAAAAACATAGGAGGTCCCGTGTGCAAGTTGCGCACGTTAAAAATCCCACGGCAGTTGGAAATCATAAAAAGTAGGCTTATCAGGCCGCTGCCCTGGCAAAATTTAAAAATTAGGAAACCTACCCACCACAAAAAATATTTAAAGAATGTGTGATTCCTATACATTATATACACACATTGGGATTCTCGCTGGTGCTATGGAGTTCGTGCACTGTGCTGAGATCCTCCTTGTGTGATCTAAGGGAGGAGATCGGAGCACTGATGGCGTTGTCCGTGTGCAATGAAGATAGTCCTTAAAAACCAAACCAAACCAAACTTGTAGCTCATTTTCTACTGGTTGGATGTGTGAGGGATATTGTGGAGCTGATTTATTTAGAAGTCCCTCAATACGTTCCATCTATCACTTTTTATTTTTCTAAGCAATTTTCTTTACTTATCTTTGATAAGCCATTTCACATCAAGAGGCATAACATTTTGGTCAGTTGTATAGTTCTCAGGATCTCACCCACATTTCTGATGAGGTGGCTAATATGAGGCTGGCAACCTCATCATGTATATCAAATTACTACGAAAGCCACTGCTGCAAGAGCACATGAATGCTTTGGTGCAGGCTTCCTGCAAGGTAGGCCAGCTGCTGTGGTTGGGATGAAAAACAGAAATGATGATAATGAATACACACAGTCCAATAAGAAAAGTAGAAACTGTGTGTTACTAGTATTCCCGTAGACGTAAATGTATGACAACGATTCAAAAGAGTTGTGATCCAATGGATCTCATCTCATTGTAACATCACCGGCAATGAAGAGGCTGACAGATTGACAAAGGAAGGTTGAAAGCTACCTCAGTCTGATGCAAGCATAACTTTTGACGACGCAAAGAGTTTTATCAGAATCAGATACAGAAACAAATGGGATACAGAGCATCTAGGTCACATACAAAATGATGCATACTACCAGCTCAACAGAAGAACAAGTGGTAATCTTCGGACTCCGCACAGGCCACAACAGATTGGGATATCATCTATTCAAAAAGCTAAAGATATGAACCACCAATGACTGTAACTATGGCACTGATAAAACGACTGCTGAACATCTGCTTCAAAGATGCCAAACATAAGTGGAACAGAGAAAGCACATATGGCCGACACCAGTACCCATTCCTGGAAAAGCTTTATGGAGATGCAAATAGCCTCAAGCTGAGTACTGCTTTCTTTGAAAACATTCAAGTAGACGTCTGAGAGTGTACGAAGAAGTATGTGTATATATCTTGTTTTTATTAGTGGTTTTCGAGAGGGGGAAAAAAGCTGAACAGCAATGTGGTAGTAATAAAATAGTTTGTAACTATAGATCATCAAAGTTGATTAAATACAGAAGTAAGAAGCCATTTTTGTTTGTGTGAATTCTGTGTTAGCAGAATTGTGGGGTAATGATAACCTTTGTTGATCTTCATCATCATCATCATCACCATCACCCTTCAGTTCCCAACTGAGCATAGGCCTTCAACAAACGTATGCGAAGTCTTCATGTCCCGCGCCATTCGCTCAAGGTCTGTCCATGTCTTCTTTATCCCTTTCAAGTGTCCATATTATGTTGTTGAAGCTTTTTTTATGGCTTAAACTTTTTACGGGATGCGGTAGCTAGTCCCACGCCCAACCTTCCTTAGTTGCTATTTATGACAGGCATGGTAGGTTACAGTGTTACTATTCTTGGCTTCCCTCTTCAGTCCCCAGTAACACATGCGTGTTGATCTTGTTTTACTATTATATTTAAACCTTTTTCAATTGCTCTTCTGCAATTTTTCTGTTTAATACTAGCTGATAAGTAAATGAATGTTCTATAAATTTAAATAAATGTCCTATACCATTAAGTACCATTGCATTTTCTTATTTCATTCCTCAGACCAGAGAGTGCTGTTTTGAGATGATTGAGAAGGCACTGTATGAGAATTTTGTCGCAGCTTTTGCAGATGACAGCAGACGAATCAGTGCCAGAGATTATGAATCACGTACATGTGCCATAGATATGGAATATCATATTTTCTTGTCCAGCAAATTAGCAGCTATGTATAAATCCAGTGTGACAAAGCTGATATCCGAAACACGGAAACACACACAGAGCAAAATCGCACACACGTGCTTCCATAAAGTGGATACATTACAAAACCATACAGGCAGCGATGGTACAGACAAGACAGTACACAACCAGGCCTACAGCTCTGTTGGGATAAACGTTAATGGTTTTCAGAAAGCTAGCCAACTGGTGGCACAGAGCTGTGGATCTGTGACTGACACATTCAGCAGTGTCTCAGAACCCTCTTCTGTGACCAGCACATTTTCACATCATAGCAAAAACTCTGGTGAATCTGCCTCCTCAGGTTTCCAGACAGCTGGAATGCTCCTTAAGCAGCGTCAGGAAAAGATAATTCAGGACTGTTTTTCGTCACAACATTCAAGGTCGAGTGATCGCTCACATGTTTCTGATGTTTCATTTATGGGAAAACATTTGAAATCATCAGAGAAAAACTTGACTGAGAATGAAAGTAATGACAATGGGGTGAAAAGCTGTTTGAGCCAAAAGTCCAGCTTTAAGTCAAGCCTCACACATAACACAGATAAGCTCTCAAGAGCAGTAAAATTGTCAGATAAGAGGCCATGGAAGCAGAGTAGTTCTTTTGTCATAGACTTAACAGGTGAGGACAACAAAGATGATATTGTGGATCTTACAGTAGAAAGCAGTGATGTGAAGTGTTATTCAAACAAATCATCCAGAGAAAGCATTGACCCAAATAAGAAGACATCAATAGTCTCAAATGTTACGCCGAAAATTAGTTATTTTTTTGAGCAAAAAGAAAATGAATCCAAAGATGACGAGAAGCCGAAGTGTAAAACATCCACAGAAGTTCCAAGTGATGCTGATAGAAGCAAAGAGAGAAATGTTGAGACTACACAAGTCAGTAAAGACTCAGTTCCTGACCAGACTAAACTAAAGACTGGACAAAGTGGCATAAAGTCAGAGGAGACTGGAAAGCAGAGTCATAAAGCAGAGTCATCCACAGAAGTTCCAAGTGATGCTGATAGAAGCAAAGAGAGAAATGTTGAGACTACACAAGTCAATAAAGACTCAGTTCCTGACCAGACTAAACTAAAGACTGGACAAACTGGCATAAAGTCAAAGGAGACTGGAGAGCAGAGTCATAAAGCACAACCAGACCCTAAAAAGCGGAAAATATCACAGGAGGTAATTTTTCTTTTCTTGCATGATTATTGGGGGAGAGTTATTGTGGCTGTTCAGTTTAAGCTTCTTGTCTTCTCTTGTATGATAAATGCCTAAATAGTGCTTACAGTAAATGGGGGGATGAAAGGATACAGTATACATGATGAGAGAGAGAGAGAGAGAGAGAGAGAGAGGAAGGGCAGAATGTCAGACGGGCCTACGTGCCCAATTCTTAACCCTTTGAAAATAAAGTTCGTTTGTTTGTATAATTGTAATCAGATAGTGTTTCTGTATTGAGAATGGATTGCTCACAAATGTTAAAAAATGTGTTAAGCGCCAGGAAATGGGTGCAATAACCTTTTTTTTTTTTTTAATCAAAAGAAAAACTATTTGTGACCAGTATAATTTACATTTTTTTTTTTCAGAAACTAAAACACAGTTTGTGGTTAAAAGGATGTGAGGCAGGGGATTTTAGGTCAAATTTGTGTTTAAAATATCAAAATTGGGATTAGTCCATTATCGGATAAATTTAGGATTCCCCAAATCTAAATACATGTATATTAGAATCAGTTTTCAAAAACTATTTCAAAAAGGTGTATATTGACTTACTTCTTTATGAAACTGTGCTTTTGTTATAAAAGTAATTTCTCAGAACCTTGTTTTGTGGTACCAATTTTCTTTATAACTTCCTCATTTATACATCAATCAACTAGAGATTAGGCACATGAACTTTTCATTGTTCTTTCTTCTTCTTTGATCCTTAGACCACCGACTGTCAAAGCAGTCAGTGGCCATCACGCCTGGTGGTGTCTTATAGGGCAGCAACAAACTTCTTCCACTTTGCTCGGTCGGCGGCCATCCTTCGTGCAGTGCCCCAGCTCTGGTTCATTCTTTACATCTCGGCTTCCACAGTTCTCCACCAAGTTGTTTTTGGTTGGGCTCTCTTTTGCTTTCCTTCAGGGGTCCATAGCATAGCTGTTCTTGTGACGGCATCGGGGTCTCTGAGGATTTCCATTGCATTATTAAACATTATTCACAACAGATTTCTGATATCTTATCAAAATTTTGATTTATTCCGTGATGCCCTGATGCTCCATAAGGAGCAAAAAAGGAAATAAAGGTATAATAATAGAAGTAATAATAGAAGTTGTAACTGTGTTACAAAGGAATCAGTTTAACCTTGTCACACAAGCATGGGGTCATGTCTGGAGTCATTCTGATGTGACCACCAGCTAATCACATTGCTATAATATACAGATGTGGAAGTGAACCTCTGTCTGTGAGGCTAATTACACCCTCATTGACTCTTGAAATCCATCACACACTTCCAGGGATTCCCACTGTGGTGAAATATGTTGAGAACCCAGCATGGCAAACTAAGCTTGGAGGAGTCACTTGCGCCTCAGGCATAATTCTGGCTGTTGCCTGGTTGGCTGCATGCAGGAGGATCTCACTATGGACCCATGATGGGTGCGGAGAGCTGAGAAGTGACTCTGTGCAGGACGTGACAATTCCTTGGGAGAGCCCAGAACCAGAACACAGTATTTTAGCTCTGCATATTTGGAGAGCCCCTTTGGATGGCAGGGAATGCAAAAACTGCAAAGCGCTTCTTCCTCCTAGCTTGGTACCAGATGTGATGATCCTTTAAATGCAATCCAACCTGGAGAAACTGGAGCTCATGACTTCAACTCAACACGTTTCTGAATGGCAGAAAAAGCCACAGGAAAAACCTAGATCTACAGTGTAGATAATACCAAGGAGTCTTCAACTTGGTATTGACTGCAAAAGAGCGAGAAGCTCAGCAGCCCAAGTTAAACAAGAACAACCTTGTCACACAATGTACATAAATAATCAGAGAGTGTCCGTGAATTTTAAATGATGCTCAAGATAAAACGTTGAAGCACCACTCCCTGAGGTCACCATGAAGCCTAAATCTCACACCCAGTTAGAGCATCAGAACACCCATGTCTGGTAATTCTTGTGTTTCAGTGCATCATTTTCATTACCATTCTGCTCCCTAAGGAGCAAAGGCTGTAACATATTTGTACCAGGCCTTCCCGTCATGTGCCGTCTGCTCCAGATCTTTCCATGTCTTTATCTCTTTCATTTCTCCAGTTCTCTTCACCATGTGTTTTTTCTATCCATTTCTGCCTTTCTTACCCTGGGGATTCCAGAACAAGCACTGCTTGGTAATTCTATCAGCAGGTTTTCTCAGGTCCATCGCCAGCATAATTCTCTCATATCCTGTTTTAATATTCTTGTGTTTCTTCTTCTTCATACACTCTCAGACATCTACTTGAATGTTTTCAAAGAAAGCAGTAGTCAACTTGAGGCTATTTGTATCTCCATAGAGTTTTCCCCACAAATGTAACGACCATATGCGCTTTCATTTTTGTGTACACACACAAAATTGTATTTGTTTGCAGCAACTTGACATGCAGCTTGCTCTTGACTCCTACCTCAACAAGAAACCACGACAAGGGAGTGACAGTGGCATGAGCAGTGATAGCACCATCATCAGCAACAGTGAACACAGCTGCTCCAGCGGAGGTGTTGAAATTGAGGTACTGCCCACTTTTAAGTTGTGCCTTGCTGGCATTAGTTTTTCTTTCGACTTGTACCATGACCTCCATGGGGAGATACTGTTTGCCATTCATCATTATTTTTTATTTGGCTTGCTATGGAACATGGAGCCACCACTGCAGTTGGCCTCCTTACAGGAAGCTTGCACTAAAACATTCATGTGCTTCTGCAGTGGTAGACTTTGAAGCAGTTTGTTTTACATGAGGTTGCCAGTCCCATGCACAATAGTTTATTAGTCACCTGTTATATGATATACCTGAGAGAGCATTTGCCCTATTCTTCCTTTGTCTCCAAGAAGACCACTGTATTCGCATTCCTATATGAGATTTTATGCCTTGGCTAGCATCAGACTATATTTCTTCAGGATGCTGCTAACACAGTCAGTCCAATGTTATATCAGACCTGCCTTTGCCTGACAGTTTCTGATGTGATAGCTGCTGATGTCAGCATTTTAATGAGGCATCAAATTCATTTAATTTTTAAAATATATTTCTGTTTATTGGAGTGTTGAATGCCAGACTGTTAGAGTGCTTAGATTTCCACATGCTGCAGTCTATCCAGCTGTACACAGGTACCTCTTTGAGTTGGGGAAAGCACAGGTAGCAATGAAGCCGATAGGTTATTCCACGTCATAAAGCTGAGACCTAGTATTGGAAAGTCTATAACACTTAACTCCCCAATGGTATGAGTATATGAGGAGAACTGCCATAAGACGGGGGTAAAATGGAAAAAAAAAAAAAAACACACAATAGCCAGCCCAGGAAATGTTGGACTTCTTCCGCAGGAGACAGTATCTGGAGGATGTTCTTACCTCTGCCTTAGAACGTGTTCTTCCTATCTCACGTCTTGGGGCCCTCAGCCCCCGCCACAAAAACCGCCTCGGATAGTCAAGTTAATATTGACCTATCACCCTCACAGCGCTGCTGTTAAAAGGATCCTGTATCACCACCTACCTCTCCTCCAAGCTGACCCAGTGGCACAGGAAATGTATAGTGAGCCACCCTTGCAGGCATATAGACGGGATAAAAATTTGAGGGACCTCCTAGTCCACAGCCGTTTGAAAACTGTCGACGATGGCCATTTTGGTACCCAGCCATGTAACCAGACACGATGCAAGACATGCTAGTATGTAATTCAAACACGCACAGTGACATTCCCTAAGGCCAAGTTCACCATCACCCAGGGCTTCACATGCGAGTCACGTAACGTCATTTATGCTATTATATGCAAACGTTGCAATATTACTTACATCGGCCAAAGGGGCACACGACTGGGTGACCGATTCTGCAAACACCTCTACGACATCTCGCAGCTGAAATCCACACCTGTGGCCATCCACTTCAATGGCCCTGGCCACCACGGTGCCACTGACATCCAGGTGACAGCCATCAGATCCTGTTCATCGTACGCCATCGGTCGGTTCCGCCTGGAACAACGCCTCATCCATCTTATGGGTTGCCTCAAACCCAATGGTTTGAACACCGGGCATTCTTTTGTCTGAGGCGTCTTTTTCTATCTAGCCGTAGTTCTATTATGACTGCGATCACCCTTGACTTCCCATTAAAAAAAAAAATATTTATGTTAATTTTATTTTTATGTTTTTAATTGTTTTTTTTTTTTTAAATTTTAAAAATTTAATTTTATTATTTATTTTTTTTTCTCAATATGTATTACTTTTTCCCCCACTCGGTTTTCCAGTCCTTGTTTTCATTATTTTTTATTTATAGTTTCAACGTACTATTCATTTCCGGTTCAGTAGCAGCCATTTTCGCTCCAACATGTGACCCTATCAGGGAGTATTTGTCTCTTATTCCTATAGTTTCATGTTCTCCACTTAATTCTCACTTTCTTTCCCTTCTGTCTTTTGTTTGTCTGTCCCTGACAAAGGCCTTGTGGCCGCAACGTAGGTTTCCTTGCCCTTTCTCTTAGTAAGACATATTACTTTTGGTGTTTTTGTTTTGTTTTTTTTCTAACTCCCCAATGGCAGTATCTGCCATGGGACTACCTTTACCTTTTATTTCTATGTGGTATCATCATCATCATCATCATCATCTGCCATCTCCACAATGAAGGTTGGCTGTAATGGATCTCCAACGTCTTCTGTCTCTTGTCTCTATGTGGTTTAGGGAGGTATTATTCATGTTTTCTTCATTTCTCACAGTGTCTTTTGATAACAAAAGCAGATTGTCTCAACCATATTATCCTACAAGTTTTGAACTTCCTACCTTGTTTTAAATTAGAGGTTCTGAATATTTTTTTGTCTCTTGGCCCCCCCTTCTGAGCCTCATTTACCACTGTGGCCTCCATCATTAGTTGCTGTTAGCTGGAAAAGAGGTACTTTACCATTTTACTGTGGCTCCCTAGAAATAAGGCATCCCCCCTGGGGACTTTATGGCCCACGTTGAAAACCGCTGTTTTAAATTGACCATATGTGATATTGAAAACATTTGGTATGAATATGCTATATATTGCCTCATGTAGTTCCGCGGCAGTTTCTATGGAGACAAAAAAATAATAGGATTACTGCTTCCTCAGGCGTGCCATAAAAGGCAACTAATGTGCGTTTGTGCACGGGGTCGGCAACCTCCTTATATAAAACAAGCTGCTACAGAATCAATTTATGCAGGAGCATGTTCTTTGATGTAGGCTCCATGTAAGTGATCTAAGGGAGGTGATCGGAGCACTGAAGGAGTTGTTTGTGTGCAATGAAGATAGTCCTTAACTCTTTCAGTCCCAAGCAAAAACGTTGGTTTGGCCCAAGCAAAAATCGCCACCCCGGTGCATTTTTAAATAAATATCTCAAAACAAAAACCCGTTCACTCTTAAACACATGCGGTATTTAAAAGAATGTACTTGCAGTCGGAAATGACGTTTTGGGTGGTTTGTGTGTAGTTATAATTAGAAATAGTCTCAAACAGAGGCACATATACTAAACGCTTTATAAAGTTGATTGGGCCAAGCGCGTCTAACCCCTGAGAATATATAAAGTCGATTGGGACTTAAAGAGTTAAAAACCAAACCAACAAAGGGGGCTAACTTCAGTTGTGGTTTCATGCTCTGTAAAGAATTAGGTTTTATGCCTTGGCTAGCATCAGACCATATTTTTTTCAGGATTATACTAACACAGTCAGTCCAGCTTTATATCAGACTTGCCCTCATGTGATAGTTGCTGATGACAGCATTTTAATGAGGTATCAAAACAATTACTACACAGATGGCAGGTGGAGATGGTGCTATTAATCAGCTGTAATTTTGTTTCCATAGGGATGTAAGGGTGCCGGAATTGTGATGTCAGTTGGGAAGGCTTTTTGACTAGTTGTTCCAATTTTTTAGTCTGTGAGGCTCTGTGGTACATTCTTCGCAGGTGTCTGAATTCTTTTACGTTTTTTAATGTGGGGTCTAGTGGGCACATCCAGGCATGTCTGCTATAACACCAACAACAAAATTCTTAAGCCTAGAAGCTAGACCTTTGTTGAGTTTCCCAGGTATCATATGAAAAGCAGTCACACACATGGAAAAGGTAATAAGATTACGGTTACCATAAAAATTGAGAAAATGTAATGTAATGATTTGTTTCTCTGTGTTTCTTATCATTATGAGGCATTCAAACTCATACAGCTCTTTGCTGCAACATAAACTATGTCATTTCTCCTCAATCCTGGATTGTTTGTCTTATAATTTACAGATACCACTTTCACGTTTTGCATTGTCCCTACATCTTCATCATGGAACCCCCAGGTCAGGGCTTCTTAATCTTTTTTTGTGCCCTGGACCCTTGGATTGTCTGCAAATGGCTACAGACCCCTTCTTAGAAAAAAATGTACATAAATGCATAATTAAACATTTTACATACAAGTAATATATTTTATTGCTAAGAAAAATCATGAAGCTTACATATAGTCATACTGAAGTCATACAGAGTTTGTACACTGTGCTGAGATCCTCCTTGTGTGATCTAAGGGAGGAGATCAGAGCACTGATGGAGTTGTCCGTGTGCAATGATGATAGTCCTTAAAATCATACTAAACCAATAGTCGTACTGAAATATAAAAACATTGTTAAAAGAATATATTTCTTGAAATACAAAAATCTATGATAATTTCCCGAACAAAAAAGTTGATGAAAATAAAATTCAATTTTTTTAGATCCCTAAAGGGTATCTGGGCCACAGGTTAGGAAGCCACACCCTTGGTGTTATTCCATGAATTCACTCAGCACAGTTCCCTTTTCTTAGACTCGGACTAAAAAGTATTACAAGAAAATGAAAGATTCTTTGAAAAATATAGTAAATGTATAAAAATGAAAGATTCTTTAGAACAGCCGTCCGAATATTTTGTATGACAAATAGTGAGAGCAGTCTGTGGGATCACAAAAGGAGTTATATGAAAAACTCCAGTTTTTTGGTTTTTGTTTGTCAGTAAAATTTTGTCTTCTTTAAGCGTGGTGTGCACCATTCAACCTAGACACAGAGTCTTTCCGTTATATTAAGGTGAATGTCCAAATATAAAAGACCTAGTGGTCTGGTGAATAATGTTTCTTAAACTAGCTGTAAAAATTGGAGCATTTTATAAAAACAACAATCTTAAAAATCACACACGTGTTCCAGGAGGCGAGCAAAGAATAGTAACACTTAGCCTACAACACATGTCATAAAAGGCTGCAAAGGAAGGTTGGGCATGGGACAGGCTACCCAATCCTGTGTAAACTTTAGGCTAACAAAGCTTTAACATGTATGGAAAGGTTAACTAAAGCAAATAATGAAATAACAATGGTGTGACAAGATCATCCATGTGGAACTGATGACAAGAACCAGACATGTGCAGGTGGAACAAGAGATGAGAAGGTGCTGGGGATGGATAGGACACACATTGAGGAAACTGTTTGACAACATGACAGAGCAGTCCATGTTCTGGAATCCCCCAGAATAAGAGAGTTAGAGGGAGAATGAAGAATGGAGAAGAGAAATGGAGACAAATAAAAAGGAAAGGGAAGACATGGGAGAACCATGTCAGACAGAACAGGACAGGAGTCTTGGCTTGAATTTAAAAGCCCGTGCTTCTTAGCTAACTGTCATTTCTTTTATGACAACATTGTGAACACTCTGAACAATTCGATTTAACTAAAATTTTGATTTTAGCATGTTCAGATTAATTGAGCTGCATTGTAAACATGTGATTTTCTTCATGCCCAAGTTCATTTTTCGGTATTTTTTTCCCCAGAAATATTTGTCCAGTTTAGACACAGACGATGCCAGAACAAGGGAGAATAAGGACGTGAAACATATTGCAAACATTGTAGTCAAGTATCTTACTCCGTACTACAAGTCTGGATACTTTGCCAGCAAGGTATGTTCTTTAGGTTTATGCAGATAAATATTTCTCCTTTCCTTTAGTTCCATAACTTAGATGGTTCCATAGGAAACACCATTTCTGTTCATTTGCTGATTATTTGTTTAGATATACATTTACCTAGTAGACTAATTCAGGGCTGGCTTCTTTTTCTCAAGATAACTGCTCAGATGGCTCACAGTCATCTATTGTAATATCTGTTTCTCGCTTAAATTTCCTGTTTAATTCCATTACGTTTTATTTCGGGCAGGGTGTAAAGTATCTTGCATCAAAACTAAACCTATGCTACTATATTCTACTTATAAATGCTACTTTTCATTCTTTCATGTTCTTTTGCAACATCTGGCGTGAAGCATCACAGAGAAGTTTGTTATTAGTTTCCAGTCTAGTACATGGAGTAATGTTATGTTCATTTAAGAAAATAAATTTTAAAGCAGGATTATGCCATCTCCTTCATCCATTTTCTTCTGTACCAACTTCTTGTCATGACCACCTTGACTGTAATGTTATGTTCCTATGCTGCTGGTTGACTGGGCTTCATTCTCACAGTGTCCAAAATATGTTCTTATTTGCTTTTCAATATGTTCTGTCACTGATGGTGTACCATACTAAACTGGGAGAAGCATTCATACAGTATGTGGACTTGTATCTTTGCAGAAATAGAAACAGTCAGAGGAATGGACTGAGATATGAAAGTTAGAATGCAAAAGAAGAGTTTTCATTGCATTTGGAAATATGTAGAAATAAAAAGAAACTGAGTCCAGCCAAGGGGAAAAAAAAAGCGTCATGAACTCAATGTCAAGGTAGTCCTTGGACAGCACAAAAACTGACAACCAAGAAATTACAGACTTTCATCATTGATTGCTTGAACAGAATGGAAGGATTAAAATACTATGACAAGAACACCAAACTGGAGCTGATGGGAAGAATCAGACAAGTGCCAGTAGAATAAGAGATGAGAAAAAGACGTTGGTGTTGGATAGGACACACATTGAGAAAGCCAGTCTCGGTAGCATTACAAGATAGTCCTTGTCTTAGAATCCTCATGGTAAGAGAAATTGAAGGAGGTTGAAAAACGTTGGAAACAGCCTTAAAAGGGATTAACATGACATGGACAGACACATTGGAGATAGACTTAAAAGGGATTAAGAAGACATGGACAGACACATTTGAGACAGACTTAAAAGGGATTAAGAAGACATGGACAGACACATTGGAGGTAGACTTAAAAGGGATTAACATGGCATGGACAGACACATTGGAGATAGACTTAAAAGGGATTAACATGGCATGGACAGACACATTGGAGATAGACTTAAAAGGGATTAAAAAGACATGGACAGACGAATTGGAGACAGATTTAAAAGGGATTAACATGACATGGACAGACACATTGGAGATAGACTTAAAAGGGATTAACATGACATGGACAGACACATTGTAGATAGACTTAAAAGGGATTAAGAAGACATGGATAGACACATTGGAGATAGACTTAAAAGGGATTAACATGACATGGACAGACACATTGGAGACAGATTTAAAAGGGATTAAGAAGACATGGACAGACACATTGGAGACAGACTTAAAAGGGTTTAAGAAGACATGGACAGACATATTGCAGACAGACTTAAAAGGCCAAGTGATAATTTTAAGACTAAGAACCGGCCATTGCAGACTCAAACACCATCTGTACAACAAATTGAAAATCGGACAGACAGATATGTGCCCATGTGGGGAGGACAAACAGACAGTAGAACATGTGCTCCAAAACTGTTGGCTTCATGAGAGGAACAGGGTGGCAGTGTGGCCGTGTCCAACCCAGTTGATGGAGAAACTGTATGGTGACGAGAGAAGTCTGAGATGGACTGCCAGCTTTAGAGATAGCCAAGGATAGATGTGGTTACTAAGAACGAACGATGAAGAAGAGTAAGAAGACTTGAAAGGGATGAAGAAGAAATGGACAGACCTTGAGCAGATGGCATGGGAAAGGAAGCCCTGGCATGAGCTTGTTGAAGGCTTATCCTCCATAGGAAGTTCAGTGGTAATGAATGAATGAATTTTAACTGTTGTCAGTATTTCTGTATCATATTGATCTTTCATGTCATGCCCTAGACAAAAAAGTTCCTAACTCTGTCTGAAGCTACTCTCCTTCTTTGAGGAACTGCACTAGATATCAGCAAAGAGTTGTTAGTTTTTGTCACAGCCAGCATTAGCTTTTTATGGCATTATTGCTTGCAGTTCCTACATCTTCATCATGGAGTCCCCTAGATTAGGGCCTCTTAACCCTTTTTTTTTTCTTTTTGCCACGGACCCCTTTGATTGTCCGGTGAAGAGCATGGACCCCTTCTTAGAAAAAAATGTACTTCAGCGCATAATTACATGGACACATTTGAGACAGACTTAAAAGGGATTAAGAAGACATGGACAGACACATTGGAGATAGACTTAAAAGGGATTAACATACCAGAGCTGACCAAGACCCTACTCCACCTCCACGTGGTGGTCCTGGAAACAGGCTGCATCACTGCAGTCTGGCTGAGAGAGTAGGGATCGAAGAGGGAAGGCAAACCCGGTCCCAAAAAATGCTGTGCTGAAGTCGGATGTGTCGGCCGAAAGGCGCAGATATCGCAGCTCCGATGTAAACAGACACAACGCAACCAACGTCCTTTTCAGGACGAACGAGGAAGAAGAAGAAGAATAATTAAAAATTATATTGCTCTTAAATGTCCAAAAAAAAGGTATCCCTTTTATTTCTGTTTTTTTCTAGCACGTCTTTAGTATGAAAAAATCATACCAGGTTAAACAAAATTTAATTTTTCAGTGTGCCTTTCTTTCTTCATATATTTAACTTTACATTTAGGAAAGCACTTAATATGTATTGTCAAGTGCCTATGACAGGGGTCTAGGGGTATATGCTATAGACCTGTACTGCCTTTACTGTTGACACACTCTCCCATCACACAGGGAACCCATGTTGGACATTTAATAGCAATGATGTAACAACACTTGGTGTACAGTCCCAAAGCCGTCTTGTTGTATTCAGAAAACAAGGTGTACAGTCCTGGATATTCCCAGACACGGTCATATCAGTAATCACACAGAGTACTTGACATTAATCATTGGCATGCACACATAAACAGTCATGGTACATCCACTCATTCAAGAAAACACTGGAATGGAATTAAACTCTCGGCAGGAAACTCTTGACAAATTCTCAGTTAACACTTCATGTCGCAGAATGGCTCTCACAACACACAAGCAACTGTACAAATTCAAATTCTCATCTGCCCCAAAATTGGACTACACTTTGAAGACCTAAGACGCGTCAACAGTGAGGAATGCAGTTAGCGACCCATAGCTAGACTGCTTGCGTCAGGGTCAGCGAACTAGAGCTGACCAAGACTCTACTCCACCTCCAAGTGGTGGTCCTGGAAACAGGCTGCATCACTGCAGTCTGGCTTAGTGAGTAGGGATCGAAGAGGGAAGGCAGGGTAGTCGAATGTGTCTGCCAAAAAGCGCAAATATTGCAGCTTCGCTGTAAACTGACACACCGCAACCAACGTCCTTTTCAGGACAAACGAAGAAGAAGAAGGAATACACTTTCAGTCCTGCTAACAGCCTTTTGCGTGAGCTCAGCTGAATCTCATTCATGTTCCCAACACCACGCACTAGCCCAAAATATGCGTAAACTCAAGACAGCCTTTAATAATACTCGGGTATTTAAATTAAACACAACTATCACCAGATTAAACGTGATACTCATATATCATGAAAGCTACGATAGTATTCGTCCAAGAATCTGCCCATCATTCTCCCACATACACCCACATATTACTTCTTTACACATATTGATATGATATAGAATTTGAATGGAGATAAAGCTGTATTGATTATTTCCATATATTGTCATGTATCTTCAGGAGTTGTTCAAGATTAAAGCCAAGACTATCACACAGGAAGTTCATTCTGTAACGAAAGAACTTCCTACCTCAGGTGAGTTTGCTTCATATTTGGTACATCAGACTGAATGTTTGTTTCTGGCCAATCATCTTTTGAGTTTGCTTCATATTTGGTACATCAGACTGAATGTTTGTTTCTGGCCAATCATCTTTGTCCCATGTAGTTCCTGCGGGTCTCTGAGGAGACAAAGAAAGAATAGGATTACTTCCACCTCAGGCATGTCCTACGTGGCACTTGTGTAAGGTTGTGCATGGGGTGGCAACCTCATTATGTAAAATAACAGAAGCCACATCTGCATGAGCATATGGATAATTTGATGCAGACTTCTTGCAACAGCAGCTGCCGTAGTGGTTCCATACTCCATAAGGAGCGAAACGGGGTAAGAAGAGGAGTCATCATCTTTGCTTTGTTCTTTCCACTTGTAATGTGAACATTAGCTGAGTTTGTGTTTATTTTAACAGGGTATTAATGGTTTTATGATTGTTTATGGTGGACTTGAAGTGGTTGTATCTGTCAATAGTTGACCTTAAAATAGATGAAGGATGATGATTTATCCAATGATGGCAGGTCCCATGTCAGACCATTCAGTGAATAACAAATGGTCCAGTGCCGGTTTGACAAGGGGTATAATTGGTTCTATGCTGATCTGCCGATTGGTATGTTTTATCCAGTGCTTATTGGTCCAGTGGTGTGATTGATTTATCCAATGCCAATTAATCTGGTGGCACAATTCATCCAATGCCAGTTGATCTAATTGTGTAATTCGTACAAGACTGATTCATCCAGGGATATAATTGGTCCAAAAATTTCTATCCTTCCAGTGCTGATTCATCATCATTACCATCATCACCATCTTCATCATTGTCATCATCATTATCATCACCGTTATCATCATCATCATCAGTGTTGTCATTTTCCTTTGCATTCCTTATGGAGCACAGAGCTGCCTCTGCAGCTGGTCTCATGCCGCAAGCCTGCACTGAGCATTCACAAACTGTTGTAGCGGTGGTTTCTCTGGCTAGTTGTGTTACATGATGAGGTTGCCAGTCCAATGCACAATCTCATATTAGTTACCCAGCATGACAAGCCTGAGTGTGCAGCATTCATATTCTTTCGTTGTCTCTTATGAGACCCCTGAGACTTACCCAGGGCAGTGCTAATTGGTCCAGGTACATGATTTCTCAAAAGCAGTGCTTCTTAACCAGGGGTGCAGGCATCCCCTGGGGGTGCAAGACTCACCTTCTGGGGTGCGAGGCATGCCAGATATTTTATAAGGCGAATTAGCATATACACATAATTTGTACCAAACAGAGCATTGACAACAATTAGATACCGAAGCTTAGCCACGTTTTGTAAACAACATTTTCTCACAACGTACTTTTATCTTTTTCTTGCGTGCTAGATGATAATAGGGTGCAAGGCTTCTTAATATGCTATAAAAGGGGTGCGAGGCTTCTTAAGATGTTTTAAAAGGGTGCAAGGCTTCTTAAGATGCTGTAAAAGGGTGCAAGGCTTCTTATGATGCTGTAAAGGGATGCGAGACTTCTTCAGATGCTGTGCAGGGGCCTCTAAAAGTTTATGAAACATTGCTCTAATGCATTCTTTTAATTTATTCATGTGATTCTTTCTTATAACAAGCTATTTTAATCCTGATCAGTCAGAGTATGTATGTCCTTCAAAATGAACGAACAACTAATCCTAAAACTTAACTAAACACAATCTGGTAAATGGTATCTTCAGATAAAACCAAGATATACTTTAGACAGAATGATTTGATAAAACTATGGGTCTTCCTATTCCTGTAACTACCGGTTATGTTGTGATGTGCCACTTGTAGGTAGATTATTGATTTCCATTCCATGTTTCAGAACTGAACTTTCATGATAGGACTTATTTTTCATCACTGTAAAAAACATTTGTTATTCCTGTATAACTACTTTTGATGCAGCAACAGAAAAATATAATATCTACAGTATCCACGTATGGCTTGCATTATTTGAAATTTTGAACATGCATTTAGATTAGTTTTCTCTTTCTTTTCTCTACTTGTTTTTTGTGTTCATTTGTCCCTGATGAAAACCTTGTGGTTGTACCATGTGTCATTTATTTGTCTTAGTAAGATGTAAACTGCCTGTTTTTTGGTCCACCCCTGGATTCACAAGCAGAATGGATAAAATATGAAACTAATAAAATGTGAAATTAATGCTATTGATAGATTGTTTACAGCAGTGGTTCTCAGTGCAGGCCATATGGCCCTTCATGGGGGCCATGCCATATGTCTAGCGGGCTACAGTAAGATGGGAAAGTACCTTTTTTCCAGCTAACAGCAACTATGGGGGGGGGGGGGGCACAGAGGTAAAATGTTGAGAACCCCAGGTTTAGAGGATTGTTTCAAAGTTTTTAAAAGTTTCAAAATTAACTTCAGTGCAATGAATATTTGAAAACTACTATGTTCCTTATGTCCAAATAGATCTCTCTGGTTGAGAACAATCAGAAATGAAGAAAGTAGACACATTGCAAAATCCATATCAGAAATCATTTGAAAATGTTAATGGTGACCCTGCTTGTGCAAGTTTCCCATTCCATTAGTAGATCATTTACCAGCGATGTCAGCTTCCTTAACAATTTTAATGGATTCTTCGTCATCATGATTGTCATTATCCTTTGTGTTCCTTATGTGGCGTGGAGCCATCACTGAAGTGGGTCCCATTTGCAGGAAGCCTGCAAGAAGCATTCACATGCACTTACAGTGGTGTTTTCTGTGGCAGTTTGTTTTACATGATGAGGTGTGCCAGCCTCATGCTCAGCATCATGTTAGTCGCCTTGTACGACGTGCCGGAGTCCTATTCTTTATTTGTCTCTTTTCCCATTACAATAGAAGATCATTTACCAGAAATATATGACTCTTTACTGGGTTAATGATTGGTCAACTCCAGAGAACAATTTTCTTTCAAATCATTCTACTGATGCTGTAAGCAGTGAGTGGCAGAGTGCTAGAGTGCTTGCTTCTTGAGTCAAAGTTACCAGTTTCAAAAGCAGATAGTGTCACACTGCAGTCTACCCAGCTGTAAATGGGAAATGGATATGGGAATACCTGACTGCTCATGACACCCCATCCCTGTAAAGCTAAGACCTAGTATATTGAAGTCTATAACATGTCAAACCCTCCCGCTCCCCTTTTTACAGCAGTATCTGATATGGGACTACCGTTACCTTTTACTGATGCCATAAGCATATTGTGACTAATAAGAGGTTATTCATGAGGCTGGCAACCTCATCATATTAAAAAAATGCTGCAGAAATCACTGCTGGAAGATCATGTGACTACTTCGTGCAGACTTCCTGCAAGGGGACCAGCTGCAGTGGTGGCTTCATGCTCCATAAGAAATGCAAAGGAAAATGATGATGATGATGATAAGCACTTGGAGGTTCCAGTGACATTCTAGAGTAATTTACGTGACCTGTATGAGTCCTGTTTAGCGAAAAGCTTCGGTCTTTCTCGTTGTGTATTTCTTGGATTTTTTTTTTTCCCTCATACCTTGGGTTATTTTGATCTAGCACAGTGTTTCCCAAACTGCAGTATGTCTACCCCCATGGGAATGCGAAAGGAGTTGAAAGGTTTCACAGCAGAATTTAGTATTTTACTTTATTATACTGCATACCTGTCAACCTCCTGAGACAAAAATCTGTACGCCGGACCCAAAAAATCCTTACAAACACCCCAAAATCCTTACGCAAAAAATATATTAATAAATTATATGCAATACAGTTTTAAAATGAGAAATGACATATACAAATCTATTAGCATTTGAATTATTGTGATATAAAACATGCTAATAGTCTCATGCTGTTCTTTACATATAAAAAACTTAGTGATCATGAGGTACACTATTCTTTCAATGTACAGTGTTTTGTATTATAATCAACACATGCACTTTTAGCACTTTGCAGAATTGCATTTGTGGGCTTAAAGTCTGCACAGCATGTATCAATGTTAATCTTACACTGTAAAATAGAAGTGAGTGTGTCCGCATTCATGGACCTCCTGCAGTCTGTGTGGATTTTTTTCATCATTAAAAATGATCTTTCGCAGTCAGCATTGCTGTGAGGGAGTATCAGCAGTCGCTGAATGATGACTTTCAAATTAGGGAAGCGGATGGCACCAGTACTAGTTTTCTGGTCAACAACTTCCAGCCAATAGCAAGCTCTTGTTCTGACCACTATCTGTCAGTAGAGGCACACACACATCAGACAACATACAGTAGAGAATGATTAAAAAATACAACGAACAAAGCAAATGGCTAACAGCAAAAAATAAATAAATAAATAAATAAACAAAATTATGAACAGAATATCAAATCTAGGAAGAAAAAATGTACAAAATTATTATTTAAGAGTTGGTAGCCTAGACCAATGATAACAGATTGCCACTTTATTAAAACATAAAGCAGCGAATCTCGAGCGCTGGTATAAAGTAGGCCTACTCAACGCAAACAAACTTTTTTTTGTAGTTATGTAGGGCCTACACAGAATATTATGACAATTTATCGTAAATATATTGAAGGGCAAGATATCAAATCTAGGAAGAAAAAAACGTACCACCAAAAATGTACAAAATTATTATTTAAGAGTTGGTAGCCTAGACCAGTGATAACAGATTGCCACTTTATTAAAAAATAAAGCAGCGAATCTTGAGCGCTGGAATAAAGTAGGCCTACTCAACGCAAACAAACTTTTTTTTGGTAGTTATGTAGGGCCTAAACAAAATATTATTATGACAATTTATCGGAAATATATTGAAGGGCAAGATATAATTGGAAAGATTAGGACAGCGATTAAATTGCAACAAAGCAAAACAACAGCAATATTTAAGCAAGTTATGAGTACTTAGCTTTTTTAAACAAAATGGCGTCGAAGTGTGGTGGCAAGCAAGTGTGGTCGTTGATAACAGGTAACTTTAAAAATACGTCATGTCATGCTGAAAACCGAAAGCGTTTGAGACCGAATTCAAAGTTTTTGCTGAATTGTTGGGTATAAAAGGATTTGATTGGTTGCTGGGAGAGACCTCAGTTTAAAAACGGACGCCGAGATTCCCGGAATTAAAAATAAAAAATTGGTTTAAAAAAAAAACCTGGGCTAGAAAATATTTTCTGATTTAAAATTTAAAAAAAAAACTTGGGTTGGAAAATATTTTTAGAATTAAAAAAAAAAAATTTTTTTTTTTTGGGAGGGGGAGAAAAATCCGTACAACGAGTCTGTACGACCGTACACTGTTAAAAGTATCAAAAATCCATACAATGTATGAACAATTCGTACAGGTTGACAGGTATGATACTGCAACAAGCCAACCACCTGTTTGTTTTAAAATTTGATTACAAGAAACCACTGAGAGAAAACCGGACTGACCTAAAAAGAGACGAACTGGCACGGATTATGGACTATGATTTATGGGTCATAGAATATCAGAAGTATTAGCAGGAAAGAAGAGAAGCTGGTGGAGAAGATGTGGAAAGAAAAATTATAAATCCTGGCTCTGACGGAAACCATGAAAAATAGGACAAGGAGTTATTTATATCGATGGCAACAGGCTGCTCTACAGTGGAGTTCCCACAGCCGAATGAGCTAAAGGGGGTGAGGGATGTATTGTGGCTAAAAACCACACAGGTAGCATCAAAGGGTGGAACTTTGTCTATGAGCGAACTATGGTGCTAAATCTAAAAGAACCCAAGAGCCATAGATCCAGACCTCCAGACGACCCAGCGTTTACGGGGAGGACAACATTAGACAATCTCTGAAGGACCAAGGACTAGATTGGAAAGAGGCGAGGAGGAAGACAGCTGATAGGATAGTATAGCACTCTCTCTGGCAAACCTCTTCACCCCAAGGTATAAGAGGAACGACTAAGTAAGTAAGTTTATTACTACTTTTTTTTTTAAGCTGCAAACAAATTAAAATTTCATATATGAGAATGGTGTTCTGTAGAATTATGCTTATTTCCAAGTGTGCGTTGCTTTCTAAAATTATTATTTCTGTATACAGAACATATTGTGTAACTTATACACACACATGCACACACTTACTTACTTAGTTGTTCCCCTTCTACCGCGAGGCGTAGAGGTTTGGAAGAGAGAGCGCCAGACTATCCTATCGGCTGTCTTGCTCCTGTCCTGGTTCAATTCTAATCCTCTGTCCTTCAGAGATTGTCTGATGTTGTCCTCCCAGCGGACTCTGGGTCATCCTGGAGGTCTGGATCCCTGGCTCTTAGTTTCCCATGCTTATCGTGGTAGCCGATCTTCTCCCATTCTGCAGACATGGCCAAACCATCTTAGTTGGGACTGTTCTACTTGGGTCTGCAGGGGGTGGGATTTTAGGCCTTGACGTATCGTCTGGTTG
The DNA here is from genome assembly GCA_024509875.1 of Oreohelix idahoensis. NCBI lineage: Eukaryota > Metazoa > Mollusca > Gastropoda > Stylommatophora > Oreohelicidae > Oreohelix > Oreohelix idahoensis. Next base: position 305,185 of record JAMPIV010012031.1, read on the forward strand.
CGGGCCATGTCTCTTCTTGTTACTTCAACCACCTTCCTCAAATACCTCATGTCTGAGGTTTGGATCTGTCTTTTGTGGGTTGTAGTCATTGCCCATGACTCACATCCATACGCCAAGACTGGGACATAGGTGGAGCGGTATACAGCCATCTTCGTTTCCTTATAAACTTCTCTCTTTGTATTTTACAAATTTATTTTACGATTTATGGCCTGAAAAAGTCTCCCAGCTGCTGCTTTTCGAGTTACCAACTTTTCTTTGATGCCTCCCTTCCAGTCTGTAACAGCTCCGAGGTATTTAAAGTCGTCGACCTGCTCCAGGACCTGTTCTTCCAGCTTAATCTGATGCCTTCTTTCTTCTCGTGATATCACCATGGTTTTTGTTTTAGAGCTGCTTATGACCATCCCTCTTTTCTCCAGCTCTTCCATCCAGTCTTGCAGGTTGGATTGGAGATGTGCCTTTGATTTAGCAATCAGGGCAACATCATCAGCAAATACCAGCTCTGAAATACAGACCTGTCTCATTTTCCAGTACCCCACTGAATACTTTCTTGTTATCTCCTTACATGCCATGATAACATCGTCCATGAGGACTATGAAAAGATAAGGTGACAGGATATCACCTTGTCTTACACCATTGGTGGTCCTGAACTCTTCTGACTTATGGTGTGCTGTCCTCACATAATTTCTGCAAGACTTGTAGAAGCTCTGTATAGCATGAATCAGAGGTGCTGGAATGTTCTTCTTTGCCAAACAGTCCCAAGGTTTGCTCCAGCGGACCCTATCAAACGTCTTTTCCAGATCTGTGAAACAGAGATGGATCTCACTCTTATACTCAAGGGCCTTTTCACTCAGCTGTCTGAGTGTGAAGATTAGGCCTTGAGTACTTCGGTTTGCTCGGAATCCACACTGGACCTCATCCAATTGTAGTTCAGCTAGGCATCTGAGTCTCTGCTCTAGGATTCTAGAGTAGATTTTACCAGGGACACTGAGAATGGATATGCCTCTATGGTTTCCACATTGTCGATTGCCACCCTTTTTGAAAATTGGTGTTATAATGGCAATCTCCCAATCCTTTGGTATGGTCTTGTTGCACCACGCGGCCTGTAGGATCCTTAAGAGTAATAGGTCGCCTGCTGCTCCCATGTACTTAACCATTTCTGGTGTTATACCATCATGCCCTGCTGCTTTGCCCATCTTGATTTTCTCCAGTGCTGCCTTCAGTTCTTCCATCTTTATGTCATCTTCACCATCATTGGTTTTCTCTTCTGTGCTAGTGGTTATCATTTCTGATGCTTGACCTTGCTCACCAAGGAGTTCTGAGAAATATTCATTCCATCTTTCCATTACTTCCTTCGGGGCAGTAAGCAATTTGCCTTACTTGTCTTTTATAAATTTAAGAGGGCACTGTTTTTCCTTCCTCATGTTTGTTAGTGTCTTATAGAACAATTTCTGGTTTTCTTGTGCATCTTTTTCTAGCTTTTCTCCAAATTCTTCCTAGGACTTCCATTTTGCTGCTAGCACCTTGTTCTTTGCTTCTGTTATGAGTATCACATATTCTCTATATTTCTCTGTCTTTCCTGCTGTGTTTTTAGCTCCTAAGTATTGTTTCCATGCCATTTTCTTCTCTCTTATTTTCTCTTTAACTTCCTCTGTCCACCAAGGTGTCCTCTTTCTCTTGTTCCCAAGTCGGACTTCACCAAAAGCTTCTGCATCAGCTGTCTTTATGGTATCCTTGAATTTAAGCCAGAGGGTTTCCAAGTCATCAGGTTGTTCTTCTGTGTTGCTCACCGCTGCAGCAGTAAGCCCCTGGTATCTGGTCTTCACTTCTGGCTCTCTCAGCTTGTAAGTCTTAATGCTCAACATGCACACACACACACATTAATAAATCAAAAGTACAAACTATATATACTTTAGTATAGATTACGAGGGGCATTCAGAAAGTAATGCACCACATCGTTTTTCTCAGCTAATAATGAAGATAGAAGCATGAAATTTTGCACACTTCAAATATGGCATGTGCCAATTGTGTGCACTAAATTGCATCGCAACCGGCCAAATAATACAGCTGCCCTAAACCGTTGAAATAGAGCGTGTTAGTAACTTGCGTTATAAGCAGCGAATTGTGATAGAATTTCTCGTTGCAGAGAAGGAAACTGTTGTGAACATTCACAAGCATCTATGTGATGTGTATGGAAGTTTTGCAGTCGACAGGAGTACAGTCACTGGGTTCAGAGAATCAAAGAATCAGGAAGTGGAGATACGGAGCTGCTTGATCGGCCGCGCTTTGGACGTCCTGCCACAGCCACCAACGCAGAAATGTTGAAATGCGCTCAGGGCATTATTCTTACTGATAGGCGAATCACTACTCAACAACTGGCCTTACAGCTGTCAGTCAGCATTGGTAGTGCAAATGCAGTTATAACAACTCTCGGATTTTCTAAGGTTTGCGCAAGATGGGTTCCTCGAAGTCTCACAAATGACCACCGATTGCAAAGGAAAGCAATTTCTTCTGAATTTTTGGAGCGCTTCAACGCTGATGGAGAGAACTTTTTGGCTAAGATCATTACAGGTGACGAAACCTGGGCACATCATTTTGAACCTGAGACAAAAAGACAGTCAATGGAGTGGCATCATCCCCAATCACCACAAAGAAAGAAATTCAAGACAATTCCTTCAGCTGGAAAGGTCATGATCACTGTCTTTTGGGACATTGAAGGTGTGATTCTTGTGGACGTTATGCAAAGAGGAGAGACAATCAGTTCGCAAGCTTACGCTAAGACATTGAAAAACTCAATCAACGTTTTCGCAGAGTTCGGCCGCACAAGAATCCAGCAGACCTGCTTCTCCTTCACGACAATGCACGACCTCACACAAGTCTGGCAACACGGGAAGCAATCACCAAATTGGGTTGGACTGTACTACCCCATCCACCCCATAGTCCCGATTTGGCACCCTCTGACTTTCATCTATTTGGTCCACTTAAAGATGCACTCCGTGGGACAAGGTTTGAAGATGATGAAGGAGTGATTCATGCAGCGAAGAAATGGCTACATGATCAAGACAAAATCTGGTACAGGCTAGGAATACATGCACTTGTTTCTTGCTGGCATAAAGCCGTACAAGTTGATGGAGATTATGTTGAATAATACCGATGTTTACATGACATATCCATGTATATTGTATATAAATTTCATGCTTTTTGAATAAACAGCTCTTGAGAAAAATGATGTGGTGCATTACTTCCTGAACGCCCCTCGTAAATAGTATTGTTAAAACTAGCTCCAAATCATTGTCACCCAAGAGGGATACGCCGGTTAGACTAAACTCTCAAAAGGGGTACTTAATCATTGTAAGTTTGGGACACACTGATCTGGCATATATGGTGTAATGTATATATATATGTGTATGTATCTATAACCACAGGTAAGGAGGAAGCCAAACGTTTGATTCGTGAACATATGGAGCATGACAGGCAGGTCAACAACCAGACCAGCTGAGGGTGATCACTGTGAGAATCACTGGTGTGTATATGCTGGACTGTGCATTTTTGGCACATTATGTTAATTGCTTCCTAATTTTGACACGACATATAAATAACTCCTTATTGTTTTTTTTAAAATGTGATATGAAAATGATACCTTATTGCTTTCCCCTATTAAAAAAACCTTTAAATTACATTTAATTATCTAGTACTGGCATTGTTGACCGTGCCTCACCATGCATGCCAGTTTGTTGTACATTGCAGCATTTGCTGTGAAGATGTTGCCACGCCTCACTTTTGCGTTAGTTAGGCTTGCATTGCTAATCCTGATTCTCAATATTTCTTATTATTCATTCTGTCTTTCGCTGTAACATGAAGGAAAGGATTATAGAGTCAGTCTGTTACTGTTGTAAATGTTTTTGTTTTTATTTGTATTTAAGAATCTTGTTAGGTTATATCTTTGTAAACTGTATAAGGATCTTTTATTTGCTATTTTCTTTGTTTATGATATGCCAAGCATCATATTTATTTGTATGCATCAGATATGTTGCCAGTTATTCTCTGATGCTTTCCTTGGGGAAATTACTTTGAAGGTCACTATTTAAAAAATATAATAAACATCATTCTTGTCCCCCCCTTGCACATCCACATATATACTCGTACAAGCACTCACGCACAATATGCCTGTTGAGGTATAACCTGAGGGTCATAAAAGATTGCTGATAATATTTTCTCACCTTATTCCACTTAGATGAGACAGATTAGATCTTCTTTGCTCATTGAAAGACATTACACTAGTGGTTCTTACATTTTTGTGTGTGCAGATGTGGACCTCTTGAGAATTATAAATAACTTGCACATGCCCTTCCAAACAGGAGGTGATCCCAGAATACATGTGCACTTTCACGTGTGAAAACGACCATGAACTAAAAAGTACAGAGAATGGGGAGAAAATGTATTTCCTCTCATTTGTTAATATTCTTGACATATACAATAAAGCTGATAGCACGTGACCTTGAAGACTTGGCACATGTTTGTTGAAGGCCTATGCTCCTATGGGAACTGAGGAATGATGATGATGATATATAGTAAATCAGTTTCTCCTTTGAGAGAAAAACGCAGGAAATAGAGAGAGACTTGCAGCTATGATTGAAACGTTCTTTGTGCATTAGTGCGGGAGAGATACAATTTTTGGGCAGTGAATCAAGAGATGAGAAGAAGATGCTGGCAGTGATAGATAGGACACACATTGAGGAAACCTATTGATAGCATTACAAGGCAGTCCTTGTTCTGGAACCCCCAGGGTAAGAGAGGCAGAGGTAGACCAAGAAACACATGGAGAAGAGAGCTGGAAACAGAGGTGAAAATGATAAGGAAGATGTAGAAAGAGCTTGAGCTGATGGCACAGGATAGGAGGACTTGGCATGCATTTGTTGAAAGCCTATACTCCTTGGTGAGCTAAAAGGTATTGATTGATTGATTGATTGATTCATTTTGTATAGATTAACCACTGTAAAAAAATTTATTTATTTCATATTTTTAAGTAGTACTCCTGATCACAAAGTAACAATAAATATATAATTTATGCACTTAGAAGACTCTACAGTAGTTTTGGTTTGTAAATATTTTTGTTTTATTTGTTACTGGGCTGGGTGCTTAGGCACAGCTTGCACATTCCAATTACAGAATACCACATTAAAGTCGGTAGTTATATTTACAAAAACTATTACACATACTGTCTTGGAATACTGTTTTCTTGTACATAAAATTAGTAATATTATTAGTGAGAGTGAATGATTGTGAGGTTACAGTTACTGCCAGCGACATGTTCCACCAGTCATAGTGCCAGTTGCCGTTACTGCCAGTGGCATTTTTGTTGTTGCGAGTAGCAGTTACTTCCTGACTTTCTGCCAGTAAAATTGTCCTGACTTTTTGCCATCGACATTTGCTGGCAATAGCAGTTACTGCCAGTGACATATACCATCAGTGACAGTGCCATAGTTGATACTGCCAGGGTTAGTTACAGTCAATAGCAGTTACTTCCTGACTTTTTGCCAGTGACATGTACTAGCAGTAGCAGTTACTGCCAGTGACATGTAATAGCAGTAGCAGTTACTGCCAGTGACATTTAGTAGCACTAGCAGCTGCTGACAGTGACATATACCACAAGTGATAGTGCCAGTAGCCAGTAATGAGAGGATTAGTTACAGTCAGTAGCAGTTATGTTTTAGACTGCACTCGGCTCCGGGGTCGACCCAGCCTCATGAATTGGGTACCAGAGCAACTTTTGGGAAGGTTAAGGCGGCTGGCGTGATGCTGGCCACATCACCCCTGGTGTACCGATGATCAAGAAAAAATGTACCTAACACCATATTCCCAATATGCCTCAATGGGCGTGTAATGGGATCCTCCCAGTAGCAGTTACTGCCAATGACATTTACCACAAGAGATAGTGCCAGTAGCCAGTAATGACAGGATTAGTAGCAGTCACTGCCAGTGACATATACCACAAGTAGCCAATAATGTCAGGGTTAGTTCCAGCCAGTTGCAGTCACTGCCAGGGACATTTAATGCCAATAGCAGGTGCTTCCTGACAATGAGCATGGATATATTTTGTTCTTAGTTCATGCGATAGGCCTTAGATTGAGACTGAAGACTCAGTATCATAAGTCTCTTTATGGTATTTTGATTAATATGAAAAATGTAAAAATGAAGATATTTTTTATTGTTCTGACCTTATTCTGTTCAGCTTTGCAACAGTAAACTTGTCTGAATAGTTATGTTAATGTATTGTCAGAGTTTTTTTTTTTTTTTTTTTTTTTTTTTTTTTTTCAATTCACTGAATCTTTGCCATTGCTTTGGCCTTGTGACTCTTTCTTCTGTTTGTGTAAGCTGGTTCATCTTTTTGCAGCAGAGCCTCACGTAGGACCTGTTATTTTTCATCTGGTTAGACACTGGCTCATCAGATGCTCAAGTTAAGAATGTGACAACTGCATAGTGCAGCTTTGTAGAATTGGGTTAGTCATGTCCTCAGGAGAGACTCCTACACGATGACCATAGCTGCCTTGTTATGGGCCCCAGAAGGAAGGTCAAAGAGAGGCCGATCAAAAACAAGGCGGAGAACTGGGGAAGCTGAGATTTTTTAAAAAAATGTACTAGAGCTGGGGCACAGTACGAAGGATGGCTGCAGAATGAGCAAAGTGGAGAGAGTTCTTTGCTGTCATACAAGAAGACGCCACCACTGATTGCTTTGTCAATCAGCAGCCAAGGATCCAAGAAGAACAGGCAACAGTATAATAGCCTGAATGATTATATTAAGATATTTGTAAGGTATTTTTGTAAATGTATCTATTCCATTGCTTGAGTCCTGTGGCTCACTCTTATATTTTCAAAAGCCTGTTAATCTGTTTTGTTCCTAATATTCATCAGAGAATAAGAAAAACCACACATACTTTGAAAGAGAAAACCATTTACTTTGTTCCTAATGTTCCTTAGAGATTGAGTGAGAGAACCACACATGTTGTTCCTAATGTTCCAGAGAGATTGTAAGAGTGAATGAGAGAACCACACATGTTGTTCCTAATGTTCCAGAGAGATTGTAAGAGTGAATGAGAGAACCACATACTTTGTTCCTAATGCTCAAGACATAATTAGAGAACCATACATTTTGTTCCTAATGCTCAAGACATAATTAGAGAACCATACATTTTGTTCCTCATGTTCAAGGCAGAATAAGAGAACCACACACTTTTTAGCTCATGTTTCAGAGAGGTTGAAAGAGCTGACCACACGCTTTGTTTCTAATGTTCGAGAGAAGTTGAAAGTAAAAACCATACACTTTGTTTCTAATATTCTTGATAGATTGTAAGTTAAAATGAGAGAATCACACACAAGTTGTTTCTAATGTTCTTGATAGATTGTAAGTTAAAATGAGAGAACCACACACATGTTGTTTCTGATGTTCTTGATAGATTGTAAGAGAGTTAAAATGAGAGAACCACACACATGTTGTTTCTGATGTTCTTGATAGATTGTAAGAGAGTTAAAATGAGAGAATGTTGTTTCTGATGTTCGTGATAGATTGTATGTTAAAATGAGAGAACCACACTGATGTTCTAGAGGGATTGTAAGAATGAGTGTAACACTCTCTTTGTTTCTAATGTTACTGACAGATTGTTAGAGAGAATAAGAAAATCACACACTTTGTTTACAATGTTCCAAAGATAGTGTAAGCTTGAATGAGAGAACCAGTCACTTTGTTACTATATTTCCAGAGAAATTTGAATAGAAGTATATGAGAACCACACATTTTGTTTCTAACATTCCAGAGAGATTGTTAACGTGATTGAGAGAATGTCTAATAGTCATGACCACTCAAACAAATATGTCAAAGTTAAGGTCTCATGCCTTTTACTGGCGTGTTGATTTTTACTATCTGATTGTTTTTTACTACATGTCTTTTCTACAATCTTGTCGACTTTCACATTCATTAATCCCCATGATAGTATTACGGTCTCTTAGTTCATCTAAGTGAAGAAAACATATTACAGTTTCTTTGTTCATCTTTGTGAAGAAAACTTTTTACCATCTCTTTGTTCATGTAAGTTAAGAAAACTTATTACCGTCTCTTTATTCATCTAAGTGAAGAAAACTTATTACAATCTCTTAGTTCATCTAAGTGAAGAAAACTTATTACAAATATCTTTGTTCATCTAAGTGAAGAAAACTTATTACAGTCTCTTTGTTCTTCTAAGTGAAGAAAACTTATTACAAATATCTTTGTTCATCTAAGTGAAGAAAACTTATTACAGTCTCTATGCATGGAGGCACATCTGGAATCATCGTTATATGACCTCCGGCTAATCAGTGCAATAGTATACAGATGTATGTATAAGTGAACCTCTGACTGTGAGGCTAATTACGCCCTCATTGACTTAAAATCATCCGCACATTTCCAGGGATTCCCCTGTTGAGAACCCAGCATTCAACACTAAGATTGGAGGAGTCCTTGAGCCCCATACGTAACTCTGGCGTTTACCTGGTTGGTTGCATACAGGAGGATCTCACTATGGACCCATGGTAGGTAGGGGGAGCTGAGAAGTGGCTATGTGAATGACTTGGCAATTCCTTGAGAGAGCCCAGAACCAGAGCACAGTATTTTAGCTCTGCATATTTGGAGAACCCCCTTGGATGGCGGGGAATGCACAGTATGCCACGCGCTTCTTCCTTCTAGCTTGGAATCAGATGTGACGATCTTTTAAATGTGAGTCAAGCTGGAGAAAATGGAGCTGATGGCTTCAACTCAACATGTTTCAGATTGGCAGAAAAGCCACAGGAGAAGTCTAGATCTGTAGATAATACCAAGTCGGGGAAGATGATGGGGTACGATGGATGGGTATGGAAAAAAAATATATCGAAAAAGGGTGATTCTCTTACCAGGACAAAAGACAAAGAAAATAGCCAATGTTGCTGTGGTAAAGTGGGATATATAAATATTTATAGGGGACTTAGTGTACTGACTGAGATCAGCTGTGAAGGTATCTATATCTAATAAGGGTAGTGTATTATAGATGACCTTACTTGCTACCACATATTTATACCTCAGTCAGAATTATTCTGGAATATAGTGATGACTACGTTGAATGTCTAGGGTATGTATATGATGAAGTGTAAGTCACAACAACAACAGACAGATAAACAATTTAATTTATTCCACCACACGTGACAACACTGTGACACTCACACACATGTAACATTCTATAAGACTATCTTGAATGAATCACTGGTAAATTTTCAAATATCAATATGTATTAAGTACTCTTCATTAATATATATGTGTCCTGATTCAAATACAAAGTGAACCAGGAATCACAATCAATTTCAATTATAAGTTATATATATAGAATTTATCAATATGAATCTTGTAGTGACATATTTTATTAATATTATCATATGTGTGTCAGTTGTGTAGTAGTAATATGAGGTAATACTGGTTTTGTTTTTTTAAGCTATGTTGTTATGTGTCATCATGACTTCACGTGTTTGTTTCTGTTGGAACTAGTATTGGAGATGTTCTCAGTTCCTTTCATTAAAACAATTAATTTCCCCACTTATTTTAATACAATGTCAGTTTAAGGGGGTATACATAATGTTGAGCTCCGCTGGCCACATAGGCTTAACTTTCGTGAGGGCTGCAGGAAAAGACTCCTCTGCTCGATTGCTCCCCTGTGTTCTGGAGACACCTCACTGTTTGCTATATGGACCAAGGAGTATGCTGTCCGCCTCTGGATTCAGCAAAGCTCTGACCAGGTACTGCTCAATAGCTTTAGGACCACGGTCCCTGAAACAAGAAGGTTGTACCTCCTACTTCAGAACTAATTTATACTCTATTTCTACACTGAGCACAATACATAACAAACACTGAGTTCAGAGCGGTAGGCCAACTGCTATCTTCATCTGAAACAATTTTCACCAGTATTTTCCTCCCTAATGGTTACTACGCCTCTGCAATTCCAGCATTATTTCTTTCTAGTCAATAATATAGGTGGCAGTGTACTGTTTGGCAATTCCATGCAGTTTTACTTTCCTCCGACACCTTCTGTTCAGGTTGGAGCACTATATATGCTTCACCTCATATTCGCTACTGAACCACACATATATACAGACATAAATTATCAATTTACATTCAATTTTCATTAAAAGATATCAAATATTTCAAGCTTACCACAATTCATGGAAAAATAAACAGTTTCGTTGACTGGCAATGAATAGGCACAACTTCCGATCTGCCTCTGTCCCAGGCTTCTATTTAGAAAAATTAAGCACTGGTGCTCAACGCACTGTTTCTTAGTAGGTTTATTACAAGATGTGGCCCGGAACAGACGCCCTGAATTGAGTATATTGGCAGCTCTAACCAATCATGCCATGTTTACCTACTTTTCAAAAAATATTACCCTTCTCACGTTTCCCCTAACAACTAAACTAGTATTTGCAGTCCAACTAATCGTGTTTAGTCTTACATCTCATTCCCGCCAATCAAATAGGAGTTAACATGGTAGGCTATTTCCGTAACGTAATGTTTTTTCAAACACGTTATAAAAAAATTTTATGAGCAGAAATGATTCCATGCTGTCAGGCATCCCCACTATTGTATTTTGGCCATAACTATTTTATTAACAGACTAAAGGCGTAACACATAACATATTCTTGGTTAGCAAGTCCGGCCGTACAATAATATATAAGTTAAAGTGAGCTACATGGCGGCGTTCAAAATATGTGTTGTCCAAAGATAGTCGTATATTTGTTCTTTATTCCTTTTCGTTGTTTAGAACCGCCACCTGTCCTGCCTTTTCCACTGTTATGTCATACTAAAGTCAGGAGCTTAGATGTAAATCAGTAGAATTTCATATTTCCTAATAAGCATTTTTCATGTTTTTAAACCTGATTCTTGTAGTAGTAGTGTTTTTTATCACTGACTATTTGAAAAAAAGTTAGTGCTTCATACCTTACGCATGGGTTTTGCGTTCACTTTTGATCGCGAAACGCGTGTTAGTGTTGCATGCTTCCTGCCTTCAGTCGTCCCTCTCTCTCTCTATCCTACTTTCATCTGTCTTTTAGTTACGCCGTGTATAAAATGGAATGAATGAAATATTAAATCTAGGTCATCTTGCGTATCTCAAGGTTTTTCTTAGAAAGGGAGTACACATTTTATCGTAGAAGGCGGGTATTGAAGCAGAAGGCTTTTACTATCAACGTGAAACGTTACAATTTGCAGACGAAGTAGAAAACAAGGGGGATTTCGAGTACAGTCCTTGTGACAGCACTGTTCTTTACCATTCTTCTTTCCTTTTATTGAAGTATTTTGTTAGGCTTTACATTTGCCTGATAATTTATATATGTGGATTAGAATATTTCACGACAGTTGCGGCCACAAAGCCTTCGTCAGGAAAGGAAACAAAGTGAGTGTTAGACATGACCTCAACCGCACTATGCCAACAGGGGCATGCTGCATAGGCAACAGCTTGACTTCTTTATCCAAGTGCCCAACCTCGTGGCACCGAAATTTGTTTCGGGGGTACGCTCCTATAGTCAGAAATGACTGAAAGGGAAGATAAAAAAAAGTAGGACACACAAGAATCTAAATAAAAATAAGTATAAAAGCTGGGTACTTCCCTAAAGGCGGCTAAGATCAAGCACGCCTGCCGAAGGGATAGCGCGCCACAAGAAAAATATAAATTGTGAATGATATGACGAATTAATTATTGCACGCACGCACACACACACAGATATATATATACACACACACAGATATATATACAATATATACATAATAGGTTATTGAACTTTAGGGGTCCTCAATTGTTTCATCAGTTTCTGCAGAATCTCTTGTCTCAGCAGTCGAATGTGTGTTGATAATGCACAAATCCACTGTAAAGAGGTGAGTTCAGTTCCAAATTGAATTACTTACGTTATTGGCATTGGTTGACTTGCCAGAGGTATTACATGAAGGGGTAGCCGGCCCCAGGCCCAAACCTTCTTAGTCGCTACCTACCACACGTCTGATAGGGTACATGTTAATATACTTTTCTTCCCTTTCAGGCCCCGATAACCCATTGGGGTACATATTTTACAGTCAAGCTAAACTCAGTAGAACCGAAGCCAACAAAAATATTACAAACCGACCTAGGCGGTATGAATGTCAAGAGTTGCACGCCACGAAGAGGGTTTCCGTACAGCATATAATTATTGCCATAACAAAACAGGCCATTCACAGATTTTCCCCGTGATATGGAAATCTAAACGCTCAGTATGGCTACGATCATTATCAAGGACCATGCCGGGTGGTGTAGGTGATTATGTCTCTCCACAACTTCATGTATCCATAAACTGTTTATCAGTTCTTTGTTTACTTCTCTCCATGCCATGTCAGACTGTCCCGTATCTTCTCTCTTTGTCGTCCTCATCCATTTTCCCTTCAGTCTGTCCTTGTTGTCACGATGTATTCTAGCTTTCTACTGCTCTTAACATGCCAAAAGCTGTTGTTGTTTAACTAGGGCTGCTGAGCTTCTCGCTCTTTTGCAGCCAATATCAAGTTGAAGACTCCTTGGTATTATCTACACAGTATATCACTGCTTTTCCTGTGGCTTTTCTGCCATTCCGAAACGTGCTGAATTGAAGTCATGAGCTCTAGTTTCTCCAGCTTGGCTTGCATTTTACGGATCGTCATATCTGGTCACTAGATAGGAGTAAGAAGTGTGGGGCATACTGTGCATTCCCCGCCATCCCAGGGGGCTCTCCAACTATGCAGAGCTAAAATACGGTACTCTGATTCTGGGCTCTCCTAAGAAATTGCCACGTCCTGCAAAGAGCCACTTCTCAGCTTCCCCTACCTATCACTGGTTCCATTGCGAGATCCTAATGCATGCAATGAACCAAGTCAAAGCCAAAGAATTACACTTTGGGATCAAGTGACTTCTCCAAGCTTAGTGTGCAATACTGGGTTCTCAACAAGTTTCACCACAGGGGGAATCCCTGCAAGTGTGTGGATGATTTCAAGAGTCAATGAAAATGTAATTAGCGTCACAGACAAAGGTTCACTTCTACTTACATATATTGTGCTTAGCTGGTGGTCATATAAGGATGACTCCAGATATGCCTCCATGCATAACATGCCAAAAGGAAATGGATTGCTTCCTTCTTTTAAACGACCATTCAGGATATCCCCATTATCCTGTTTAGCTGCTCATGGTATTCTTAACTTCTGTACAACGGTTGGCTTCTGCTGCAGCCGATGTTGATTATGGTTTTGAAAAATTTTCCTAAAGAGTTCACTTGGCAGCTCTGAATGGGCACTTAGCTGCCAGTAATGTTTGTCGGTTGGCTTCTGCTGCAGCCGATGTTGGTTCTGTACAATGACATGACTTTTTCTGCTTGTTTACTAATTGACCAGAAATTGAAGTTTTACATACGGTACTTGGTAGTCCGTTACCAACGTACTTTTTAAACCGGCACTTTAGCGTCGCTAGTAGAAAAAAAAACAGAAAACTAATTGACTGGTACGATACATCGTCAAGTGTTTTGCTTCATTTTTGCGAAGCGTGCCCCGTCCAGCCAAGACACAAAGTCCATCCGTTATAATAGAGCGCATGTCCTACATATAAAAGACCTTTTGGTGCCTTTATACTCGCATCAGAGGCCACACCCTGGAACAGAATTGCTGAAACAGTAGTACATAATGACCTCGAAATAAGTTTTGTTTTTTTTTTGGTTTTTTTTTAAAGCCAGCGGCACTTGGGCTTTCAGCCCTTCGGCCCAATGACATGTCATTGCGAGGCTGGGGAGCCTGTGGACTTTCCTTCCAACCCGGTCAGGAGCTTCGCTCCTTCCCATCCAAAGAGGGTTTATCTCAGGAGCCGTTCAGGTTATTCAGTCAAAATCCCGGTCGATGACACTCCTTCAAATGCCTACGCCCGGGCTTGAACCTTGTACACCTGATCGCCAGCGGCTCCCAAAATAAGTGTTATAACTGGTGAATCGACAGCCGTCAGCAAAAACAAAAAGTCTGAGTTTGTAATCTTTTGAAGTTGTTCAATTTCAGAACCTTCTGAACCAGCATATATTTTTCTTCTGGGATTTTGTATTGAACGTGACCACATACATCACAATAACAGCCATAAGACCCAACACTTCTTTGTCAGAGGCGGCCTTCTATAGCTTATTACTGTTAATTTCTCGATTTCCATTTTGTTTCTTCATCGCTTGCCGCTCCTTCTATTTTTAATTTCGCCGTAGTTTTTAGTTGTATTCACGAGATTCTTACCCGAATCTATTCGAGTGTCCATTTTGTTCATAAGGATTTTCAAGTGGACATTACCAGCTACTTCCGCTTTAAATCAACCAATAAATATTCTTTAGCTTCCCATAAGGAGCATAGGCCTTCAACAAACACGCCAAGTCCTTCTTGGCTTCTACTTACGGGTCATATAATTTTTTATTTATTTTGTAACTATCTAACTTAGTTGTCGCTTTCTTTCTCTTCTGTTTTCGTTAGCTTGTCCCAGACGAAGGTCTTGTGACCGTAATGTAGGCAATTCTGCTTGTCCTTTGGCGGTCCCAGTAAGAAACATCACATAGTATCGCTGATCTCGCCAGCAACGGACACAAGAGATGCGGGTTTCTACAATTTTAAACCTTATGAAATTAATGACGATTCCCAAAAGAAAAATGTAGTAACGTGTGCTTCTGATGGGCTTTAGATGTGTTTGACAGAAAAAATTAGAGCTGGCACTTAATGAGGCCAATTCCCGACTTGATAGCTTGGCTCTGCTGTAATCATAAGCTGGAACTGGCCGGAAACGGCCCACTATATGACAATCACGGTATTAATAATTTACAATTAAATTTATTTTTGCGAGAAAGTCGCCGCCACACTATGGCGGGAAATAAAGATATATATATATATATATATATATATATATATATATATATATATATATATATATATATATATATATATATATATATATATATATATATATATATATATATATATATACAGTACTTTGCAAAAAAAATGGCAGTCATATTGCTCAGCTAAATAAGCTGAAATCTAATTAAATATGCATGTTCTGCCCCAAATTTGCACTCCACTTAAGTGAGCAAACACTACCAAAAGTAAAAAAAAAAATAGCGTAGAGTAACGTCCCTTGATAATAGAGCAGACGACAATTTCTAATGCTAGTGGCAGAAAATGGATACAAAGTCAAAGTGTATGTTAATTTCACAGCTTTGGAATGAAGGAAATCAAACATGTTCCAACATTTCTAAAACCTTGAACATTCCTGAGCGGACTGTCTACAGAGTTGTGAGTAAATTAAAAGCAGGTAATGGAATCGAGCGAAAAGAAGGTAGTGGGAGGCCAAGAATTTTGGACACAAAGGACCATCGGCGTCTCGCCCAAATCGTTCGGGCTGGGCCAATGAAGAGTGTAGAAAACATACGGCAGCGCATGATCGAGTTGGGAAGCCCAGAGGTATCTAATGCTACTGTCAACCGGGAGCTACACAGGATGAATTACACAAAAAAGCGGGTAATTTCGTCACCATTGCTCACAGAGACTCACAAACAGATGCGCTTGAACTGGTGCCACGAACACCAAAATTTGTCATGGGACAATGTGATTTTTTCAGATGAATGTTCTGTTTGGTCTTATCCTGCTCAAATAAATATTTGGACGAAAGACTCTGTAACGCCTGTGTACCAGCGACCGAAACATACCTAGAAATTCCATCTTTGGGGAGGGGTGTCAGCAAGAGGTGCCACCCCACTGTGTGTTTTCACAGGAATTCTCACGAAAGAAAGGTACATCGACATACTAGAGGGACACCTTCTGCCATTTATGCAGGTCATGTACCCCGATGGGTGCACATTTCAACATGACAATGACCCAAAGCATACAGCTCATACCACCAAAGCATGGCTGCAAGAGAAGAATGTGATAGTGCTGAAGTGGCCCAGCAACAGTCCCGATCTAAACCCAATTGAAAACGTTTGGGCACTACTCAAGAATCATTTAAAAAAGAGTGGACTCAGAGACGTTGAACAATTGAAGAAGGTAGCTGAAAAATACTGGGACAGTCTGACTCACAATTACCTACAAACATTTGTGGGAAGTATGCCTCGCCGCATCCAGGCTTGCCTTGCTGGAGAAGGCAACATTATATTGTACTGAAACCACTGTTAATAGATAGGGGAGATACCAATCTTCCTCTGGACATACAGTTTTTATTATTATTTGCTTCTATGAGTGTGCTGCGTTGCGAAAATATGACTGCCATTTTTTTTGCAAAGTACTTAGGTGTCGCATGCGCAGGTAAAGGTAAAGGAACCCGTTACACGCCCATTGAGGCATATTGGGAATATGGTGTTAGGCCCATATTATCTTGACCGTCGGCACACTAGGGGTGATGTGGTCGGCATCACGCCGGCCGCCTTAACCTTCCCAGAGTTGCTCTGGTACCCATTTGGGGCTGGGTCGACCCAGGAGCCGTTTGTGGCCTAAAAAATTCCCGCCTCATCTGGGGATCGAACCATAGACCACTGCGCTAGGAAGCCAGTGCACTAACCACTATGCTACCGCGGCTCCCTCGCATGCGCAGAGCAGATAAAAATGGCGACCGTGCTCGTGGAGTGTACAAACGAAGAACAGCGCGCTGTTGTGCTATTTTCTTTGGGCAAAAGGACTTCCTGCAGAGGATATTCATAAGGAAATGTTTGTCGTAACAAGCGGTACATAACTGGGTCGATAAATTCTCTCAAGGACGCTCAAAAATTGTTGATGACCGACCTGGTCGTCCCGTTGAGATTGCGACAGAAGAATGTGTGCGGTGGGTGGAGGAGATGATTCGAGCTGACAGGCGAATAACGATAGACAGTGTGGCAACAGCAATAGGATGTTCTCATGGCTTAGCCTACACCATAATGCAAGACCATTTGAATTTCCGGAAAGTGTGCTCACGGTGGGTGCCCAGACAACTGACTGAGGAACACAAAATAAACCGAATGGGACTGTCCTTGGAACATCTGTCTCGGTACGCAGGTGAAGGAGAAGACATGCTGAACAGGATTGTTACTGGAGATGAATCATGGGTACATCACTACCAACCTGAATCAAAGCGTAATTCAATGCAATGGAAACATCCTTGTTCACCTTCAGCCAAGAAATTCAAGGTTTCGCCATCAGCAGGGAAGGTTATGCTTACAGTGTTTTGTGATTCTCACGGAGTGCTGTTAGCTCATTTCCAGAAGAAAGGTGAGAATGTGAATGCTGCATTGTACTGTGAAGTTCTGTTGATGCTTCGGGATGCAAATCAAAGAAAACGCCCAGGCCTACTGACTAGAGGAGTACTGCTCCATCACGACAATGCCAGAACACATACGGCTCGATTAACCCAGTAGAAAATTGAACAACTAGGGTGGCAAATTCTTGAACATCCGCCTTACAGTCCCGACTTAGCCCCGAGTGATTTTCACGTGTTTGGTCCACTAAAAGCTCACGGGTGATGCAGAGGTGCGAACGTGGCTGATACAGCAGAGCACGCACTTCTATGCTGCAGGTTTCGAAGCACTAATACAGCGATGGGATAAGTGTATCAATGTTGGTGGAGATTATGTTGAGAAATAAAGTGGAAATGTAAGTGCAATAATACAGGGTGTTTAAGTTCGTATCTCATTTTTTTTTCATAACCATTTGTAACTTACTGACTTCCCCTCGTAATATATATATATATATATATATATATATATATATATATATAATAATAATAATAATAATAATAAATTCTTTAAGCGCCAAACACGGCGCATAAGGC
Source organism: Oreohelix idahoensis (assembly GCA_024509875.1). NCBI lineage: Eukaryota > Metazoa > Mollusca > Gastropoda > Stylommatophora > Oreohelicidae > Oreohelix > Oreohelix idahoensis. The sequence goes on from JAMPIV010012031.1 coordinate 323,034, forward strand.
AGAAACCAGTGCTCTCCAGGTTGTTCGTTGTGACGCCACTCCTCTTAGCTCTTGCACATTATTTAGGCCCAAAGTTCTTCCTTCTCTTATTATTGTTCTTCTGAGTGTTTCTTTTGGTCTTCCTTTTTTCCGCTTACCCTCAGGAACCCAAGTGAGCGCCTGTAGTGGTATTCTGTTGTTTTGCATTCGTAGGACATGACCGATATATGACCATCGTCTTTTCCTTATATAGTCGGAGACATATTTCTGCCTAGAGTCTTCTCTTATTTGTCGATTAGTCTTGAATTCTTTCCAACTGATGTTCATGAGTTTTCTAAGACATTTGTTCTCGAATGTATTCAGCTTGTTCTCCAATGATTTTGTTATTTTCCAACTCTCACAGCCGTATGTTAACACTGAGATAACATTTGAATTAAACAGACGAAGCTTGGTATGTATATTCAATGATCGTAATTTCCAAATGTTAGATAATCTATTGAAGGCGCTAGCTGCCAAAGCAATTCTAGTATGGATTTCTCTTGTTGTGTCACCATCCTGAGTCATTTTACTGCCTAAATAATTGAAACTTTCAACTTTCTGTAGTTTTTCCCCGTTCAAGATGATATCAAAGGTCTCGTTAGAAAAGTACATAGCTTTAGTTTTAGAGGCATTTATTTGGAGACCAATTTTAACCGAGAGATGACACAAATTATTTATTGCTTCTTGGGATTGTCTTGGTGTTGAACTTAAGAATGCTACATCATCTGCGAAATCCAGGTCCCCCAGGAATTTTCCATTTGTCCGTTTTATACCCAATTGTTCATTGTGGGTATAGTTTCTCATAACCCAATCAATAGCTATTCCAAAAAGTAGTGGTGACATAATACAGCCTTGTTTCACCCCTGTTTCTACTGTAAACCATTCTGTATTCCCTTTATTTGTTCTAACACAACATCTTGCATTGTCATATAGCGCTTTGATTATATTCACATATTTTGTTGGAAAACCATAGATTGTAAGTATCTTCCACAATGATGGGCGGTGTAGACTATCAAAGGCTTTTTGAAAATCGACGAAGGTGATAATAAGTGGCGATTGCCTTTCCACTGATTCTTCTATAATTGTTCTTAGTGTGAATATTTGATCAATACATGATCGTTTCGGCCTGAAACCCGCTTGTTCTTCTCTGATCTTTTCGTCAGCATGCAATTTAAGTCTTTCTAACATCATGCAACATAATAATTTTCCAGGTACTGATAATAGAGATATACCACGCCAGTTATTACAGTCTGATAGATCACCTTTCTTCGGTAACTTTACAATAATACTGTCTTTCCATTGTTGTGGTGGTTGTTCTTCTCTCCATACTTCATTTATAATATCTAAAATTCTCAAGAGGTTGTTGTCATTAACTGCTTTAATCATTTCCCCTGAAATTTCGTCAACTCCAGCAGCTTTAAAATTTTTTAATCTTTTAACGGCTTGTTTGATCTCGTCCAGCGTGAATTCATCGCAAGTTATTGGCAAAGTGGTTGTGGATGTTTCATTATTAAAATCAGGTGTTACTGTTGGTGGTGGTCTGTTTAGCACCTCCATGAAGTGCTCAGCCCATCTCTTCATTTGTTCTTTTTCTGTTGGTATTGAATTCCCTAATTTACCTTTAACAGGTGTTTCCATAGCAGTAGGCTGGTGACATAGTTGTTTTGTAATTTGATAAAGGCACCTACTATTACCAGTTCTTGCAGCATTTTCAGCTTCTACGGCCAGTTCATTGATGAAATGTCTTTTATCTCTTCGAGTTTTTGTCTTCACTTCTTTATTTAACAAGTTATAAGTTAGTTTGCAAGATTCAACTGCATTATGTGTACTTGCCGCTAGTAGTTTAAGTTTTGCTGTTTTCCTTTCTTGTATTTTATCCCAAGTATCTTCTCTCATCCATTTTTTCTTTTTATGTACTAGGTATCCGGTGGTCGCTACAGCTGCTTCTGTCATTGCTGTTCTCAGTTGTTCCCATTTAGTATCGATTGTCTTGGTGGTGATATCGTTGTCAATTTTGCCTAAAGCATCGAAATAGTTGTTCATTTTGACATTATATTCCTTCTTTATATCATTTGATTGCAGTCTGTGTACATCTATTCTTCTATTTTTATTCGGTTGGTATAACTTCTTCAGTTTAATTCTCATTTTAGCTATGCAGAGGTTATGATCGCTTCCGATCTCTGCACCTCTGTATGCTCTGACGTCTTGAACTGATGAGCGAAATTTAGCGCTTATGCAGAAGTGATCTATCTGGTTCTTAGTTCTGCCATCAGGTGAATTCCATGTTATCTTGTGGATATTCTTATGTGGAAAGATGGTGTCTGCCACAACGAGGTTTGATATTTCACAAAGTTCTAGAAGTCTTTCGCCATTTTGATTCATACAGCCTATTCCATGAGTACCGAGATATCTTTGTACTCCATCGTTGTTGTCACCTACTTTGGCGTTAAAATCACCCATGACTGCTATTATGTCATGCTTGGGTATTGTGTTGATGGTACTTAGAAGTGCTTCATAGAAGTCATCTTTTGTGGTATCAAGAGCGTCGTTAGTTGGTGCATAACATTGTACAATTGAGAGCTTGAAAAAATCGTGTCTGAAATCTAGCTAATATTAGCCTCTCATTGATAGGTACCCAGCTGATAAGCGATGCTGCTGCTTTCTGTGTCATTAGGATGGCTACTCCCTCTGTGTGACGATTATCATTACTACCAGAGTATATAATTTGCTTTTTTTCTTCTGAAATATATTTTATGCCCTTCCCCGTCCATCTACACTCGCTGACACCCAATAAGTCCAACTTATAATTATCCATTTCTTTAATTACTTCTTCCAATTTTCCGTCTTGATACATAGTTCTTACATTCCAGTATCCAATTTTAGAAATCTCCTTAGCCCCCAAGATATTAGAGTGAGTCATGTTTACTGTCGAGCCTGGTTCTGTTTCGGTAACAATAGCTTGTTTTACGATAGTGAATTGTTAACTCACTGATCAACCCTCCGATCCAACCGACCGATTCAAGGGTTTCGAGGTCAGTTATAGGAAAATATCTACACCACTAGATACTCTGGTGTATCTCTTATTCTATAATTTAACATAACATGGTGATATCCATCGAAATATACACATTCCTGATGTTTTTCTTTCGGCGTCTAAGGTGAGAAACGAATTTCACCTCCATCTTGGAAGGGTAGATAACTCTTATATATATATACTGAAGCACATTAAAAATGCACCACCTGTATAATCCAGGAACAGAGTGTGAAATGTAAATATAAGTGTGTACAAGTTTACATATTTGGAATCTTTATTCATTTTCCTATGAATCCATGCTAGTCATTAATTTGTACATTTGATTGTTATGAAATTCATTGCATTCTGTGCAGGCAAGGGAGAAAACCAAAAATACCAAAAAATGCACGTGCGTTATCCTGCTGGAGAAGCTGCAAGTCTGGATAAATTGTGAACGCAGGAGCAACCAGTGCATCCAGAACCTCATCTCGATATGTCACAGCATTAACATTTCCACGGAAAACGTGAAGAGGCAAGCGATGGTGAAAACTGAATCCTCCCCAAATGTGAATACTGCCACCTCGAAATCGGTTGACACAGCAATCTGCAAAGCGCTCTTCACACCGTCGCTAAATCCGCATACGTCCATCTGCAAAGGATATGTTGAATCTGTTCTCGTCTGTGAATAGGACAGCATTCCACTGCAGTCTAGTCCATCTGATATGTTGCTCTGCCCATTGCAGGCGCTGCTAACGATGTCTGTGAGTCAAGTTTGGCCCAACATAAGGTCGTCTTGCAGTAAGGCCTGTATCTCTGAGTCGTCGTATGACTGTCATTCGAGAGACTTGCCCATGTCTACCCACTATTGCTCTTGCTGTTTAACTTGCCGGGAGAGTACGATTCCTTAGGTGACTCAGCACAATATGACGATCTTGCGCAGGGGTAGTAACTCGTGGTTGGCCACTCCGAAGTCTATCCCGGGCACTGCCAGTGGTTCCGTAACGTTCATTGAGTCGTACAATAGTGCTGTGGTGGCAATTCATCCTTCTGGCAATGGCCCGCGAGCTCATTCCGGTCTCCAACATACCAATGGCTCGTTGGCGGTCGTTTTCAGATAGTCGTGGCATTTCAAGCACATGTACTGGGTGTTTTGTCTCAACGGCCTTTTTATACCGAGTATACTGCCACAACGCGTACACATTTTCAGGGTCATAGCTGTTGGGAATCGTGTTGCACGTGTAACTTTCATTGTTTTCATGTAATCTATACACAAACCCGTGGGTTGAATCTTGCACTTTCCATTCCAGCAGCCATTGGCTCTCTACCTCATGGCAAACACGGGGAAAATCCATTCCCACACTTTTTTTTTGCCAGCTTCTCGGCATCAGTATATATAATAGTGGTGCGTTTTTAATGTGCTTCAGTATATATATATATATATATATATATATATATATATATATATATATATATATATATATATATATATATATATATATATATATATATATATATATATATATATATATATATTATATTCGGGATTATGTTGAATAATACCGATGTTTACATGACATATCCATGTATATTGTGTATAAATTTCATGCTTTTTGAATAAACAGCTCCTGAGAAAAACGATGTGGTGCATTACTTTCTCAGGAGCTGTTTATTCAAAAAGCATGAAATTTATACACAATATACATGGATATGTCATGTAAACATCGGTATTATTCAACATAATCCCCATCAACTTGTACGGCTTTATGCCAGCGCGAAACAAGTGCATGTATTCCTAGCCCGTACCAGATTTTGTCTTGATCATGTAGCCATTTCTTCGCTGCATGAATCACTCCTTCATCATCTTCAAACCTTGTCCCACGGAGTGCATCTTTAAGTGGACCAAATAGATGAAAATCAGAGGGTGCCAAATCGGGACTATAGGGTGGATGGGTTAGTACAGTCCAACCCAATTTGGTGATTGCTTCCCGTGTTGCCAGACTTGTGGGAGGTCGCGCATTGTCGTGAAGGAGAAGCAGGTCTGCTGGATTCTTGTGCGGCCGAACTCTGCGAAAACGTTGATTGAGTTTTTTCAATATCTTAAGCTTGCGAATTGATTGTCTCTCCTCTTGGCATAACGTCCACAAGAATCCCACCTTCAATGTCCCAAAAGACAGTGATCATGACCTTTCCAGCTGAAGGAATTGTCTTGAATTTCTTTCTTCGTGGTGATTGCCGATGATGCCACTCCATTGACTGTCTTTTTGTCTCAGGTTCAAAATGATGTGCCCAGGTTTCGTCACCTGTAACGATCTTAGCCAAAACATTCTCTCTATCAGCATTGAAACGCTCCAACAATTCAGAAGAAATTGCTTTCCTTTGCAATCGGTGGTATTTTGTGAGGCTTCGAGGAACCCATCTTGCGCAAACCTTAGAAAATCCGAGAGTTTTTATAACTGCATTTGCACTACCAATGCTGACTGACAGCTGTAAGGCCAATTGTTGAGTAGTGATTCGCCTATCAGTAAGAATAATGCCCTCAGCGCATTTCAACATTTCTGCGTTGGTGGCTGTGGCAGGACGTCCACAGCGCGGCCGATCAAGCAGCTCCGTATCTCCACTTCCTGATTCTTTGATTCTCTGAACCCAGCGACTGACTACTCCTGTCGACTGCAAAACTTCCATACACATCACATAGACGCTTGTGAATGTTCAAAACAGTTTCCTTTTCTGCAACGAGAAATTCTATCACAATTTGCTGCTTATAACGCAAGTTGCTAACACGCTCCATTTCAACGGTTTAGGGCAGCCGTATTATTTGGCTGGTTGCGGTGCAATTTGGTGCACACAATTGGCACATGCCACATTTGAAGTGTGCAAAATTTCATGCTTCTATCTTCATTATTAGCTGAGAAAAAACAATGTGGTGCATTACTTTCTGAACGCCCCTTGTATATATATATGTACGTATATATATATATACGTACATATATATATATAAACGTATATATATATATATAAACGTATATATATATATATATATATATATATATATATATATATATATATATAGATATATATATATATATATATATATATATATATATATATATATATATATATATATATATATATATATATATATATATATAATATATATATATATAGGAAATATATATATATATATATATATATATATATATATATATATATATATATATATATATATATATATATATATATATATATATATATATATATATATATATATATATATATATATATATATATATATATATATATATATATATATATATATATATATATATATATATACGTATATATATATATTATTACGTATATAGATATACGTATATAGATATACGTATATATATATACGTATATATATATATATATATATATATATATATATATATATATATGTATGTATATATATATATATATGTATATACGTATATATATATATATATATATATATATATATATATATATATATATATATATATATATATATATATACATATATACATATATACATATATACACATATATACACATATATACACATATATACATATATATATATATATATATATATATATATGTATATGTGTATATATGTATATGTGTATATATGTATATATATGTGTATATATGTATATATATGTATATATATGTATGTATATATATATATATATATATATATATATACGTGTATATATATATACGAGGGCAAGTCAGTAAATAGGCCACAAATGGCAATTAAAAAAAAAAACTAAATGAGATATGAACTTGAAAACCTTTTATTATTGCACTTACATTACCCCTTATTTCTCAACAAAATCTCTACCAACATTGCTACACTTATCCCATCGCTTTTGTGGCAGAATGGGGCGACCCTTCTCGATCTCTGTTTCAAGTGCAGTATCAGTTACATTTTTGTACTGATTTTTATTGCGCACTTTCTTTCTATGCTATGTGTAGCAGATATTTTGTATTTTCCTTCTTACACCCCTCTCAGAGATAAGTCATCACGTCTGTTTGTTACCCGATCCTTCCCTAAACATTTGCAGCAGCGGCTGAGATAATATTATCGACAACCATGTTGGTTAATATCGGCAGCGACCGACATCAGACATCAGCTTAACACTAAATCGCCCAGCGAATGTGTTTAATTGATGATAAGGCCAGACTGCGCTCATCGCCAAGCTGGTAATACGGGATGACACATTTTGGACAGACAGGACTGACAAGATTACTTTCGATAAAGTAATAAGATGTTACATATTACAAAAATTGCTGAGAGAGTTTACCGATGTGTTTGTGAGTTGATGCTCAAGGCATCGGAGGTGAGCCCTGAGCAGCTCCATAACAGACAGATGCGGGTGTAGGTCAGGAATATAACCTGACATGTTTCAGTGTTAAAACACGGTGAGAAATCGTTTGCCAAGACGATACAACCAGACTTGCCAGAAGTTAGAATTCAGAATTTCCATTTATCAGACCTGACTTTGTGGAACAATCTTGAAGGACTTACATAGCCCAGGAAAACCATGTTAATAAGGAAGGCTGGGGAAACTGAAACACACGGAGTCATAGAGGGAATTCTCTTACAAAAGTAACGACCCCCAAGAACACGTGTAAGAGGCCTAATCAAGTTGATTTATTTTCTTAACAGTTTTGGATTCACTCTTAAGGAACACAGCCAATTTCTCTCTGTGAGATCGTGGCAGGAAGGCGTTCACTTAATGATACTGCGTGTCGAAGGCAGGAGACCTGAAAAGGGGGAGGGGGTGGGAATCCCACAGTATCATCACATATAGATATTGTTACTGCGATAGTGAGTTCGCCAAAATCCCACAATATCGTCCCGTATGGATATTGTTACCATGAATGTGAGTTCGCCCAAATCCAATAGTATCGTCCCATGAGGATATTGTTACACGGAAAGTGCCCAGTCCCGCAGTATCATCCCATGTGGATATTGTTACAGTGAAAATGAGTCCTCCCTCAATCATTGGTTTTTTCAATTAAAGCACTGGTTTGAGCGGGAAAAGAACGTTTCTGATGGTGATTTTTCATCTTCATTCCGTTTTGTTCATGTGTGATATGACGATAGACCAAGAGAGATAACCGATGTAAGGTTACTGCAGGTAGAGTGCTGTCAAGAGCATTGTTTATGCAAGAACGATTAATCAGGTAAAATGCGTGATAATGTTATGAAAGCTGAAGTTGACCTGAGAGTAGGCAGTAAAAGTGTTTAGTCATGAACATAAAAGAGATGTTTGTTAGAAACATGAATTTTATATTTATGTACAATACGTGAGGGGAAAAAAAGAACTTAATGAGATCAGTTTAGACAAAAAGTTAAAGGTAGACATTAAGAAAGGAGATGAGTTTGAGAGTAGTGGTTGTACGAAGTCTAAGCCCGAAGACAGATCAGGAGTTTTTGACTTGATAGAATGTTGAAGTAGCTGTGAGTTCATCTGTCAAGCTGTATTTCTTGAGGACTATACTGTGTGAATAAAATTGTATTCTCGTTTGTGAACGAAACCAGTGAACTAAAGTCACCATACCAGATAAAATAGAGCAGTACCTTTGTACGAAAGCTTACGTTGGGTTGACATGAACGACAGTGGGACGTGGGCTCGCTATGGCCTTTAAAAAGCAGAGACAATGTAGTAAAGGTTTGGTTTTGTTTTAAGGTCTATCTTTATTGCACACAGACAACTCCATCAGTGCTCCGGTCTCATCCCTTAGATCAAACAAGGAGGATCTCAGCACAGTGCACAAACTTCATAGCACCGGCGAGAATCCCAATGTGTGTTTATAGGAATCACACATTCTATAAATATTGTTGTGATGGGTAGGTTTCTAATTTTTTTAAAATTTTACTAGGGCAGCGGCCTGATAGGCCTACTCTTTACGATTTCCAACTGCCGTGGGATTTTTAACGTGCGAAACTTGCACACGGGACCTCCTTTTTTTTTCTCTTATCCGAGAAGGCAAGGCATCCGATCTCACCACCCAGGAGACCGGGGGGGGGGGGGGGGGGGGGGAAGGAAGTATGATATCATTAGGACCACTGGTTGTGATAAAAAATTGCCATAAATTATATTTCCGCAACGGGGAATCGAACCCGGTACCTCTAGAATTCGAGATGGACGCCATACCTCTTAGCCACTCTGACCCCTTAAAGGTTAAGGTATGGTATCCTAAACCTAACCCGAAACTTGGGTCTAAACATTAACCGTAATCCTAACCCTAACGACGTGGGCGATTTATTTGGATAGCATCGAAGAATATGTCCCGATGATCTTCATTTCCAGTCTCACATTGTATAGCTGAGTTGATCCGTGTAGAAAAATATAATACTCTTTAGCCTCAGTTTATGGCCCCAGACGCGTGTAAGAGAACATTTCGTCTCTTTTATTCATCTGAGCAAACAAGTCTGTAGCCAGGATTGGCGTAAGTTGTGATTTACATTTCTTATTTTATTACTAACATGTGAACTAACCTTTATATGTATATATTACCATGTGAAGTTTAATGTGTGAAACTCGCTACTGGATGTCAAAGTCACTTGGGGCTGGCAACCTGAGTATCCAGAATGATTCATGAACCACCACTGCAAGGGCTGGTGATTGCTTTATTGATAGTTTCGTAAAGAGAACAACAGCATAAAGTAGTTCCAGGTTCCCTATGGAGCAGGGAGGGAAAGGTGAAAGAAATGATGTACATTCTAAATATAATACCTACATTTTCAAAGCAGAGTAAATGTCCATATAAACATATTCACTTTAAAATTAATGTAAGTTTTCAAGCTTTAAACCAGTTGTTACGTGTCTTTTATCTTGATACTGTTAATATTTAGTGACAGAATGGTTCCTGTAGGCCAAGTTCACGTCTAGGGTAGCAAACACATCAGACACCGCACAAGCCAACATCAATCTGAATCAATTGAGCCACAATGGACGAAGTGGACAGGATATATATTTATTCAAACGTAACGAGGCTCCAAATTGAAATACATTACAGTTCAATATCTATCTATAACCCTCCACTCCCAAAGGAGCATAGGCCTTCAACAAACACATGCCAAGTCCCCCTGTCACATGCCATCATCTCAAGTTCTTTCCACGTTCTCCTTATCATTTTCATCTCTGTTTCCAGCTCTCTTCTCCATGTACTTCTTGGTCTACCTCTGCCTCTCTTGCCCTGGGGGTTCAAGAACAAGGACTGCCTTGTTATGCTATCAACAGGTTTCCTCAGTGTGTGTCCTATCCATCGCCATCGTCTTCCTCTCATCTCTTGTTCCACTGGCACTTGTCTAGTTCTTGTCATCAGTTCCACGTTGGTAACCTTGTCATACCATTTTAATCCCTCTATTCTACGCAAGTACCCATTTATGAAAGTCTGTAGCTTTTTGGTTGTTGTCTTTGTTGTTCTCCGTGTCGGCGCCGAACTTTGATCAGAGACGAGCGAGAGCAGAGTGAAAGGAACTGACCCAGCGGGAGAAGAAACTACCATTGGCAGCTACGTGAAAATATCCGCTGCCAAAAGTGACCTCATTTATTCAGTTAAATCCCATCCAAGTGATGAAACCTTTTCCATAACTATTCAAATTATTTTCCAACTGTTAAAACTTAAAGTGATTATTAAATTTTGTTATTTGTAATGTTACAAATTTAACTTCGATTCAATCCTTTTAAATGTACTATATGTTTGTCTCAGTCATAGTTACTAAACACACACTCTAAACAGAGCTATATATATATTAATAATAATAAATTCCACTGATTAACACAGCGGTGGGGCTTAACGAGCTAGAATAAACCATTGCAAAATTCTTCATAAAAGTGTCGGCAGATTATAGAATTAACATGCTTAGCGACAGCCAGCATTGGTTTCGCTTATCTGAATATCTTATGAAGACTCCCATGTGATAGAAGCTTTACTACTCTTCTATCTACATTTCTGCCAAGAGTAATCTTGTGTAAAGATTGACTCCATTGAAGCCTATAATAGATACTCTTTAGTTTTGGCCACTGTTGGACCACTACTGCAAAGCAGGGGAGGCAATACCGTCACAATCAGTAGCTCTGTTTATGTGTATTTAAAATGACTGAGACATACTGGTGCAGTTCACTCAAAATGATTAAAGCAACTCTAAATTTGTATATATACAGATAACGAATTTAATAATTAATTATATTTAACATGGTTAAAATAAATAAAGGCGTTGATGAAAACAATTTTAGCCTTTAAGTATTCGTCACAGGTGATGATCTGGTTATGGTTTTGAAACATTTTCCTAAAGAGTTCACTTGGCAGCTCTGAATGGGCACTTAGCTGCCAGTAATGTTGGTCGGTTGGCTTCTGCTGCAGCCAATGTTGGTTCTTTTCAGGTTGTTGACTGGTTATTCTCGTCACTGGTCAAGTATGGTGGCGGTAACACGTCCCAAGTAGTATAATGGGGTAATTACGAAAATGGTCCCGCTGTCTTCAATACCCGTCTGATGTTTGTGTCTAGCTTTGACCGAAGGCCACTTATACCACACACTTGTTCCACAGACTAGTACTACCTCTAGTATCACGAAATGAGAGAGAAACAAATACCCCTCCTGAGTATTGGGTCTCCTGGCACGAAAATCAGGTATCCCTTCAAGTTCATTTCACCATCCCATATGCCTCAGAACATTACCCTCTCTGAGCATTAATGTTAAACCCAGTGAGCGGAAAACACCCATTGCATTTATGTAAAACTTGTTTACACACACATACTGTTACCCCTCTTTGTGCGCACCGCAATGTGTTCATGATTTTGAACCATCGCGGTGCTCAACAAGAACGTCGCTAGATTGAAATGACGTCAAATAAATAATTACGTAGACGCACGTGCAGAGTAACAACAGTGGACTTTTGGAAGTGTATCCAGCCGGAATGGCCGCGTTTCATGTGTGTCCCTGACGATGTTCTTATGTCCGCAAGTGTGTCTGCATACTAGGGAGGTGTTTACGCATATGTATGATAGAGATTCATTTACTGACCAGGGAAGTATCGTTTCGATAATGTCCGCTTGAGTACCATATAATTATATCGCGGACTTGTACCAGACTTGTACGATAGGTGACGAAAGCGCCATTACTGCCATAGTTTAAGGCATGAACTTTGATGGCCCGTTGTGGCTGGCCTGGATGAACAAGAGTTTCTAATAATTATGATTATCATATGGAGCCATATGTTGTGGGATATGTAAATAAATTGTTAAGAATCGTCAACTGGAGTGATCTACACTTATTTCACAAGTTTCTGTGCTCGTTACCATTTAACAGTTGAACCATTATTATCCTAGATTCGCTTGACCAATATTAACTAATACCAAGATAAAATGGAACGTCACACACACGCACGCTCGCTCACACACACACACACACACACACACACATATATATATATATATATATATATATATATATATATATATATATATATATATATATATATATATATATATATATATATATATATATATATATATATATATATATATATATATATGCATTGGTTAAAAGGTTAATATAATAATTATGTACATTATTTATGTCATCATCCACTCCCTGTTCCATATGGAACATAGGACTACCTCTGCGTTTAGTTCTCTGTGTGAAACCTGCATGAAGCAGTCACCAGCTCCTGCAGTGGTAGTTCGTGAAACCATCATTCTATATGCTGAGGTTGCCAGCCTCGTATGAACTTGGCCATTCATCAACGATTTTCACATGTTAATATTGCAAAATATAGAATTATAAAATGTACAGTTCACCCCAAATTGGAAGAAACAGACTTCTGGTTCAGGGAAATAGTTTCAGCAACTTGGTCACGTGGTCTGGGGTACTATTTGCAATAGAATCTCACTGTGACTTCGTGTTTAGGTTCCTAGGATTCCAGGCTTTCCGTATTAGTAAAGGGAGAGTTTTCAAATTGTGTAAGTCCAGAAAATGATCAAATACGTTGTCCGGTCCTTTAAATCAGAATCCCGATTCTATTCTTTATCCAGGCTTGTCTGAACTGTCTTCTTGACGAGTTTAATTTGCAGTGCCATTTATCGTGGTGGGTTTTGATGTTATGAAATGTTGTTGATATTTTATTTAGACTGTGTTTTATATACAAAAGAGCATACATAAGAAATAAAGAGCTGGGTCATATCCAATGAACCAATCCAGCACATCCTTCTTCAGAAATACACAACGTCCTTTTATCGGGACTATCTTCTACAAATGGCGACAAGCCTTTGAATTTTCTCAATAATATGAAAAGCTTTGGCCAATGAACGAACGACAATTTTGAAATTTGGAATTAAAAGCAAAAATAGACTTGATTTTTGGACACTACCAAGTTTTTTTCCCTCTTTCATTCTTAGATTTCTACTGCTAAATATATTTGGTGTTAAGCCATCCCATAATTTTTCTCCCCCTTTTCTGCCCCTTTCTACAACAGACTACATGTACCCTTTCTTGCCTTTTTCAAGGACGCGTCAAAAAATGTCACCGTTAGTGCAAGTCCAAACGAGCATGTGTTGGTCTGTCTGTACGAACAAATACCGTCTTTTGTCTATAACTTTATTTCTATCTGTCGGATTTTTTGTTCGAAAGCATATTACCCATCAGGACAAGACCAGCTCTTAGACTAGCTAACTTTTATGATCATAAACCTATTAATAAAGAATTCAATATATTTTCCATTTTGGTGTTCGTTGTTTTCTAAGTTTCAACTACTTGAATGTTATAAAAATCGCCTCAGATCTTCCTTTTTCCCGATAGGAAGTAATTATGCGTGTGTGTATATATATATTTTTCCACAGTGTCTGTGGTTAGAAATGTATTGGACTAGCGGGGTATTTTTAAATTTTCAAACTTGCGACATCGTTTTCGACACAAGCTAACGGCGTCGTCTCGCACTGTTGGCCTGAGTAGCTAATTCAAACCTCTAACACTTGACAAGCCGGCAGCAGGTGTCCGCTCTCTCTCAATCTTATGCGTTCGTGTGTTTTATTCTTTCTATCTTTCCTGGAACCACTACGCTAGTAGATTTTTCAAATTTTTATCGTAAACCCTTGACGGGTGCGTTTTAAAGGCTAATACTACCAACGCGGCGATACGATTTCTCACTATGTTCTGTCCTGCTTAAATCAATGCGTTTTCTGGCGCGGGGAAGAAGACACATTACAACTTTACTAATTATGACTTTCACTTAAGAACTTGCCTGATGCTAGTTCCAAACAGTGATACACATAGATAAAATCAACTCCCTACGCCTGCTGAATACTCTGATTTGGATCACAGGGATGCCTACTGAGGAAATCTGCACCCACGTTCAGTGACCCCGGAATATATTCAATGGTAAATGATATGGCTGTAATAATAACGACCATCTTAATAATCTGGCATTTTTATGCTTGGCCTGTGATAAGAATACGAGAGGCTAATGATCCGTTTGGACCGCGAATGTTCTACCATATAGATAGATCTGGAACTTTCGTATTGCCCAGATCAAAACTAGACATTCTTTTTCGCTTGTAGAATAGTTTTGCTCCGCTTTGTTTAACTTGCGGCTAGCATAAGCGACTGGGTTCAGCTCTCCCTCTGGTGACGATGACCGTTGCAACAACGTAGCCCCCAGGCCCACATTGCTTGCGTCACTTCTCACCACAAATTCCTGACTCAAATCAGGTAATTTCAAGATAGGCTTGCTTGTAAGTTTTTCCTTTAACTCTTGGTAGGCTGATTCACATTGGGCTGACCAAACAATTCTATCAGGATTTCCCTTGCGAGTTAAATCCGTCAGAGGAGCACAAATAGAGTTAAAATTTTTGATATATTTCTGATAGAATCCACACAACGACACGAAAGATCTCACGTCTGTCTTTGTTTGTGGCCTAGGTGCTCTCTGCAATTTTTCAAGGTTCTTGGGGTCAGGGGTCATACTACCCTGAAACACAGTATGTCCCAAGAACTCCAACTCTTTACAACCAATACAACATTTTGTTGGTCTAGCCGTCAAATTAGCCTATCTTAGTCTATCGAACAGCATAGTCAAAGAGTTAATGTGTTCCTCAAATGTTTCTGTAGCAATGAGGATATCATCCATAAAGTTTGTGATGCATGGGTTATTTAGTGGATCCAACAATTTTCGCATCATCCTAGAAAATACACTCGGAGCATTTTTCAACCCAAAAGGTAACATGTTGAATTCGTAATGTTCTTCCGAAGTGCTAAACACCAAATAAGGTCTGACCTCAGGCTTCACTGGAATCTGATAATAACCTTTGCTCAGATCCACCTTCGAAAAATATTTTGCCATGTTTAGCCTGGCAAATAATTGATTTGTGTCAGGTAATGGATCCACCTGATTCTCTGTGACAGCATTCAGTTTCCTGTAATCTATACACAGACGATGTTCTCCAGAGGGTTTTCTCAGCAAAACCACACTGGAACTATATGGAGATTCGCTATGAGAAATAATTCCTTCTTTCAATAGGTACTCAATCTCCTCTTTCAAAGCTTTTTCCTTGGCAAACGGGATCGTGTAGGCTCTCATACAGATCGGTGTTGGGTCTACTAATTTCATGTCATATTCTAACAAATTCGTGTGCCCCGGTTTGTCTGTTAACACGTCCGTATGATCAGTCAGAACCTTTTGAACCTGTTCCATCTATTTTTTCGTCAAGTGTTTACTGACTTTTACATATGCCGGTGTCTCACATGTTTTCAAGGGATACTCATGGGATGTGAGCGGTTCATTCTTCATCCCTGTTGCTATCGACAAGGACATTAAGTGTGTTACTTCCTGGATTTCCCTGTCCAGATACTTCTTTAGAAGGTTCACATGATATACTTTCTCTTTCCCTTTCTTGTCGATTTTATAATTTGTTCTAGACACCTTCTCTAGAACAGTATATGGACCTTGCCATCCAATTTGTAGTTTGTTTTAGCTGCCGGGCAGTAGAAGAAGCACCTTCTCTCCCACAAATAATTCTCTATCTTTAGCTTTCTTGTTAAAATAGGCAGCATGTTTTTTCCTGGCTTGTCTGAGATTATCATTTGCAGGTTTCCAGCCAGTTTTAAGACGAGTGGTCAGCTCGTTCACATATTGGTATGATGAGGTAACAGTCTCTTCTGCCTTCTCATCTGTCCAGGTCCTCAACAAAGCTTCTAATGGACCTTTTATTGGCCTCCCAAATAACAGGGTTGCGGGTGCCATCCCGGTTGAATTATGTGGAACTTCCCGATACGCAAACAACGCAGCGGGCAGGTATTGGTCCCACGTATCAGGTTTCTCATGTGCCAGCTTTCTCAGGATAGAAATGAGAGTCCCGTTGAACCTCTCTACCTGGCCGTTCCCTTGGGGGTGATACGGACTATAATGAAAGTTCCTGGCTTGGAAGATCCTGAAAACTTCTTCCGTTAGTTTCCCCTTGAACTGTGAGCCGTTATCAGTCAAGATTTGATGCTGGAATCCTAACCTTGTGAATATTGTAAATAATGCCTCTGCGACATGCTTGGAATCGATTGACGACAGGGCTACCGCCTCTCCCCACATAGAGCACGTGTCTACCAGAGTAAGGATGTAACTGTTCCTCCTCTTGGTCCGAGTGAGAGGTCCCACAATATCCACTGCAACTCTCTCAAAAGGTGTTCCCACAATGGGCATTTCCCCTAGAGTTGCTGGAGCAGTCCAGTGCTTTGGAGCTACCCTTTGACATTCTGGGCAGGATTTGACATATCTCTTTATATCCTCCGTTATTCCTGGCCAGAAATAATGACAAGCTATACGCTGTCCTGTTGCGCAGACCCATGTGACCACTGAAGGGAATCGCATGTCCTAATTCTAACACTCTCTCCCTATATGAAGTAGGAAGAACCAGCTGGCCGTGACCATTTGTTCCAGTTCCGGTCTTCCTATATAATAATTTGTTCTTCATGTAATAGTCCCCTTTGCTTGGAGGTGTGTGGCATTTAATAAATTTTTTTGTAACAAGGCTTGAGTGTCTTGTCCTCAACCTGTGCCTTCCTCATCTCTTCTGGATGAGTATTTATAGGTTCATCTTCTTCCTTTCTGGATTGTGATCGTGTCTGGACGGCTGCCAAGACCACAGGTCTCTTGGGATTCCCCAAGAAGACATAACGACACCCCAATATCAGAGGGTAGATGGGTGCGTCGATCACTGCTGCTCTGATTACTCCTTCCACATAGCGAGTTTTCACCGTTATCCTGGCAATGGGAAGTTTCATAAGTGGTATGTCCGTGGTCGCCCCTTATATCTCCACTGTCTCGGTGGTATACTGATCTGGGTTCACCAAGTGCGCACTCACAACAGAATCAAAATCTAAGCCTGTATCATAGAGACACCTAATGGTGACCCCATTGCAGACTACATCCTCACACACTGGGGGGTGGTAAGGTTCCTGCTGTCCAGTAGGTTTGTCGTTTCCTCCCTTGTTCCCCATCTTTATAGCAGCAAATCCAGAAGTTTTCTTATGACAAAATTTGATGTCATGACCTTCCCTCTTACACCATTTGCAATATAATCTACCTTGATGAAAAGATTTTCTTTCATCATATTTCCTATCATTGAATTGTGGGTTTTTGTTTCTAAAATCATTGCGTGGCCTATCAAAATTGTGCTTACCTTTGTTATCAAATCTATTAGAGTTTTGTGGAGCCTTCAAATTGTCAATCTGTTTCTTTTTAGCGCCAGCTACCTCTGCCTGGGTTGCCTGATACCTCTCAGCGACATTAAGTAACTCACCCAGCCTCTCTGCACCTTGTTCCATGAGAAACTTTCTCAAGTCTGGAGCCATGGACTCTCTCAATTGCTCAATAAGGATCATCTTTTTAAGATCTTGGGTTTTTACCCAGAGCAGTCCATTTCTCCAAGTACGTCTCTAAACGTGCAGAGAACTGGTGATAGGTCTCACCCGACAGTAGTTTGGCATTCCTAAACTTTTTCCTGTAAAATTCTCCGTTCTTTTCATACCTTAGCAAAAGAGACTGCTTTAACATGTCATAATTGTCTTGGTCGTCCTTGCTCATCTTGGCAAACACTTCATAAGATGTTCCCCTCAGCCCCTGAGATAACTTCAAACTCCACCTTTCCTTCTCCAACCCATAGGTGGTGGATAAAACCTCAAATCTAGACAAAAATGACTCAATGTCATCGTCCCTCTCAACAAAATGGTCTAAATGGAACCCCATAGCTGAAGTTGAGGCTCCTTGACTAGCAGTGGCATCGGAGGTAGAGGGGCTGGCACCATTTTCAGGAGCATGGCCTTGAAATTTGAACTCTTTTAGTCGTAGCTCGTGCTCCCTCTGTAATCTCTTCCCCTCCTTTTCAGCTTCCCTTTCTGCAGCCTGTTTTCTTTCCTCGGCCTCTAACTTCTTCTCTTCATACTGGAGCCGTTTTATTTCAGCCTCCCTATCCGCCTCCATTGCCCTAGCCTCTTTGTCAGCCTCAATCTGCAACCTTTTAATTTCTTTCTCAACTTCTAATTTTCTTTCTGCAGCTAGCCTATTCTCTTCTCGTGCAATAAATTTATCCACCTCTGCAGTGACATACTGAACCAACTCTGGTCCATCCATATTCATTTCTTTTGCAGCCAGCACAGCAGCAGATCTGAACTTTGCTAGGTCTCCCATAATATCAATCTTTACAATGATCTAATATAATTTTCAAAGCTCTTAATTAACAGAGTGCTAACACTAACTAATTAATTAGCCAATTAATTAACTAATTACTTGCTCTCAACAGTCCATCAGCTTTTATTTTCCCTTTTAAATACTTTTATAACTTATGGGGACACTAGTGCTACAATATTTAAATTACTAAACAACTAACAAGTTCAAATCCCGGAAGAAGAGACCCCAATTTATGTGGTACTAGGGGAAGTTCAAATTCCGGACGAGCCCCCAATTTATCGTGGTGGGTTTTGATGTTATGAAATGTTGTTGATATTTTATTTAGACTGTGTTTTATATACAAAAGAGCATACATAAGAAATAAAGAGCTGGGTCATATCCAATGGACCAATCCAGCACATCCATTCCACAGTGTACCAGTGTTGTTCACATGTCTCTCCTACCAAGGCGGCACTGCATCTGCAATACTATTATTAATCTTTCTTTTCTACCATACAATGAGATAGGTGAGCTGTGTCCCTCTGGTCACCCAAGAAAACATTTTATTTCACAAAACATGTGCATTTACAAAACTGGCAATGTGTTTTATCTTAATTCTCCTTCAGGCCCTGCACAAATCAGCTTGGGACCTGATTACTTACAGTCGTGATGGCAGCATCTCTCACTCACATTTGAAACAAAAGATATATGAATAATGTCGGTCTTACCAGAAATTCGAGGAAAAAAACACAGGTACGTTGAATAGCAGATTCCAGATATACTGCTGGCTGAACTGTGATGCCTATACTTTCATATATATTTGCTTTAATAAGGCTAATCACTTTTCTTCAGAATACACAACGTCCTTTTCTCGGGACTATCTTCTACAAATGGCGTCAAGCCTTTGAATTTTCTCAATAATATGAAAGGCTTTGGCCAATGAACGAACGACCATTTTGAAATTTGAAATTAAAAGCAAAAACAGACTTGATTTTTGGACACTACCAAGTTTTTTTTCCTCTCTCATTCTTAGATTCCTACTGCTAAATATAATTGGTGTTAAGCCATCCCATAATTTTTCTCCCCCTTTTCTGCCCCTTTCTACAACAGACTACATGTACCCTTTCTTGCCTTTTTCAAGGACGCGTCAAAAAATGTCACCGTTAGTGCAAGTCCAAACGAGCATGTGTTGGTCTGTCTGTACGAACAAATACCGTCTTTTGTCTATAACTTTATTTCTATCTGTCGGATTTTTTGTTCGAAAGCATATTACCCATCAGGACAAGACCAGCTCTTAGACTAGCTAACTTTTTTGATCATAAACCTATTAATAAAGAATTCAATATATTTTCCATTTTGATGTTCGTTGTTTTCTAAGTTTCAACTACGTGAATGTTATAAAAATCGCCCCAGATCTTCCTTTTTCCCGATAGGAAGTAATTATGCGTGTGTGTATATATATATTTTTCCACAGTGTCTGTGGTTAGAAATGTATTGGACTAGCGGGGTATTTTTAAATTTTCAAACTTGCGACATCGTTTTCGACACAAGCTAACGGCGTCGTCTCGCACTGTTGGCCTGAGTAGCTAATTCAAACCTCTAACACTTGACAAGCCGGCAGCAGGTGTCCGCTCTCTCTCTCAATCTTATGCGTTCGTGTGTTTTATTCTTTCTATCTTTCCTGGAACCACTACGCTAGTAGATTTTTCAAATTTTTATCGTTAACCCTTGACGGGTGCGTTTTAAAGGCTAATACTACCAACGCGGCGATACGATTTCTCACTATGTTCTGTCCTGCTTAAATCAATGCGTTTTCTGGCTCGGGGAAGAAGACGCGTTACAACTTTACTAATTATGACTTTATTACATATAATTTATGATTTCTTCGCTGTATCACTGTACTTTACCACACCATAATCTTAAAATGTTGTAGATTTTGAGCAACATTCGGCCCACGCATTCACGTTACTGCGTGGAGGTGAAGTACAATCAGAGGTATTGTATTTTAACATTTCAAATGCCAAACCAATAGCAAATAACTTGTTAATTTTGGTAGGGGTGTATCCCCCACTTCCCTTGTTTATCTAGAATCTTCTTCAAAACAAAATTAAGCTAATGCTCTCTGCATGTCATCTACGAATTCATATCTGATTTACAAGACCGTATAAGGGTTTGCCTCTTCCGTTGATATTGATCATGTTTACAACTCACCACTTCATAAATCTAACACTGATAATATCTTATCAGATTGACAACTTATTGTAATTATTGATTACAACAAATCTCCCGGAAACGATTACATCATTTCGAGTGCTCCATAAAACCAATTCGTTATCTTAAGTGCGTGTCATTAATCTGTCACCAGTTTAATATTTACCGTGTGTTTTTGGGCACGGCATATGCAAACTTTAACAACTTATCAGGCAACAAACCTGGGTTGTGGACATTATTTGGCTGACCATGTCCCCAACTCACGGTTCGCTGTTTGTCTTCCCAGATAGAAGGTAGGAGTTAACAAAAGCCGTGTTAGCGATACGTGAATGAAAACCAGATGTCACTTCCACTCCTACGCTGTAATCCGTGCCTTTACTGTCTGGTCGGAAGTGTGTTACGCAATCGTAAACAATCTTTCACTCTCCAGATCCCGGAGTCAATATGGGCTCAAACGAAAGCCAGCGATTAAAATAAGCAGTAAGGATGGTCAATTAAGCCCAGACATAACAAGAAATCTTGAATTCTAAAGCGAAAACAACAAATTTTGTCAGAAGTGGGGAAAAAGAGAGGGAAGAGCACAGAATGAATTAAAGGACGGCACAGGAAAATATAAAGATCGAGGTTATTTCGTCACAGAGCCTGATAGCTTATCACTTTGCGCCGACAACAGTAGAAGATCGGGTTTTATGGCATGGGGAAAACAAAGAGGCAGATGGATAGACATCACAGAAATCCTACAACAACACAGGCTCACAGCAGCCAACGCGACACACTTGGCTCAAGAACACAAACATCAGCCCCCCACTACTCTTCACATTTACAGTAGATCGAACATGTAAACAGAAAATGAAAGTAAGTAAGTAAGTATATTATTTGGTGGCATGGAGAGTTTGACTTCAGCGACTAATAGTTGGTATCGTCTTGTGTTGTCAACGTTCACGCTAAAAAATTCATGGTTGAATCAAAGAATAATAGACCGACTTTGCGAGGTTTGGTGATGTCTCCCAAATGGCTACCAAAACGTTGGCGGGATCCCTTGGAGTGATTAAAATATCAGCGAGAGGTTCATTACAGATCGCTATTAATGTCAAAAGCGCAAGAGAAGCAGCGACGGCTCGTTCATAGGGGACTATGTGATCCATCCCTTCCAGGACTTAAAAAAAAAATCCTTTTCGTATATTAGTAGTAACATATAACAAGTCTCCGTAGATATATTATGACCCGCTATAATGCTACATACAGTGAACTCTCAACAAGCGCTCTTTCTCTCTTCCACCACTTCTCACGCTGCTACTCCATGCCCTTCCCATTTCCTTAATTGCACTCTTCGTCATCCGATCTTCTGAGAACTTGAGGGATGAACGAGAGCTATCCCAAAGAATGCAAAAGAATCGTTTGTTGATGTTAGCGATTCATAAATCTAGGTGTCACAAAGCTTGGAAAATGTGCTTAAATGCGCATAACACCTCTGTGGGGATACAGTTCGAGGTGCTCAGGATAACTAGGGTTGTCTCTTCTTGATACTAGGCGGTGCCATTATGGACGCAAATGTCATGGGATTTAGATGATGTTAATATAAAAATTCTGTGATTTAACCCATATGTTTACAATAAACGAAGTATATTTATTTTAAACATGAAAAAACGTTCAGCGCAATAACTTTCGCGGAAGATGTGATAGAAGTGTTTGTTGGTGAATGTCTAACTTTGGACGTGATATCCGTAGTAAAATGCCACGTTTTTGAACAAGAGAGAAGGACATATTTTTTATTTGTGTTGACCATGCTACTTTTAGTTATCTGGGAAAGAGCTGCTGAGTTCCATTGATACTCGTCCGCGTCGTGGTAGTTCTCTCTCATATAACATCTGTTCCCATCATAAAGTTGGCTTCTTTCATCGGCATATAGTTTCTGCCTCAAAGAGATTGGCGAAGGTCGTGCTGTCTGTCTGTTCCTCGCATGGAGCCGACAGCCGTGGAGAACATTTTCTACTGTTGAATTGTCTTCCCCACTTGGATATATGTTTGTCTGTTCGGTTTGCAATTTGTTGAACAGATTGTATCTGAGTCTGCAATGGCCGGTTCTCAATCTGAAAATTGATTTCTTCTAGTATGTTTATGTTATGTTGGACTCTGGTTAGGACGCTGGTCTCTCGCGGCGGAGGTGCCAGTTTCGGTTCACAGTATCATCATCCCAGAGTCTACTAGCAGTAAATGGATGCTTGACTTTGCTCTTGAGTTAAGGAAGGAAAAGGCAGCTGTCGCGAAATTTTAGATAGGTTTGAAAATAATTTATGGTCCCGCCTGAGTAGAGAGTAGAGTGGATGGTGATAAGTAATTGAGAAGTAAAGGTGTGAGAATAGATTTCACGAGTGAATAGTTTAAGGAGAAGATCTGTCTCTGGAATGAGTACTTTCTATAGACCAGCCTATCTATGCGACTATAATTTAGTATAAGACAATCTTGCACCTCCCTATATCTAGCAATATAAGTTTAACTAAAAAACAACACACACACAATTATGTGACAGCAAGACACACAAACGTGAAAAACTATGGTAAATTGGGTATGGGTCTGACCAACACACAAAGTTAAGTTCTTTTGTTGGTTATTTATCATTAAACTTTACAACATCGAATATCTAAAGAAAGATCAAATAAAATCAGAATTCATATATAGAAAAAAATTACAGAATACATGTGCTTTCCCCTCCTTGAGAAGAAAAGAACCCAACAAGTTAATAACCCCAAAGGTTAAAGGTTAGCACTATGTTACAGCATAGACAGTAAAAGAACCTAGTTCCTACTAAATCTATCCAGTAAAATAAACAAGATTTAAGCAGACTCAGATAATACAATTTTCCTGTAACCAAAGAAAATATTCACTCTTTCTGACATACGTGGCCACTCACTCGCTCTTCTTACCTACTCTTGGTGAACAAATATCTTGGACATACCATTCTTGAGTATATATATATATATATATATATATTCCAGTGTTTTTATCTTCCAAATTGTGCCCCAGTCCCTCCTCGAATAATTAAATTGTATAATTTGGTGGTTGATTCCTGGATAAACTAATGTCACCTCGAATAGTTAATGTAGAGAAAAAAAAACAAGATCTGGTGTTCACAGTAAACAGTAGCAAATCCTTCTAGTATAGGGAAACATCTGGTTGCTAAAAACTGTTATTTATGATGATGATAAATCCTACCGGCTGGCTCTGGGAGTGAGTGCCGATTTTGAAACAGCATAACTTGCTGGATAAATCCGCTGCCACGACTGTCAAAAGTCAGATATTACTGTTATTTGTAGTACGCCACAGTGGGCTGATAAAATTGAATAAAATATATCTGGGTATTTGTAAGTCCAGTTAACTTTACTATTTAAACTGTTTATGTGTCTCTTTGGCAACTCCTGTTCACAACTGAACTTGGGGACGCGTAATGCCAAGAAGAGGACAACATTAATCAATCAGTAGATGAAAAAAGGACCAAAATAGTGGCTACAATAGACCAAAATAGACCAAAATATAGACCGCTGGTCGCCGTAATAAAATATCTACATATAAGCACACGGTGTCTCTAGCCTGTTCCTAACCGGTCAGTTATTATTTTCTTATCCATATGCGCACTTTAACAAATATCGCCTGTCACTAAATAGCTATTAGAGGGTCGGCGCCGGTGGGTCATCGTATGGTATTTAAACAACAGTCACTTACTAAAATTACACAAAATGAAATATAGCGTGAATTCTATTTTGTCAATTATCCGTCGCGCCTGGTGTAGTAAGTAGTCAACTAAAACGTCTCTTCTTATGTGAGGAAGCGGGCGGTAAAATTATCATTAGACTGAACGACTGGTACACAAATAGCTACGCGTTATTTTCCACTGGTCTTTAACACCTAGAAAATCACAGTGAATTTAAGATGATAAACTTTTAACACTTTAACATGTTCCAAACCTCTACACCTCACGGTAGAAGGGGAATGACTAAGTAAGTAACTTTTAACACTTTAACACGTTTAAGCACAAATTTATATTAACAGAAAATCATAATGAAATCCACACGAAACTATTAACACATCTATTCACAATGGTTCTAGACGACGTGTTTAGACTCTCCGAAAAATTCTGAGCGACAACTAATAACCGATCTGAGAAGCCATAGTATATATACCATCATGTTATTATGATCTCTAGAGGATGTTAATTTTCACACCATAGGGCCTAGCAGAAAAATCGGGAGACTACGTTTTCCCCGATAAAAGGTTTCCACTGTCACTTCTGTCGGCGCTGCTAATCGACAACAGAGACTCTTGGAACCGTGTAACGGTTCCTTAGAATTGCCCGCTTCTGGAGATCAGAGAGTTTATCTCCCCCTGTATGTACGAACATCAGAGAGTACACGGGAAATTATTTTGCCCGCTCGTCTCACTTCAAAGAGGTTCGGTGTTATCCCACGTGCTTCTGCCTGTTATCTTGATGACTGACAGATCAGCTCGCGTGAGAAACTCAGGTAAACAAACAGGTTCGCTCCCCGTTGCTGGCAAGTCGCGGAAGTTGGTAATTTGTCTGTTAGTTTACGTCTCAAGAAAAAGAGGCGTGGATTAAAGATGAGTAATGCAGGCTGTCAAATGCTTGACTTTTGCTAACGAATCATAGAACGCCACGAGGTCACGAAAGGCTGTCAGATACTGTAGGCTATACTTCCATTATACGTCACAGCAGCGAATAAGGAAACTGGTCCCCCACCTTTCGATGCTGGACCTATTATTGTCAAGTCTCTAGCACTTCAATCCCCTACTTCAGTATCTGCTATGTGACTTCCTTGACCTTTATATTGGACTCCAGGTGTGCCATTTTTCTGTGAAGCTATTTTAGTGTGATGACAATAAATCTCGCTCTGGTCGTTCTGACACTAATGGCGATTAGTCTAATGCAGTTCCGTAATCAATCCGGTGTCGCAGTATTGACGATAGCCTTATCTCGTTTGGCGTTTAGTGGCAACTTTCCAGGTAGAGTAATGGTGAGCTAAAAATAAAACTCCCTTTTTCATAAGTCTTGTCTTCACTTACGTACGCGTGCTGCCAAGTTTTATGGGAGATGAAGGAGACCAACGAACAGACGGAGAAAAGAATTGGAGTCAGACATGCAGGGAATGAGGAAGACACGAAGAATTGGCATAGGTTTGTTGAAGGTCTCTGCTCCTTGGGGAGCTAAAGGGTGATAGTGTCAAACTGTAGCTAGTTTTAACCAAATGTACCAACAATGCGCGGTAGCATAGTGGTTAGTGCACTGGCTTCCTAGAGCAGTGGTCTATGGTTCGATCCCCAGATGAGGTGGGATTTTTTTGGGTCGACCCAGCCCCAAATGGGTACCAGAGCAACTCTGGGAAGGTTAAGGCGGCCGCCGTGATGCTGACCACATCACCCCTAGTGTGCCGACGGTCAAGAAAATATGGGCCTAACACCATATTCCCAATATGCCTCAATGGGTGTGTAACGGGATCCTTTACCTTTTACCAACAATGTATTTAATAGTTCCTTGTTAGTTGTACATTAATCGGCACAATTGGTCGCGGAATCTGCCAAAAATAGTAACATTGATTGTAATTCGAAGCCCGTGCAGGCAGATAAGGGATTCATTTACATAACATATTTGGACAAAATGGCCGTATCGAGGAGATGGGAGTAAATGTAACATTAGCTTGATTCTCATGCAAGACTTGCGTCTAGTTTTTATTTTAATGGATAAGTCATGTGCAGAGGCGTTCTAAGGGGGTCCGCCCCTGGTTCCAGCCGGGAGGGGGTGCCATCGA
Source organism: Oreohelix idahoensis (assembly GCA_024509875.1). Classification (NCBI taxonomy): domain Eukaryota; kingdom Metazoa; phylum Mollusca; class Gastropoda; order Stylommatophora; family Oreohelicidae; genus Oreohelix; species Oreohelix idahoensis. The sequence continues at coordinate 349,791 of JAMPIV010012031.1, forward strand.
GAGAGTGGATGTTCCAATATAAATGTTGAAACCAAATACAATATTCCGGAACTAATATATCCAACGTCGACAAACTTAGGGAAAGTCATGTTTCATTTACCGTTACGGAAACAGTTGGCTAAACCTGTATAGTAACTATGTCGTCAGCAGCACAAAGGATAGTTTGCTGTAACCCAATAACACAGGCGTGCCCCAGAAGATGGTCTAGCTTTCTAGCGAGCGACCTTTCGGTCACCGGCTCAAATTCTTATCAGAGATCAGGAATTATAAGCCACGGTACTCACGAAATTCGAAATGTAGTAATAAAAATCTTCGGGACAATTGAATGATTTATTGTTTAACTGCAGCTTTCATCTGGTGTTTAAGGTAAAGGTAGTCACATGACAGATACTGCCTAGGGGAGTGAAGTGTTAGAAGCTTCACAATACTAGGTCTAGCTTCAAGGGGTGGGGTGACTAGTTCACTTCCTCTCTGTCTTCCCTTTCCCTAACTCAAGGGAAAAGTAAGGTACTCATTAACAGCTGGGTAGACTGGAGCGTATCGATGCTGTGAATCGAACTGGCACCTTTGCCGCTAGAAACCAGCGCTCTAACCACTATGTTAATTGAACGCTCATCTGATGTTTAGTTATAGATTAAAAAACGAACATAGTGCACTAAGTAACATTGTGCTCATTTATACATGTAGCTGTATACCGCTCAACCTATGTTCCAGTCTTTACGTGTGGATGCGAGTCATGGGCAATGACTACAACCCACAAAAGCCATTTCCAAACCTCATAAATGAGATATCTGAGGAAGGTGGTTGAAGTAACAAAAAGAGAAATAGTCCACAACCAGACGATACGGCAAGGCCTCAAAACCCAGCTATTGCAGACCCAAATACGATGGTTTGGCCATGTCTGCAGAATGGGAGAAGATCGGCTATCACGACAAGTATGGGAAACTAAGTGCCAGGAATCCAGAGCTCCAGGACGATCAAGAGTCTGCTGGGAGGACAACATTAGACAGTATCTGAAGGACCGAAAGGGAGAGAAAAAAGTGATGATGCTTTCAAATATTAATTATAGAAAGATGAATTGGCAAGTCATTAATTATGGTTATAATTTGTCTACGTGTAATGTTGAGTGTGTATGAGCATCAATTACTACATAGAAAACATTCACGTAAAACTGTCTTCAAAATGTACGCTCTTCGAGAGTAGACTTATCATAGAAAACAAATATCGCTGAATTCTTTCCGCGGGAACCTTCAGATATAAATGATCAAAACAGGGGTGTAATAATACATTAAAATACGAAACTACACATGTACGAGCATTAAGAAATAAAGTTGAATGGCGGCAAACTGATCAAGCGTTACTGTGTGCATTGTGAAACTTATGTGTGCGTGTGAAAAGGACGTAGTAAAGCTTATATACATGCATAATAACATTACAAGGGATAGACACGTCATTTATTATGGTTATATTTCTACCACTTGTACTATCTGGTATCATCATTTTCTTTGTCGCTCCATATGGGAGCATTGAGTCCACGATTACAGCTGGTCCACATGCAGAAAGCCTGCACACTCAATCACACGCCCTTGCAGTGGCGGATTCTAGGGGCAAAGTCTTTTACAGACAGGGGGTATGATGTGTTGGTGTTGTGGGTAGTGGGTTTCCCCCCTTGCTTCACCCTAGGCCTAGTGAATTCTTGTTCATGAAAGGAGCGACCATTGCGGTGTTAGTCTCTTGGCCTAGCAAAACCTCTCATACACCAAGATCGTTGTGCGTGGTGAAGAGCCACACCCTCCTCGAGGTAGTCCTGGTAACTGAGGGTGCGAATCCTCAGGCTAAACACAACGGATCTAGAGGAGCAAACCTCGATAATAAAACCGGTGCACTACACCGTACACGCCCTCTGTGGGTGGGAAGGAGCCAGATGGATACTGAACAAGTCTTGGGAGTGGGAACGAGTGTGGACTGCTCCCTGAAGATCGGAATTCATCGTACAGGCACAGAGACTCAGGACGTGACGATCCTATTGTCTTCAACTCTTGGTCACATGCCTAGAGCCTCGGAGAACTCGGCGTAACCAGCAGGCAATTTGGTGGCGGGGAAAGAGCACTGTGAGCCCTACCTTGGCTACGTATCACAAGGAGATGCAGAAACACCCCCTTTATCTCCCCCAGAGCTGGCAAAGTACACTTCTAGCTCCTACCCGGGGCGGTAGGAAATCCACAGGCACCCCAGCATCACAATGCCATGGGGATGACAAAGTTGGAATTTACTGACTCAGACCTGGCGGAGCAAGTCCTCCGTCAGATGCGGCCGATGCTGGGTCCACTGGCGCGTGGACACGTCCCGATCCCCATCGAGACTTGCCCGGGGAGCCCACCCCGGCTCTAAAAAGCAGAGAAGGCCACTCTCCAAACCTCCGATGTCTTGCGGGTAGTGTTAGGATGTGCAAGAACATGGACAGGAAGACTCCACAACTTCCCCACTGAAGACACGCCTACGACGACCGTTGCCTCAATTGGCTGTGTGTGGTGTACCTGGAAACGGGGCTCCCAGTACTGAGGCACAGTTAAGTCCCCGATGTCACTTATCGGTGCAGAGTTGAGAGAGACGGCTGAGCATCACAATCCCCCCTGTGTTGCAGCATGATGAGAACCCAGCATTGCACACTGAGCTTGGGGGGATCACTTGGGCACCAGACTTAATACTGGCTCTTGATTGGATGGCCGCATGCAGGAGATTTCTACAATGGAGAGATGGCAGGTGGTGGGTATCTGGAAGTGGCTCCGTGCAGGACGTGATGATTCCTTGGGAGAGCACAGAACCAGAGCACAGCATTGTGCAAGCTCTGCATAGTTGGAGAGCCCCCTGGATGACGGGGAATGAACAATGTGCCACCCCACCTATCCCCAACTGCTAACTTAGAACCAGAAGTGGGGTCCTCTGTATTCGTGCCAGGCCAGGATAAAATGCCTGGGAAAGAGACTGGAGCTCAGAACTCCCTAACTCAAAGTTGCAGGATGGCAGAAAAGTCACGGGAACGACAGGTCTATTTTAAAGAAAACGCAACCATATTTTCACCATACGAGCTCGGACGCCGCCTCGGTAAACAAGGTCCGCGCTGAGCAGTGACTCCCCCAGGCTACTTGCGAATAGTCTACTACTGGGAACATAAACAGATTAGGGATGAGCCCACTCTCCCGTTGAAGAGGTGCTAAAGTCGTAGATACTGGGCCAGAAGGCGCACCGGAAACCACAGTATCACGCAACTCGCTTTTTTTGTATGGATGAGTACACCGTCAAATAAATCTCGTACTGGTGCTCGCCCTGTGGAGCTCCACCAGGCAGGTGCAGTGCCGGGTTCTGAGTCTCGACAGAGCCCACCCTCAACTACTGGAGGACCCTCTAGACCGTCTTGTGGAGTCAGCAGACGGCGGAGGAGAACTACTGACCGAAACAAAACAGAAAAAGAGAAACCCAGAGTGCCACTTGTCATGATGCACTGGAATGCAGAGGGAGTGAACAGCAAGCAGGCTGGATACAGCAAAAAGACAGAGCTGGAAAACATCTTGTATGAGAAGCAAGTCAGTGTTTGCTGTATCCAAGAGACTCACTTGAAAGCAGATCAAACCTTTAAAATAAGGGGATATCAATGCTTCAGATCCGACAGACAAGATAGACGAAAAGGAGGAGTACTTACTCTTGTAAGGAATAACATTCATGCACACGAAAGGAAAACCTACATGGATGGAGCAGAATATCAGCTGTTGCAGATAAAGGTAGACAAGATGGAAATAGAACTCCTGAACTATTACTGTCCAAACAACAAACCCCTGAGTCTCAGCTCTATACAGGTACCAGCCACCAACTTTATAGCAGTTGGAGACTTTATTAGCCACTCCCAGAGCTGGGGCTATAACCATCTAGATCACAGAGGTGAAGAGGTTGAAACATGGCAAGATGATCACTCCCAAATCCTAGTCAATAATGCCACAGATACTCCTACCTTTTACTCCAGAGGATGGCACACAACTTCAACACCAGATCTTGCCTTCGCCACCCCAGATATAGCTGGATCTATTAGTAGAGAAGTAGGAGACCAACTAAGGGGAAGCGACCATCGCCCAATCTTTCTTACTGTCCAGAGTGCAACTCTCAGTACAGGCCCAGCCATTACAAGATGGAACTACAAAAAAGCCAACTGGGGTTTATTCAGGCATCAGGTAAACACGCTGCTGTCTACCCTCAAGGTACAGAACAGAGACATTAATGAAGTGGTAAAAGACTTCAACAGATGCATACTACAAGCTGCAAAAGAAACCATTCCCAAAGGATGCCGGCGTAACTACATACCATACTGGTCCAGCACACTCCAAGAACGTCAGGAAGCTATGGACAGGGCTAGAAAGGATGCAGAGTCTCAGCCTTCACTTGAAACTCACAACAAATGGAAAAAGGCTGTAGCAGAGTTTCAGAGAACAAAGCTAGAAGAAAAACGGAAAAGCTGGAGAACTAAAACAACATCGCTGAACCTTGAGAAGGACGGCAGGAAACTTTGGAGATTAGTCAAGTCTCTAAATGAAGAGCGTTCCTCACCTAGGCACACTATCACATTAGATGAAGGTGGCAAACTTTTCAGAGGAAAACAAGCTGCAGACCTGTTTGCTAGAAGATACAGTTCAGAAAGCAACTTACCCATTAACATAGACCACCAGAGAGAGATAAGAAAAGAAATACTGGCAACCATGGGACAGACAGGTACTCCTGCCCCAATGTCGTGAAACATTCTAAATACACATATATAAATTAAAAAGTAAATGTAAAGCCTAACACATAAATTCAATAACAGGGAAAGAAGAATGGTAAAGAATAGTGCTGTCACAATGACTGTACTCGAGATCTCCTTTTTTCTACTTCGTCTGCAAATTGTAACGTTTCCACGTTGATAGTAAAGCCTATAGCAGCATACACGCGTTTCCACAAAACAATAAAACGTGAACTGCATTTCTAAGAAAACCTTGAGATACGCAAGCTGATTAATGACCTAAATTAATACTAGCATTAATTTCATTTTATACACTGCGTGATGAAAAGACAGATGGAATTAGGATAGGGAGAGGGAGGGCTGAAAGCAGGAACGCCGGCAACACTTACACGCGTCTCGCGATATACAATTAATGCCACCCCCAACGCGAAAGGCATGGCTTATAGGGAAACATGACATTCTGCTGTTTTATGTCGAAACTCCTGACATTAGTCTGACAGTACAGCAGACACCATAAAGTTTGGAAGTGAGGAGGTGGTAACAGCACGACTATCCTAGAAGAAAATACATATTTTGAACGCCGCCACTTAGCTCCCTTAAAACTTATATATTTGGGTTCCTTAGGACTTGCTGACAAAGAATATGTTAAGTGTTACGCAAATAGTCTAGGAATTAACAAATTATAGCCAAAAGAAAATAGTGAGGGTGTCAGACAACACCAAATAATAATCGCACAGTGGCATGTTTTGAAACCACCATTTTACGGGAAATAGGCCACCATGTTAAATCCTATTTGATTGGATAGAAGTAAATGTAAGGCGAAACACGATTAGTCGGACTACAAATACTAATTTTTTGTTGTTAGGGGAACGGTAGTAGGGGTACTTTTTTTGAAAAGCTGTGTAAACATGGCCCGATTGGTTAGACCCGCCAATATAGTCAATTAGGAGCGTCAGTTCAGTGCCACATTTTAAAATAAACTTACTAAGAAACAGTGCCATGAGAACCAGTGCATATTTTTTCTAAATAAAAGCCTGGGACAGCGGCAGATCGGATTTTGTGCCATATTCATCGTCAGTCAACGTATTTGTGTATTATTTCCATGAATTGTGGTAAGCTTGACATATTTGATATCTTTTTTAATGAAAATTGAATGTAAATTGATAATTTATGTCTTTATATGTGCGTGGTTCAGTAGCAAACATGAGGCAAAGCCTAGATACTGCTCCAACCTGAACAGAACGTGTCGGAGAAAAGACAACTGCATGGAATTGCCAAACAGTACACTGACACCTATCTTATTGACTAGAAAGAACTAATGCTGGAATTGCAGAGGCGTAGTAACCATTAGGGAGGAGTATACTGGTGTAAATTGTTTCAGATGAAGCTGGCAGTTGGCCTACCGCTCTGAACTCAGTGTTTGTTATGTATTGTGTTCAGTCTGGAAATAGATTATAAATTAGTTCTGAAATAGGAGGTACAACCTTCTTGTTTCAGGGACCGTGGTCCTAAGTTATTGAAGCAGCACCTGGTCTGAGTTTTGCTGAATCCAGAGGCTGACAGCATACTCCTTGGTCCAGATAGCGACCAGTGAGGTGTCTCCAGAACACAGTGAAGCAATCGAGCAGAGGAGTCTTTTCCTGCCGCCATCACGAAAGATAAGCTTCTGTGGCCAGAGCAGCTCAACATTATGTGCCCCCCCCCCTCAAAAAGTGACATTATATTAAACACAGAGGGACAATAAATTGTTTCAAATGATAGGAACTGTGAACTTTTCCCAATACTATTTCCACGATAATCAAACACTTGAAGTCATGATGACAAACAACAGTCTAGCTTGAAAACCAAAACCAGTATTACCTCATAGTACTACTTCACAACTTACACACATAGGATAATACTAATAAGATATGCCAATACAAAGATCATATTTATAAACTGTGTATATACTACTTGTAATTACATTTGATTGTGATTCCTGGTTCACTGTGTAGTTGAATCAGGATATCTATTATTGAAAGGAATTAATACATATATTTTTAAACTTAAACACTTGACTCATTTAAGATAGTCTTATAGAGTGTTATATGTGTGTGAGTGTTGTAAAGTGTTGTGGAATAAATTAAATTGTTTATCTGTCTGTTGTTGTTGTGACTTACACTTCATCATTTTCATAACCCTAGACATTCAACGTAGTCATCACAATATTCCAGAATAATTCTGACTGAGGTATAAATGTGGTAGCAAGTAAGGTCATCTGTAATACACCACACTTATTAGATACAGATACCTTCACAGCTGATCTCAGTCAGTACACTAAATCCCCTATAAATATTAATATCATCCCACTTTACCACATATATTGAGGTCTCGCTCCCGGGATATTGAACTTTCTCCTATTATATATATATTGGGAATAATAAAAATTTAAAAGGTATCCTTGGGTGGAATTAAATAAGGTTGAGCTCTCAGTGCCTGTGGTTGTCCTTGGATAATTAATTACAGATTGTATTGTTTAGTTAGACATTATATAAATTTACCTGTTAGAAAATGGCGGACCTGGCCAAATTTCGATCTGCTGCTATGCAGGCTGCAAAAGAGTTAGGAATGGACGGACAAGTTATGATTTCCTATGTCACTACGGAATGTGACAAATATATTGAACGTGAGGAAAGAAAATTTGAAGCCGAAAGAAAATTAGAATCTGAAAGATTAGGAAAAGAGGCTGAAAGAAAGTTAGAGGCTGAAAAGGAAATTAAGAAGTTACAATTAGAGGCTGAGACTGAGACTAAGAGGCTGCAGATTGAGGCTGAGGCTAAGAAATTGGAGGCAGAAAGAGAAGACAAGAGACTGGCTGCAGAAAGGGAAGACAAGCGATTGGCTGCAGAGAGGGAAGCAGAGGATAAGAGATTACAAAGGGAACATGAGTTACGACTAAGGGAGTTTGAGTTTCAAGGCCATGCTCCTGACAATGGTGCCAGTCCCTTTGCCTCCGATGCTACTGCTAGTCAGGGAGCCTCAACCTCAGCTATGAACTTTCATTTAGATCATTTTGTTGAGAAAGACGATGATATTGAGAGCTATCTAAATAGATATGAACTATTAGCTACCACGTATGGGTTAGAGAGAGAAAGGTGGAGCTTAAAGTTATCTCAAGGGCTTCGTGGGGCAGCTTATGAAGTTTTTGCCAAAATGAGCAGAGGTGATCAAGAAAATTATGACATGCTAAAGCAGGCTCTTTTGTTAAGATATGAAAAGAACGCAGAATTTTATAGGAAAAAATTTAGGAATGCTAAACTACTGTCAGGTGAAACCTATCACCAGTTCTCTGCACGGTTAGAGACATACTTGGAGAAATGGACTTCTCTGGGGAAAACCCAAGATCTTAAGGAAATGGTCCTTATAGAACAATTAAGAGAGTCCATGGCTCCAGACCTGAGAAAGTTTCTCATGGAACAAGGTGCAGAGAGGCTGGGTGAGTTACTAAATGTTGCTGAAAGGTATCAAGCAGCTCAGGCAGAGGTATCAGGTAACAAAAGGAAACAGGTAGACTATTTTAAGGCTCCACAGAACTTTAATAAATTTGATCCTAGAGATCATAACCAAAGTAAGCACCAGTTTGATAGGCCACGGTATGACAATAAAAATAAAACCCCACAATTCGATGAAAGGAAATATGATGAAAGAAAATCTTTCAACCAAGGAAAGAGATGGTGTAAAAATTGTCAGATGGACAATCATGATACTGACCGTTGTAGAAGGAAACCTGTGTATATGGCCACCCTTCAGGTCAGGTCAACCTCAAGAAAGGAGGAGGATATTATGTTAAATACCACTCCAGAAGAGATGAGGAAGGCACAGGCTGGGGATAAGACCCCCAAGCCTTGTTTCAGGAAATTGTCAACTTGTCATACAACTCCAGGCAAGGGAGATTTTTACATGAAAAACAAGTTGATTTACAGGAAGGCCGGAACTAGATCCAATGGTCACGGACAGTTGGTTCTTCCAAAGGCATATAGGGCAGACTTAATCAGGAGCCTACATGTGAAACAAGATGGGGACCATGAGAAAATTGGTACCATCATCCAAAAGGTGGCTCACAATTGTGATAAAATTAACCGTGATACAACGTTAAAATATCTCCAAAGATAAAATGTAGGGATAAAAATAATGCGTAAGCTACTAGACGACATGATCGCCCACGCCGCGGGTCACCACCCGCCATGGAAACTAACTTGTTAGACGTGAAGGCAAAACATTTACCCTTGGAACGGGATGAGAACGGAGATCAAAAGGAAAAAAATATGACTGAACACGTGCTTGAAACTAGCAAGGCTAAAAAGACGCAATTGGTGGGGAAAGGAAAAAAATTCACGTCCCCAAGTTGACACAAGGTAAAGAAATCGACAAAAGGGACCTTAGCTATTATACGCAACAGTCATTTCTTGGACGCTTTTGCGATAACTTAGTCCGTTTAATTGAATTCAGCGGCAAACGCATTACAGAAGATGCTCGAAAATATTTCAAAAAACCAACTAACCTTGAAAAGTAACTTTTTCTTAATAATAATGTTAGGAATATAAAACCTAGCTGGCCTGATGGCCCACCTTGAGCAGTGAAATAATATGCTTTCATTTATACAGACGGATAGATAATAAGAAAGATATTGACAAAAGACTGTGTTGTTCATATCAGCGAGCGACTGCATTGAAACAAAAAATGTCACTAATTTTCAAACACTGCGGCCTTGAGACTCAAGTGCTAAAATCTAGTTGGAATGAAAGAGAGGGAATGTGGTGGAGAATTGTGGCTAAAAATAACTTTAAAGGCAAAATTGTGTAGGGGACGGCAGAGTTGGTTCAAAAAAACAAGTGTGTTTTTTTTTGTGAAACGCAAGTAGAGACAGACGGACCAACAGACAATAATACATACTTGACTGAGGTATGACTGAATTGACTTTTGGTAGGAGGTTTGAATTTGAAAAGGAAAAAAGGCGGTGATTGGCCACAGATAAACATATTATCGGCGCTCAGACGCGCATTTTTGCCATTCATCATAAGTTGTCCAGTAGTAGACACAGAAATAATTCAGTGGTGTATTTCCCAGAAGCTAATTGAAATATTTAGAGGGACGCCATACTAGAGCCAGCAGCTCAGTTGAGTTTTGCTAGCATATAACTGTGTTCTCTATTCATAATTCTGGTAAGACTGAAAGTATTTCTTTGTATATTTTAATATTTGTTTAATGTTTCGAGTGAATTGATACTGCCATATCAAAATCTATCCCTTACAACAAGTAAGGATTCGCTCTAGACCCCCCGCCCCAGTTCAGGGTCTAGAGACAAACAAAATACATAAACTCCAGCAAGGATTATGAAGGGCGGATCAAGTGTTGAGATCAGTGGAACATATCACCTATCCTATTCAATGGCAGGAAGCTAATGAACATATTTCAGAATATGTAGTCTGGGGGAACTTATCCTATGTGAAACCAACTTGGTAAGATGTGCTGTATGGTCAGAGAGATCTGACCCCGTCTATGTGGTGTTGTTGTGTAGTGTTGAGTGTAGAAGTGGCTCAGGAGGTAGAGTTCTGACACATGACCAAATACTTTTATTTCAGAACTGTGAGTTTTTATTTGGCACCAAAGGGGTGTCAAATGCTGTGTTGAATAATACAAGAGTGGACCCGTGCAGTTTAATATTTTGGCAGAGCAGCCTTATATTGCCCCCAAGCACGGAGAGGTGGGGCCACCAGATTCCAGCACCAGAACTACTCATTCAAGATACGTGAGCGTCTGGCCTGCTGGACATTCACCAACTTATTTTCTAACACACCAACTATATTCCCATCAATAAATGGACAATGTTTAGTCGCCATAGACAGGGAGTGATGAGGCCACCCCAACAGCACATCCATTAATCGTTCTCCCAGATAAATTACAACTATAAACAGTAGTAATATTAACTAGTCTTGTAAAATACATATGTACACACCTTTCATTTATTATGCCATATATTCATGCATTTCATTCATAATTGCAAAACCTTTCATATGTTCTGACCAAAATAAAACCTTGGTTCAGAACAAATAAACTTAAAGAAAATTTACTATCAAAATTTTACACAGCTTGAGTTAGTTCAGTGTGTGTTATAACATTTTATTAATATTATTAGACTTAGTAAATATCTGTGTGTGTGTATGTAAACTACCACAACACATTACATATCAGTACCCTAGAATTTTAACGTAGCCACATTCATTAGTAAAAAAGATAGGTGTGAGGTCGTAGTGGTAGCAAGAAGGGCCTTCTGTAAATTCACAGCTACATTTATCTCAGGAGCCTTCACAGCTGACCTCATGCATCACACTAGGTAATATCACAATCATACAATACCATCAAATCCACTACATATATTGGGGTCTCTTATCCCGGGATCATTAGCTCAACAGTAATATTAGGATCTCCTGGTGGGAGAATTAAATTAGGGGAACACATTATAAAAATTAAAAGTGTCCCTTAAAATTAAAAGTGAAAATAAAAGTTGGTGAATCTTCACAGCCAGTGGTAATTAATTAGTTAACTGGCTAATTAGAATTACTTTAGACTATAGTAATTAGAATTACTTTAGTGGTTAGAGATTTATCTTGCTCATTGCTAAATTGTCTAAAAAGTATGGCGGAGCTAGCCAAATTCAGATCAGCTGCTGTGCTAACGGCAAAGGATATGGGAATGGATGGTCAGGTTTTAATTCAATATGTAACGGCTGAATGTGATAAGTATATTGAACGGGAAGAAAGAAGATTAGCTGAAGAGAAGAGGCTACAAATTGAGGCTGAGACTAAGAGGTTACAAATTGAGGCTGACAAGGAGGCTAAAGCATTAGAGGCAGAAGAAAAACGACAGCAAAGGGAAGCAGAAGAAAAAAGATTGACTGCCGAAAGGGAGGCAGAAGATAAAAAGGCCGAAAGGGAGGCAGAAGATAAAAAGGCCGAAAGGGAGGCAGAAGATAGAAGGTTGCAAAGGGAGCACGAATTACGACTAAGGGAGCTGGAGCTACAAGGCCAGGCTCCTGAAAATGGTGCCAGCCCTTTTGCCTCAGATGCTACGCCCAGTCTGGGAGCCTCAACATCAGCTATGGGGTTTCATTTAGACCATTTTGTTGAAAAAGACGATGACATAGAGGGGTACCTCGGACGTTTTGAGTTATTAGCTACTACATATGGGTTAGAGAGAGAGAGGTGGAGTTTAAAGTTATCACAGGGACTGAGAGGTACTTCTTATGAAGTCTTCGCAAAAATGAACAGAGAAGACCAAGACAATTATGACATGTTAAAGCAGGCTTTGTTATTAAGGTACGAAAAAAATGGTGAATTTTATCGTAAGAAATTTAGAAATGCCAAACTGTTGTCTGGGGAGACATACCACCAATTCTCTGCCAGACTGGAAACCTATTTGGAGAAATGGACGGCTCTGGGGAAGACCCAAGATCTTAAGGAGATGATCATGATAGAGCAATTGAGAGAGTCCATGGCTCCAGACATGAGAAAATTTCTCATGGAACAAGGTGCAGAGAAGTTGGGGGAGGTTTTAAATGTCGCTGAGAGGTATCAGGCAGCCCAGGCAGAGGTAAGTGGTGCTAAAAAGAAGCACATAGACAATTTTAAAGCTCCACAGCAATTTAATAAATTTGATAATAGAGAACAGGGAAATAAAGGTAGGACAAACTTTGAACGGCCAAGAAATGACTATCGAGACAGAAACTCACAGTTCAATGACCAAAAATCCAATGAAAGAAAACCGTTTAACCAAGGAAAAAGATGGTGTAAATGGTGCAAGAAAGATAACCATAACACCGAATTTTGTAGAAGGAAACCTTCAAACATTGCTGCAATGAAGTCGGGGACTCAAAGATTAAAGGTTAATCCTAATGGACAGCAGGAACCTTATCACCCCCCAGTTTGTGAGGATGTTATTTGTAATGGGGTCACCATAAGGTGCCTTTATGATACAGGTTTGGATTATGATTCAGTTGTGAAGTCTAGCCTAGTGGACCCAAGTCAGTATACCACAGAAACAGTGGAAATACAAGGGGCAACTAAGGACATACCACTCATGACACTTCCCATCGCAAGGATAACGGTGAAAACTCGCTATGTGGAAGGAGAAATCAGAGCAGCAGTGATAGATGAACCAATCTACCCTCTGATATTGGGGTGTAGATACGTCTTCTTGGGGAATCCCGAGAGACCTGTGATCATGGCGACAGTGCAGACCAGGTCACAGAAGAAGGAGGAAGAAGGTGAACCTATAAATGCTCATCCAGAGGAGATGAGGAAGGCGCAGGCTGAGGATAGGACACTCAAGCCATGTTTTAAAAAATTGCCCAAATGCCACACACCTCCGAGCAAGGGGGAATATTTTATGAAGAACAAACTATTATACAGGAAGGCCGGAACTGGAACAAATGGTCACAACCAGCTGGTTCTTCCCACTTCATATAGGGATAAAGTGATGGAACTCGGGCATGCGATTCCCTTCAGTGGTCACATGGGGATCAGCGCCACAGGACAGCGTATAGCTTGTCATTACTTCTGGCCAGGGATAACGGAGGATATAAAAAGATATGTCAAATCCTGCCCAGAATGTCAAAGGGTAGCTCCAAAGCACTGGACTGCTCCTGCAACTCTAGGGGAAATGCCCATAGTGGGAACACCTGTTGAGAGGGTTGCAGTGGATATTGTAGGACCTCTCACTCGGACCAAGAGGAGGAACAGTTACATCCTTACTCTGGTGGACACTTGTTCTATGTGGGGAGAGGCGGTAGCCCTGCCATCAATTGATTCAAAACATGTAGCAGAGGAACTACTTACAATATTCACCCGATTAGGATTCCCGTATCAAATCTTGACGGATAATGGCTCTCAGTTCAAGGAGAAACTAACGGAAGAAGTTTTTAAGCTATTTCAAGCCAGACACTTTCATTGCAGTCCGTACCATCCGCAAGAGAACGGCCAGGTAGAGAGGTTCAACGGGACTCTCATTTCTATCCTGAGAAAGCTGGCACACGAAAAACCGGATCTGTGGGATCAATTCCTGCCCGCCGCCATGTTTGCGTATCGGGAGGTACCACATAGTTCAACCGGGATGGCTCCCGCAACTCTGCTATTTGGGAGGCCAATAAAAGGTCCACTAGAAGCACTATTAAGGACCTGGACAGATGAGAAGGCGGAAGAGACTGTTACCTCATCTTATCAATACGTGAACGAACTGACCACTCGTTTGAAAGCTGGATGGAAACTGGCAAATGATAATTTGAAACAAGCCAGGAAGAAACATGCAGCATATTTTAATAGGAAGGCAAAGGACAGAGAACTAGCTGTGGGAGAGAAGGTGCTGCTTCTACTACCCGGTACCAGAATAAATTACAAATTGGATGGCAAGGTCCATATACGGTTCTAGAGAAGGTGTCTAGAACAAACTATAAAATTGAAAAAAAAGGGGAAGGAGAAAGTTTATCATGTAAACCTGTTAAAGAAGTATCTGGACAGACCACTCCAGGAAAGCACCCCCTTACTGACCTTGGCTATCGCAACTCAAATGCAAAAGGAACCACTCACCTCACATGAATACCCATTACATCCTTGTGAAACAGCAGCACAGGTAAAAGTCAGTAAGCACCTGACTAAAAATCAGAGGGAGAGAGTTCAACAGGTTCTGGAGGAACATACAGATGTATTAACAGATAAACCAGGCCATACAAATTTGCTACAGTATGACATGAAACTGGTAGACTCAAACCCAATCTGTATGAGAGCCTATTCTATTCCGTTCGCGAAGGAGAAGGCATTGAAGGAAGAAATAGATTATTTGTTGAAGGAGGGGATTATTTCACACAGTGAATCATCTTTTAGCTCCAGTGTCGTTTTGTTGAGGAAACCGTCTGGGGAACACCGACTGTGCATAGATTACAGGAAACTGAATGCTGTCACAGAAGGACAAGTGGATCCATTACCAGACACAAAACAGTTATTTGCCAGATTAAACAAGGCAAAATACTTTTCAAAGGTGGATCTTAGTAAAGGCTATTACCAGATTCCAGTGAAGCCTGAAGTGAGACCTTATTTGGCTTTTAGCACTTCGGATGGACATTATGAATTCAACATGCTACCATTCGGACTGAAAAATGCTCCGAGTGTATTTTCAAGGATGATGCGCAAATTGTTGGATCCCCTGAATAACCCATGTATCACGAATTTCATGGATGATATTCTCGTCGCCACAGAGACATTTGAAGAACACATTGACGCTCTAAAAATGTTATTTAATAGGCTTAGGGAGGCGAACTTAACTGCTAGGCCAACAAAATGTTGTATTGGATGCAAAGAGTTGGAATTCTTGGGACACACTGTATATCAGGGTAACATGACCCCTGACCCCAAGAACTTGGAAAAACTGCAGAGAGCACCTAGACCACAAACAAAAAAGGACGTGCGATCATTCGTGTCGTTATGCGGATTTTATCAAAAATACATCAAAGATTTTAACTCTATTTGTGCTCCTCTGACTGATCTGACTCGCAAGGGACTTCCAGATAAAATTATTTGGACTGCGCAAAGTGAATTAGCGTTCCAAGACTTAAAGGAAAAACTCACTAGCAAGCCTATTCTCAAACTGCCTGATTTGACACAGGATTTTGTCGTAAGAACAGATGCAAGTAATGTAGGACTCGGAGCGGCTTTGTTGCAAAGATCATCTTCACCTGATGGGGAACTGAACCCAGTCGCTTATGCAAGCCGCAAATTGAATAAGGCGGAACAAGGATATTCCACAAGCGAAAAAGAATGTTTAGCGTTAATCTGGGCAATAAAGAAGTTTCAAATCTATCTGTATGGTAGGACTTTTGTGGTCCAGACGGATCATCAGCCCCTCGTATTCTTATCTCAGGCTAAGCATGAAAACGCAAGATTGCTGAGGTGGTCTTTATTGCTTCAACCTTATCAGTTTAGTATCCAATATATCCCAGGCAAATTGAATGTCGGTGCAGATTTTCTCAGTCGGCACCCCTGTGATGAAAATTAGAGTAGTGGCAGGCGGGAGGAGTAATTTTATCTATGTGTATCACTGGTTTTGGAACTTGCCGTAGGCATGTTTTCAAGTGGGGAGATGTGTGATAAAATTAACCGTGATACAACGTTAAAATATCTCCAAAGATAAAATGTAGGGATAAAAATAATGCGTAAGCTACTAGACGACATGATCGCCCACGCCGCGGGTCACCACCCGCCATGGAAACTAACTTGTTAGACGTGAAGGCAAAACGTTTACCCTTGGAACGGGATGAGAACGGAGATCAAAAGGAAAAAAATATGACTGAACACGTGCTTGAAACTAGCAAGGCTAAAAAGACGCAATTGGTGGGGAAAGGAAAAAAATTCACGTCCCCAAGTTGACACAAGGTAAAGAAATCGACAAAAGGGACCTTAGCTATTATACGCAACAGTCATTTCTTGGACGCTTTTGCGATAACTTAGTCCGTTTAATTGAATTCAGCGGCAAACGCATTACAGAAGATGCTCAAAAATATTTCAAAAAACCAACTAACCTTGAAAAGTAACTTTTTCTTAATAATAATGTTAGGAATATAAAACCTAGCTGGCCTGATGGCCCATCTTGAGCAGTGAAATAATATGCTTTCATTTATACAGACGGATAGATAATAAGAAAGATATTGACAAAAGACTGTGTTGTTCATATCAGCGAGCGACTGCATTGAAACAAAAAATGTCACTAATTTTCAAAAAACTGCGGCCTTGAGACTCAAGTGCTAAAATCTAGTTGGAATGAAAGAGAGGGAATGTGGTGGAGAATTGTGGCTAAAAATAACTTTAAAGGCAAAATTGTGTAGGGGACGGCAGAGTTGGTTCAAAAAAACAAGTGTGTTTTTTTTTGTGAAACGCAAGTAGAGACAGACGGACCAACAGACAATAATACATACTTGACTGAGGTATGACTGAATTGACTTTTGGTAGGAGGTTTGAATTTGAAAAGGAAAAAAGGCGGTGATTGGCCACAGATAAACATATTATCGGCGCTCAGACGCGCATTTTTGCCATTCATCATAAGTTGTCCAGTAGTAGACACAGAAATAATTCAGTGGTGTATTTCCCAGAAGCTAATTGAAATATTTAGAGGGACGCCATACTAGAGCCAGCAGCTCAGCTGAGTTTTGCTAGCATATAACTGTGTTCTCTATTCATAATTCTGGTAAGACTGAAAGTATTTCTTTGTATATTTTAATATTTGTTTAATGTTTCGAGTGAATTGATACTGCCATATCAAAATCTATCCCTTATAACAAGTAAGGATTCGCTCTAGACCCCCCGCCCCAGTTCAGGGTCTAGAGACAAACAAAATACATAAACTCCAGCAAGGATTATGAAGGGCGGATCAAGTGTTGAGATCAGTGGAACATATCACCTATCCTATTCAATGGCACGAAGCTAATGAACATATTTCAGAATATGTAGTCTGGGGGAACTTATCCTATGTGAAACCAACTTGGTAAGATGTGCTGTATGGTCAGAGAGATCTGACCCCGTCTATGTGGTGTTGTTGTGTAGTGTTGAGTTTAGAAGTGGCTCAGGAGGTAGAGTTCTGACACATGACCAAATACTTTTATTTCAGAACTGTTAGTTTTTATTTGGCACCAAAGGGGTGTCAAATGCTGTGTTGAATAATACAAGAGTGGACCCGTGCACCGTGCAGTTACTATTTTGGCAGAGCAGCCTTATATTGCCCCCAAGCACGGAGAGGTGGGGCCACCAGATTCCAGCACCAGAACTACTCATTCAAGATACGTGAGCGTCTGGCCTGCTGGACATTCACCAACTTATTTTCTAACACACCAACTATATTCCCATCAATAAATGGACAATGTTTAGTCGCCATAGACAGGGAGTGATGAGGCCACCCCAACAGCACATCCATTAATCGTTCTCCCAGATAAATTACAACTATAAACAGTAGTAATATTAACTACTCTTGTAAAATACATATGTACACACCTTTCATTTATTATGCCATATATTCATGCATTTCATTCATAATTGCAAAACCTTTCATATGTTCTGACCAAAATAAAACCTTGGTTCAGAACAAATAAACTTAAAGAAAATTTACTATCAAAATTTTACACAGCTTGAGTTAGTTCAGTGTGTTATAACATTTTATTAATATTATTAGACTTAGTAAATATCTGTGTGTGTGTGTATGTAAACTACCACAACACATTACATATCAGTACCCTAGAATTTTAACGTAGCCACATTCATTAGTAAAAAAGATAGGTGTGAGGTCGTAGTGGTAGCAAGAAGGGCCTTCTGTAAATTCACAGCTACATTTATCTCAGGAGCCTTCACAGCTGACCTCATGCATATCACTAGGTAATATCACAATCATACAATACCATCAAATCCACTACAACAATTATTATTGGCCCAAGGCAAGGTGGGACATTGAGAATTTTGTAGAAAGATGTAGCATAGCACATGAGGGAACACCCACAAGTGGGAACATTGATCAGGACCTGGACACGCCACGGGGCAAACGTAGGCCTGACAATAGAAAGAATAATAAAGTGGACCAAGTGGAATGGGAAGCCCCTTTTCACGGACAAGCTTCAATTAACTGTTTTACAATGGCCACTATGCAGAGAGTGCAAAAAGATGTCTTACCCCAGGATAAGCCGAAATCCCCTCAATCGGACTTATGTAAACTGGAGGAAGAGGATGTAGAGAGGAAATCTCTCATCAAGAATTCTAAGTGGGGAGAAAGCCCCAAGAAAAGAATTGGTAGCGGTCGTTTTGTGCATGATAATTCTGGGAAGAAAAACCATCACTATAGCGCTTCGAATGGACGAGACCATACCGGTGCATGGACAAAGAGGTCCACAAAATTAAAGGTCCATATGTAACGCTGTTAAGAACGTGGACTGATGAAAAGGCAGAGGAAAATATTACATCCTCATACCAATATGCGAATGAGCTTACCACTCGTTTAAAAACTGGCTGGAAACTTGCCAATGAAAATTTGAGACAAGCCAGGAAAAAACATGCTGCCTATTACAACAGGAAAGCTAAAGACAGAGATTTGGCTGTGGGAGAGAAGGTACTGCTTCTTCTACCCGGTAGTCAGAATAAGTTACAAATTGGATAATAATAATAAATTCTTTAAGCACCAAACACGGCGCATAAGGCAGAAACCAGTGCTCTCCAGGTTGTTCGTTGTGACGCCACTCCTCTTAGCTCTTGCACATTATTTAGGCCCAACGTTCTTCCTTCTCTTATTATTGTTCTTCTGAGTGTTTCTTTTGGTCTTCCTTTTTTCCTCTTACCCTCAGGAACCCAAGTGAGCGCCTGTAGTGGTATTCTGTTGTTTTGCATTCGTAGGACATGACCGATATATGACCATCGTCTTTTCCTTATATAGTCAGAGACATATTTCTGCCTAGAGTCTTCTCTTATTTGTCGATTAGTCTTGAATTCTTTCCAACTGATGTTCATGAGTTTTCTAAGACATTTGTTCTCGAATGTATTCAGCTTGTTCTCCAATGATTTTGTTATTTTCCAACTCTCACAGCCGTATGTTAACACTGAGATAACATTTGAATTAAACAGACGAAGCTTGGTATGTATATTCAATGATCGTAATTTCCAAATGTTAGATAATCTATTGAAGGCGCTAGCTGCCAAAGCAATTCTAGTATGGATTTCTCTTGTTGTGTCACCATCCTGAGTCATTTTACTGCCTAAATAATTGAAACTTTCAACTTTCTGTTTTTTTTTTTTCCCCGTTCAAGATGATATCAAAGGTCTCGTTAGAAAAGTTCATAGCTTTAGTTTTAGAGGCATTTATTTGGAGACCTATTTTAACCGAGAGATGACACAAATTATTTATTGCTTCTTGGGATTGTCTTGGTGTTGAACTTAAGAATGCTACATCATCTGCGAAATCCAGGTCCCCCAGGAATTTTCCATTTGTCCATTTTATACCCAATTGTTCATTGTGGGTATAGTTTCTCATAACCCAATCAATAGCTATTCCAAAAAGTAGTGGTGACATAATACAGCCTTGTTTCACCCCTGTTTCTACTGTAAACCATTCTGTATTCCCTTTATTTGTTCTAACACAACATCTTGCATTGTCATATAGCGCTTTGATTATATTCACATATTTTGTTGGAAAACCATAGATTGTAAGTATCTTCCACAATGATGGGCGGTGTAGACTATCAAAGGCTTTTTGAAAATCGACGAAGGTGATAATAAGTGGCGATTGCCTTTCCACTGATTCTTCTATAATTGTTCTTAGTGTGAATATTTGATCAATACATGATCGTTTCGGCCTAAAACCCGCTTGTTCTTCTCTGATCTTTTCGTCAGCATGCAATTTAAGTCTTTCTAACATCATGCAACATAATAATTTTCCAGGTACTGATAATAGAGATATACCACGCCAGTTATTACAGTCTGATAGATCACCTTTCTTCGGTAACTTTACAATAATGCTGTCTTTCCATTGTTGTGGTGGTTGTTCTTCTCTCCATACTTCATTTATAATATCTAAAATTCTCAAGAGGTTGTTGTCATTAACTGCTTTAATCATTTCCCCTGAAATTTCGTCAACTCCAGCAGCTTTAAAATTTTTTAATCTTTTAACGGCTTGTTTGATCTCGTCCAGCGTGAATTCATCGCAAGTTATTGGCAAGGTGGTTGTGGGTGTTTCATTATTAAAATCAGGTGTTACTGTTGGTGGTGGTCTGTTTAGCACCTCCATGAAGTGCTCAGCCCATCTCTTCATTTGTTCTTTTTCTGTTGGTATTGAATTCCCTAATTTACCTTTAACAGGTGTTTCCATAGCAGTAGGCTGGTGACATAGTTGTTTTGTAATTTGATAAAGGCACCTACTATTACCAGTTCTTGCAGCATTTTCAGCTTCTACGGCCAGTTCATTGATGAAATGTCTTTTATCTCTTCGAGTTTTTGTCTTCACTTCCTTATTTAACAAGTTATAAGTTAGTTTGCAAGATTCAACTGCATTATGTGTACTTGCCGCTAGTAGTTTAAGTTTTGCTGTTTTCCTTTCTTGTATTTTATCCCAAGTATCTTCTCTCATCCATTTTTTCTTTTTATGTACTAGGTATCCGGTGGTCGCTACTGCTGCTTCTGTCATTGCTGTTCTCAGTTGTTCCCATTTAGTATCGATTGTCTTGGTGGTGATATCGTTGTCAATTTTGCCTAAAGCATCGAAATAGTTGTTCATTTTGACATTATATTCCTCCTTTATATCATTTGATTGCAGTCTGTGTACATCTATTCTTCTATTGTTATTCTGTTGGTATAACTTCTTCAGTTTAATTCTCAGTTTAGCTATGCAGAGGTTATGATCACTTCCGATCTCTGCATCTCTGTATGCTCTGACGTCTTCTGTTTCGGTAACAATAGCTTGTTTTACGATAGTGAATTGTTAACTCACTGATCAACTTGGATGGCAAGGTCCATATACAGTTCTAGAGAAGGTGTCTAGAAACAACTATAAGATAGATAAGAAGGGGAAAGAAACAATCTATCATGTGAATCTCCTGAAGAAATATTTGGAAAAAGAAAATCAGGAAGAGACACACTTGTTGACCTTGTCCATTGCCATGGAGATGAAAAAGGAACCACTTTCATCATTTGAATATCCATTACACCCCTGTGAGACAGCGGCACAGGTGAAAATCAGTACGCATTTAACGAAAAATCAGAAAGAGAGAGTGCAACAGGTTCTAGATAATCATACAGAGGTGTTAACGGACCGACCGGGGCATACAAACTTATTGGAATATTATATGAAACTGATAGACTCCACACCTGTCTGTATGAAACCCTATTCGATTCCTTTTGCTAAGGAGAGAGCTTTGAAGGAAGAGATAGACTATTTGTTGAAGGAAGGAATTATTTCACACAGTGAATCTTCGTATAGTTCCAGTGTGGTGCTCTTAAGGAAACCCTCTGGGGAACATAGACTCTGTATAGATTACAGGAGACTGAATGCTATCACAGAAGGACAGGTGGATCCATTGCCGGATACAAATCAGTTGTTTGCCAGGCTAAATAAAGCTAAATATTTCTCAAAAGGAGATCTGAGTAAAGGATACTATCAGATTCCAGTAAAGCCTGAGGTTAGACCGTACCTAGCTTTTAGTACCTCAGAGGGACACTATGAGTTTAACAGATTGCCATTTGGATTGAAGAATGCGCCTAGTGTCTTCTCTAGAATGATTTGAAAATTGTTGGATCCTCTCAATAACCCATGCATCATAAATTTCATGGATGATATCCTTATAGCAACAGAAACATTTGAGGAACACATTGACTCTCTGAACATGCTGTTTAATCGACTTAGAGAAGCGAATTTAACAGCCCGACCAACCAAATGTTGCGTTGGATGTAAAGAATTAGAATTCTTGGGACACACAGTCCATCAAGGAAACATGACCCCTGACCCCAAGAATTTAGAGAAACTAAAGAAAGCCCCGACACCACAAACCAAGAAAGACGTGAGATCCTTTGTCTCATTATGTGGTTTCTACCAAAAGTATATCAAAAACTTTAATTCCATATGTGCACCGTTAACTGATTTGACACGTAAAGGAAATCCAGATCGAATTACATGGACACCAGAATGTGAATTGGCTTATCAGGAATTGAAGGAAAAGCTCACAAGCAAACCTATTTTGAAATTACCTGACTTAAGTCAAGAATTCATTGTCAGAACGGATGCCAGTAATATAGGGCTAAGCGCGACCCTGTTACAGAAATCAGATGCATTGGATGGGGAATTAAGCCCAGTGGCATATGCTAGCAGAAAGTTGAATAAAGCTGAAACCAACTACTCAACTAGCGAAAAAGAATGTCTTGCAGTAATATGGGCGATAAAGAAATTCAATATTTATCTGTATGGGAAGGCATTTAAGTTGCAGACGGATCACAAACCCTTGTCGTTTCTAGCGCAGGCTAGGCATGAAAATTCTAGGTTACTCAGATGGTCATTACTGATGCAGCCATTTGAGTTTAGAAGAGTATATATCTGGTAAGACAAATCTGGGAGCGGCCAATAAAAGGGAAAGAAGAATGGTAAAGAACAGTGCTGTCACAATGACTGTTCTCGAGATCCCCCTTTTTCTACTTCGTCTGAAAATTGTAACGCTTTCACGTTTGATAGTAAAGCCTATAGCAGCATACACGCGTTTCCACAAAACAATAAAACGTGTACTGCATTTCTAAGAAAACCTTGAGATACGCAAGCTGATTAATGACCTAAATTAATACTAGCATTAATTTCATTTTATACACTGCGTAATGAAAAGACAGATGGAATTAGGATAGAGAGAGGGAGGGCTGAAAGCAGGAACGCCGGCAACACTAACACGCGTCTCGCGATATACAATTAATGCCACCCCAACGCGAAAGGCATGAAGCACTAGCTTTTTTTTTTTCAAATAGACAGTGATAAAAAACACTACCCATACGAGAGTTAGGTTTAAAAACCTGTAAAATGCTTATTGGGAAACATGACATTCTACTGTTTTATGTCTAAACTCCTGACATTAGTCTGACAGTACAGCAGACACCATAAAGTTTGGAAGTGAGGAGGTGGTAACAGCACGACTATCCTAGAAGAAAATACATATTTTGAACGCCGCCACTTAGCTCCCTTAAAACTTATATATTTGGGTTCCTTAGGACTTGGTGACAAAGAATATGTTAAGTGTTACGCAAATAGTCTAGGAATTAACAAATTATAGCCAAAAGAAAATAGTGAGGGTGTCAGACAACACCAAATAATAATCGCACAGTGGCATGTTTTGAAACCACCATTTTACGGGAAAATAGGCCACCATGTTAAATCCTATTTGATTGGATAGAAGTAAATGTAAGGCGAAACACGATTAGTCGGACTACAAATACTAATTTTTTGTTGTTAGGGGAAACGGTAGTAGGGGTACTTTTTTTGAAAAGCTGTGTAAACATGGCCCGATTGGTTAGACCCGCCAATATAGTCAATTAGGAGCGTCAGTTCAGTGCCACATTTTAAAATAAACTTACTCAGAAACAGTGCGTTGAGAACCAGCATATATTTTTTCTAAATAAAAGCCTGGGACAGCGGCAGATCGGATTTTATGCCATATTCATCGCCAGTCAACGTATTTGTGTATTATTTCCATGAATTGTGGTAAGCTTGACATATTTGATATCTTTTTAATGAAAATTGAATGTAAATTGATAATTTATGTCTGTATATGTGCGTGGTTCAGTAGCAAACATGAGGCTAAGCCTAGATACTGCTCCAACCTGAACAGAACGTGTCGGAGAAAAGACAACTGCATGGAATTGCCAAACAGTACACTGACACCTATCTTATTGACTAGAAAGAACTAATGCTGGAATTGCAGAGGCGTAGTAACCATTAGGGAGGAGTATACTGGTGTAAATTGTTTTAGATGAAGCTGGCAGTTGGCCTACCGCTCTGAACTCAGTGTTTGTTATGTATTGTGTTCAGTCTGGAAATAGATTATAAATTAGTTCTGAAATAGGAGGTACAACCTTCTTGTTTCAGGGACCGTGGTCCTAAGTTATTGAAGCAGCACCTGGTCTGAGTTTTGCTGAATCCAGAGGCTGACAGCATACTCCTTGGTCCAGATAGCGACCAGTGAGGTGTCTCCAGAACACAGTGAAGCAATCGAGCAGAGGAGTCTTTTCCTGCCGCCATCACGAAAGATAAGCTTCTGTGGCCAGAGCAGCTCAACATTATGTGCCCCCCCCCCCCCCCCCCCTCAAAAATTGACATTATATTAAACACAGAGGGACAATAAATTGTTTCAAATGACAGGAACTGTGAACTTTTCCCAATACTATTTCCACGATAATCAAACACTTGAAGTCATGATGACAAACAACAATCTAGCTTGAAAACCAAAACCAGTATTACCTCATAGTACTACTTCACAACCTACACACATAGGATAATACTAATAAGCTATGTCAATACAAAGATCATATTTATAAACTGTGTATATACTACTTGTAATTACATTTGATTGTGATTCCTGGTTCACTGTGTAGTTGAATCAGGATATCTATTATTGAAAGGAATTAATACATATATTTTTAAACTTAAACACTTGACTCATTTAAGATAGTCTTATAGAGTGTTATATGTGTGTGAGTGTCATAGTGTTGTAAAGTGTTGTGGAATAAATTAAATTGTTTATCTGTCTGTTGTTGTTGTGACTTACACTTCATCATTTTCATAACCCTAGACATTCAACGTAGTCATCACAATATTCCAGAATAATTCTGACTGAGGTATAAATGTGGTAGCAAGTAAGGTCATCTGTAATACACCACACTTATTAGATACAGATACCTTCACAGCTGATCTCAGTCAGTACACTAAGTCCCCTATAAATATTAATATCATCCCACTTTACCACACCCAGTGAGGGAACCCATCACACTAGGAGAACTACAGAACGATATTTCCAACCTTAAGTTTCAAAAGTCACCCGGCCCAGACTAAATCAGCAACGAAATGTTAGTAAATCTGAGCTCAGCAGCAAAGACAAAACTGCTTGAGATATTCAACCACAGCTGGTTGAAAGGAACGATACCCCAAGTATGGAGAGAAGCCATCACAATACCCATACTAAAGAAAGGGAAATGTATTTGTTTGTTTGTTTGTTTGTTTGAATCCCTGGGCGCGAGTTATTCACTCTTTTGCCCTTTAGGGGACGAGTTATTTACTCGTTCATACCCTTGAGCCAGACCGCCTGGGGAGGCGGTGGCGCAGCCACCGCCGCCCTTCTGCACATGGTCCGTGTTGCCACACGGCCGGGAAGCCACCCATCGTGACACCAGGCGATGGTACCGCAACCCGCCGTGCATCCCACACGGTATCAGACGATTAGGGGGTGTGTTTTGGGCTTTCTTTCAACCCCAGGGAGCATCCTAGACTCGAGACAGGGTACACCAGGCCCACTTTGGCGTGTGTGTAATGTACTGCCTCAAGGTTTGATAACTCTCTACCCTGCAAAGGGGGTTATACCTCCGAGGACAGTGATGACTGGCAGAGAGGCCAGTCACCAGTGGGCTTTGTTGCAACCCCAGGGAACCTCTTGTCGGGTGGCGAGAGTGCAATGCCACGAGAAAAGTGGTTCTCTACCCTGCAAAGGGGGTTATATCTCCGAGACAAGACGTATCGAGGGATCGGCACAGCCAGCGCCGAGCCTCTACCACTGCCGAACTGCATTACCAAGAAGAAACAAGCTCCGGCCCATCTGAACTGGGAGGACCCGGACCCGGGACCAAACAGTCTCGATAGATCACGGCTCTGTTCATCAATGGCGTAGCAGCGACCGAGCCTCAACCACTGTCAAATGACGTTATCGGACACAGACACATATCACTGCCTCTCCTTTACTGGGAAGACCCGAAAGCCGGGACCACACACAGTCTTGAGAGGACAAAGATCGCTTGCAACGAAGGGAAATGTAAGACCAAGGCTGCAAGTTACCGGCCAATCAGTCTCAGAAGCTGTGTTGGGAAGACTATGGAGCGAATAGTCAACCACAGATTGAAATGGTATTTAGAGTCTGAGCAGATCCTGGTGCCGGAACAAGCTGGATTTAGAGAATGCTACAGTATAGAAGACCAAGTTACTTACTTGTCTCAAGCAATAGAAGATGCCTTCCAGGAGAAGAAAAAGGTCCTAACGATCTGGGTCGACTTCAAGCAGGCCTTTGACAAGGTGTAGAAAGATGGCCTTATTGCAAAACTTAGGAGAAGTGGAATCCAAGGCAACATGATGAAATGGATCCAGTCATACTTGCATAACAGGAGAACTAGAGTCACTCTTGACGGTCTGCAGAGCAGAAAAGTGTTGCTCCATCAGGGGGTACCTCAAGGAGGAGTAATTTCCCCAACACTCTTCCTTGTTTACATCAATGACCTGGTGAAAGATCTCCCCGCAGGAGTGAAAGCTGCCTTATATGCAGATGACCTAGTACTCTGGTGCGCTGATGAAAACGTCACCACAGCAAATTATAGAATGCAGCGGGCAGCAGACATGCTAATGTCATGGGCAGAGAAATGGCTTATCACAATAAACACAGACAAAACCTCCACAACACTGTTCTCCCTCGCCCCCAAGGACAAAGCAGCTAACATACACCTAGGGACAACCGTGATCAAGGAAGAAAGCTACCCCACCTATCTTGGGGTGACATTTGACCAAAGGCTTACATGGAATAAGCATATTGAAAATGCAGAAGGAAAGGCCCGAAGACGACTAGGCATACTCAGAAAATTAGCAGGTACCAACTGGGGAGCAAATGAACGAAATCTAAAGAAGATTTATAATGGAGTAATAAGACCACAACATGACAAGGTTGAATGTGATCTGGAAAAGTAACATCAGTTTTCCTGTGAAGATCAAATTATACAAATCACTTGTATTATCTATTCTCTTGTATGGGTGTGAGGGCTGGACACTCACTGCAGATACGGAGCGAAGGATTCAGGCTTTCGAGCATAAATGTTATAGAAGAATTTTGCGCATTTGCTATAAAGAGCACAAAACAAATGTCTATGTTAGAGAGAAGATAAACACCTATGCAGGCCACCAAGAACCACTTTTGTGAATAGTGAAACGTCGAAAGCTTGCCTGGTTTGGGCATGTAACTCGTCATGACTCCCTTTCGAAAACGATCCTCCAGGGAACAGTCGAAGGTAAACGGAAAAGAGGAAGGCAAAGAAAATCCTGGGCTGATAACATCAAAGAATGGGCAGGAGACGGTTTCTCCACACTTGTACGCATTGCTGAGAATAGAGAGCAGTGGAGGACCCTGTCTGCTGATGCTTCCACCATGGCACCCCTACGACCCATGACGGGTTATGGGTTGAGATGAGATGAATAAGACCACACTTAGAGTTTAGTTCAGCAGCATTGTCATCAGCTGCTAACTCACATCTGCAGTCTTTGGACAAGGTGCAAAATCAAGCTCTCAGGCTCATTACAGGAGCCATGAAAACTACACCAATATCAGAGATGCAGAAGGTTGGTGGATTACAGACATTGTCCCATAGAAGAGACACAAAAACCATGATCCAGATGGAAAAGTACAACAGTATGCCAACGCACCCAATGAAGGCAAGACTAGATGATCTGGCATTGGGACGTCTAAAGCGTAGCAGCTTTGTGCATCGGGGAAAAAGACTTAAAAGACAGCATCAAGAAGACCTATCCATGAAGACAACACCACTGAAGCCCACCCTATACCCTGTACCATGGGAGCAGGCCAGCAATGCCCTCCAAAGTAATACATCAGTCAGTGGTCTCACAAGTGGATGTGAGTATAATGATCTGCAAAAACGAACTGCTACATTGAGTATGATCCAAGAAAGCTATCCCGATCAATCATGGATACATGCCTATACAGATGGATCAGCAACTAATGCTGTTAGGAATGGAGGTGCCGGTATCTTTATCTCATATCCTGACAACCACTATGAGACTAGGCACATTCCCACTGGTAAATTCTGTTCCAACTATACAGCTGAGGTTCAAGCTCTAGAGCAAGCTGCAAATATGATTTATAACACCAACTCTGACTGCCACCAGGTAGTCATCCTCACAGATGCACTGTCTGTCCTGCAAGCTCTCAAGGGTGGTAAACTCCCGCATCTGAGAAATGAACTAAACAAGGTAGCTGCCAAAAAGAGAACCATACTTCAGTGGGTACCATCTCATTGTGGTGTACCCGGAAATGAAAAGGCAGATAAACTTGCAAAAAAGGGAGGAGAATGTGAACAAGAAGATAATGAAGTCACATACTTTGAGAAAAAGAGAGCTATCCAGACTATCAGAAGAGAACAGAACCAACCCAAAGACGACTATCACACTCTCGACCGGCAGGGACCGATAACTATTTTTCGCCTCAGGACAGGGCATAACATACTGAATAAACACATGCACAAGCTACGATTGTCTGCTTCACCACTGTGCACATGTGGATTAAACGAACAAACTGCTGAGCATGTTCTACAGGATTGTCCTCTGTATGACCAGTTAAGAAAGATATACTGGCCCAATGACTCAACACTAAACTCAAAGCTATATGGAGCTAAAGAGGAACTTCAAATAACAGTCGAATTCATCATGAGAACTCGTCTGACGGTGTAAACATCAAAGATGCGATCGCAAGAAGAAGAAGAAGAAGGCGGATTCTATAGCCATTTATTTTACATGACGAGGTTGCCGCGAAGCGTAATGAGGAGCTGGAGTTTGTATTCTTGGGTCAACTGTGTCGCATTAGCTGATGTGAGCCTGTGCCGTTGTTGTAATTCTGTGATGTTATTTATCTATCTGCCTCTTGATCTTACCCGTTCTCTGAAAACATATCTTCTTCTGTTGTAGGCGCAAAGTGGCAGTTTATCGGGCTCCATTCTATTGAGATGGCTAAACCACTTAATTTTCTATCTTTCTATGTATTTCATGCGGATTTCAACAATCTTTTCTAATGTCATCATTTCTGATTATGTCTCTACTGGTAACATTAATGGCTTTTCCAAAGCATCTCACCTCACAAGATGGGATTTTCATCTCGTGTGGTTTAGTTAGGGACCATGTGTGACACTGATAGTAACATCAGTGAAAATCTACTTTGTATGAAGTCATTTTGAAAAAAAAAGTTATTTTAGTTCTATGAGTAACAAGAACGCATGACAGTGGTTTAAATTTCACTCTTTTTATGAAAAAAATAACTTCACCCAACACTCACACACCACAAGAGGTGACCTCGCTTGCTACAAAAATATCCTGGCGAAAAAGCGCAAAACTAGAGTAGCGACTTTTCAGTGGGGGCTGATAGCGGTGCACGCCTAGTATTTATGACTAAGAATAATAGTGAGACCGCCCACATGTCATTAAGAAAGTACGATCATTGACCGATTACGCGATCATGGATCACCTTGACCACATTGTCTAATCCGACACAACCTTTAAAGAGCAAACTGTCTAGATCTTTCATACGAGTATCACTTGTCGCATGCAAGTAGGGATGATAGCTAACATTGCATTTAGAGGGAATTTGTGTGTGTGTGTCCTTGGAAATTCACTGGTCAAAGGTTGGTATGAACTTGTTTTCTCTAACAGTTTTACTTTGCATATTTCAGCATTTTCCAACTAACTTCATTAATTATTTCATCAGGTTTAGCTATTTTAGATATTAGATAATATTAACTTTGTACTATCGCAGTACGACAGAGTACTGAGACACACTATAACGCTGCCATTTAGCTTAAACATACGTATACTGCCGCTGCCGACAGCCACGAACATTACAGGTACAGTGCAGACACATTGCACCCTGTTATTCCACTCTGAATTTCTGAAGACAAAAAAATCGGATGGTACATAAATAATTAAACACACACCCACGCATGTGCAATTTCGCAGAAAACACGGGGGGGGGGGGGGGGGGGGGGGGGGGGGAGAGGTGCCTGTAACGGGTTGGTTTATGTCGTGTGTAGAAGCAAGGGGTAAGTCTTCTGAGAGGTCCCTTCCCGTATTAATTATGAACTCACCACAGCATACCCTGATGCCGGTGACAGTTTTATGATAAGCCTTAAACACACTTCTGGACTCCAGCAGTAAAGACTCTGTAAAGGCCAGTTTGGACTTGAAGACAATATGTAGTTTTATTTTCACATCACAGGCTCCATTATTAATGCATCCAATATAAATGTCCGACAATGGCATAACCTAGCCAGTCTTGAACGTCGCTATTCCGTCTTCTAGTGACAAGATGTCCTCAACATTTTGTTGCATAATTTATTTCACATTTCTCTCTCACGAACATCAGCATACAGCATACATCTGTAATAATCAATATCTAGCATCGACCCAATGAAGCATATGGGCGATCTAGTAGTAGAAATACTTTAGGACTCTGTCGAAATAACGCATGCAGGAGCCGGACCAAATATGCGTCCGAACACCTTGAAGAACACCGAGGAATGGCCTCAAAGTATCGTGCCACTTCTGCAAAGTGAGACCGGCTTAACGTCTGCAATATCTGACCAAAAGACAATGACGTACTTCCGGGTAACCCAGGAAACGGTACATTAACAAACATGGTCTATAAACAAGCCTTATCGATATCAATCGATATGTTATGATTTAACTCATAACAGTGCCAAAGGAAAGATCCACCCCGATTACCAAATGCTTTAGGTCCGCCTCTGGTCGGGTGGCTTTGTCCCGGTGTGTCCGCACATGTGTTAAGATTTCAGATTTTTTGTTTTGTTTTTATTCTGAGGGTTTTGCCTTCTTGTGGCGAGACGCGTTCCTATCAACCTAAACTTAAATCCTTTGATGATATCGGAGCAGTTTGCCATTCAAAAATAGGTGAACTCTGTTAACTGAAGCATAGTGAGTGGTTAGAGTACTGGCCTCTCGTGGTAAAGGTACCGGGTTTGAAATACGGTGGCGTCACGCTCCAGACTACCAAGATGTAAATGAACACCTGACTCTGATCCTGAAGTTAAAGAAGGTATAGGTACCAAGTAATGGAATTGATAACTGTTGCGTGTGCAAATGTGTGTAGATAACGACGTATCGTAGAAGTGTTAATAGTAAGCCAAGTAAACATCTAGGCGGGCACAACGCCAACAGCATAACTTAAATAAATTGAGCCACTCTTGTGTAGATGAAAACTTTGAATATTTATTGACAAACAGGCCCCATTTCATGATGTATTGATATCTGATTGACGAATTATATATTAGCAGGCACCATGATTTGAAACACTTGAATATGCTATCACAGTCTATCAGTCTAAGTCCGCTACTCTGCCGAATATGGCGTCATCGCTCAAACATGCGATATATAATTATTCATAGATACTTTCCTTGTAAGCACACACACTGGCGGACATAGAATATCATGAAGAAAATACACATCCAACACAGCCATACCGGTTGAAGACACTTCTCACCCGTCCACTCACTGCCAAACATCACCCAACACTCCCCCATTGTCGTAATTTTTATCTGAGAGGGTGCTGATGGATATTGATCCCTTTAGAGTGTAGAGGAATATTGAAGGCTCTGTGAGAATAAGGATTTAGGAGAATGAGGTAGTAGATTCACAAGCGCTGGGAAGAGCAAGGACAGTCTCTTATTACGACAATATCTGTTTCTCACAGACTATTCCTATCTCTCTTCTGAACAAACAATTGTTTGTCAGTTCCAGTCGCTCAGGCGCACTCACCGATTTGGTGATTCTGTCGCACAACGTACGTGAATACAGCCTACAAGGATGGAAATGTTTGGAGTTTTGGGCCAGCCGACAACCAACACCAATAAAGATTAATACCTTTATTATCATAAAGCAGTCACAAATAATTATACATTTACAATCAAAATCAAAGGTTACAGAATACAAATATGATAAGGGAAGAGGGGGGTTTTGAGGAGAAATATCCCATCCACCGTTTCCCGTTTATATTTACTAACAGACAAGACCCGGTCCAAAAGACAAGAAAGGGGGGGGGGGGGGGAATATCAGAGATAGGCAATTTAACCCACTGGTAAATTTATTACTCTGAGGCAAGGGGTTACAGTAAAAAGGGGGGGGGGGGTGTAGAGGAAAAGCTAGGGTTCTCAAATGTCTCCCTTTAATCATACAAATTTTACGGGAGGGGGGAATGAACACAGTTACACAATCCCGCTAGGAGAAATCCCGTACAAGGAATATAATGCACCTTAATACTAGGTCGAAATAATTAAAAGGGTAAAGAAAAGATTAAATCTCCTTTCATTCCAAAAAACACACTAGGGCTGGCCATCCCACAGACACACACGCAGACTTACCAAAATGGTGAATTCTGTCACTCTAGGAATTATTTACCACAGCAGCTAATACCGTGGAATAATGGACTGGTCCTCTTATTTCTTCCGTGTCAGGCCCCAGATTTAACGAGGTAACAAATAGTCTCAAAAAATCGCCAGACGGTGAAGCGTAAAGGCTACTGTTGGTTTAGATAAAGTTCCTAATGAATGGCACAGTCATTTGGCTAGGCGTGAGGTATGCTGTGGTTCCTAAAATTGGCACAGCTGGTGGAGATAACTTTCTTTTTCCGTAATGTCACAAGTTAAAAAAACACTGAGGTAAGTTCTTCTTCGGGGGGGGGGGGGGGGGGGGGGGGAAAATCCACTGAATATACTTGACAGACAGTGTTCAGGTAGATCTATGTTTTTTTTTCTTCACAAATAGGGCAGTGAATAAAATATGTTCTGCTTCCAGTTTACTTTAAGGACTAGCCTATATGAACTAGTATTTTAAAAGTGTTTCTTGGGTGGCTTTATTCTCAGTTAAATTCAGAGGAGCGGGGCCCATTACAGGTCGCCACAAGTTTAGCTTTAAAAAGGTTCATATGTTACTGGAGTTATCGAATTGAGTTGGCAGAACTCTGTATATAATTAATAATTGCTGGGATGCAGGTTGAATGATCGTTCTGAATGAAAGATAATCAAAACAAGAAAAGCATTACAAATCATATTATAATCTGACACGCGATAAATTACAGTTAGCCTATTTTCTTTATTAGCGTCGTCAATTAACAAATCAGGAAAACTCCCCGTGAGTTAAAATAATTAAAAGCGCATCTATCTATACAGAACTAAACTGGATTTACTGGTTATAATTCCTTTTAACGTCTGCAAAATTAATTTACGCGTCAAGTGTATTAGGAAATACTTTTAGCTGTAACATTAGTTTGCACTAGAACTTTGAAAATGGGTTTATTTAATAAGGTTAAATTTACACCACAATCCAATGAAATAAATTGAAATAACTAGACCACTGATCACTCGAAGCTAATGTATAAAATACCGTCTTCTTCTCTTCTTCTCTTCTTCCGTCCTTAGCCACCGACCGTCAAAGCAGTCAGTGGCCATTACGCCTAGTGGCGTCTTAGGGCAACAGCAGATAGGTTTTCTTTGCCATTGTTTCCCATCACGCCTATTGGCGTCTTTAGGGCAACGGCAAATCAATCCATTTGCTGTTGTTTCCGTAATCGAAGTGACTGGCAAACGGGTGATCAGCCCGTTGGTAAATTACCGTCTGCGCAGAAAGAATACACTCCAATAGTCAACGAAGGTAGATGAAATCTAGCAGGAATCCGACTATGCTAGTGAAACTAGGATTCTGTCAGAACGAACGATAAAATGCAGTTTTCGGAGTTCTTTATTTATACTTCTCAAATGTAACTTAAATAGGACGTGTTAGGTTTTCACCCTTTTCTTGAAGTCGAGCAGAATCCGAGGTACCTCGCCGTTGTGTTAACCGCTGCGATTCCTCCGTTTCCCCCGGTCTACCGATTTTCTTCGTCTCAGGCTGCTCGCATGAGAGTGCGAAAAATATCTCGAGAAGCTAACTACGTTAGCTGGGAGTTCCCTGATTTCTTTAGATCGTATACCGCCCCACGTTGAATTCTGAAGATCAGCCTGGCTTTGATGGTACCGCTGTTCTGAGAGCTTTGGCAACTCCCACCAGGCGGGGTGACAGCCAGGTAAGAAATTGAACTGCTGTTAATTGCTCTAGAAACAGGAGTGTGTCTCTGGCCACGTCCTCTTTTGGGCCGGCGTTAAGGAAAAGATTGCTATAAATCGTTCTCAGAGATGGTTGAGGGCGTGATTTAACCTCCCATCAAAGGCCATGCGATCTCAAAAGTTCACAGAAGATAGCAGGCTACATATTAATGATCCAGCGTGTAAAGTTCTCGTGGAAATGCTGCATGCAGGTTAAAGTTACAACAGATGATCAGGGGTTCTAAAGTTATGAGAGGCCAATATTCTGTTGTCATCCATCGGGTCAGGGAAATTCATTTGTCATATTTAGACGTACGTCACACCCATTCACGACCTGCATTCTTCCCACGGACTTACCCAAATCACACACAATCATAAAACCCACCATAAACTCAGTTCACAACATCTGTTCCCACGACACTCTAATTGAACACCACAGCGTTTCAAAATAATGAAAACATTGAGGTGCACAAAAAGAGGTGTAATAGTCACCCACCTAGTTTAGAGAAATCTCAACACTTCACTCCCCTGCGACAGTACCTGTTATGGGACTAACTTTACCTTTTATCTTCCATCAACTAGCACGAAGAAGCCACGAAAAGGACGACCATCTTCCATCAACTAGCACGAAGAAGCCACGAAAAGGACGACCATCTTCCATCAACTAGCACGAAGAAGCCACGAAAAGGACGACCATCTTCCATCAACTAGCAAGAAGAAGCCACGAAAAGGACGACCATCTTCCATCAACTAGCACAAAGAAGCCACGAAAAGGACGACCATCTTCCATCAACTAGCACGAAGAAGCCACGAAAAGGACGACCATCTTCCATCAACTAGCACGAAGAAGCCACGAAAAAAGCGACCATCTTCCATCAACTAGCACGAAGAAACCACGAAAAGGACGACCATCTTCCACCAACTAGCACGAAGAAGCCACGAAAAGGACGACCATCTTCCATCAACTAGCACGAAGAAGCCACGAAAAGGACGACCATCTTCCATCAACTAGCACGAAGAAGCCACGAAAAAGACGACCATCTTCCATCAACTAGCACGAAGAAGCCACGAAAAGGACGACCATCTTCCAACAACTAGCACGAAGAAGCCACGAAAAGGACGACCATCTTCCATCAACTTGCACGAAGAAACCACGAAAAGGACGATCATCTTCCATCAGCTAGCATGAAAAAGTTTAGCCCTGAATAGGACTGCTAGCTCGTTCAAGCGTTGATAGATACTAATTCATGAAAAGGACTAATAATATCTATCTGCTGGCATGATGAAGTCATGAAAAGGACTTGTCTTGAAAAAAGACAGCAAGCTACGCCAACCAGTGGCGTAACCACAATGTAAGGGCCCCCACCCCGAGTGCTGTTTAAATGTGGCCCTTCTTAAATAATGGTCTAAACACTAATAATAATACAGTAGAACTCCATTTATCCGAACCCCAATTATCCGAACATCCAATTATCCGAACACTTTTTCCAGAAAAAAAAATCAAGCGCTACCAGTCACGTTAGACTACATTTCTGAATCTTTTGATGCGGCAAGCTTCAAATGTGTGCGAACAATTTGTAGAGGATGGGATGGGCTAATGGTCAGTCGCTTACGTACAGGAAGTCAGTTAGATCATAAAGTCAGTTAATATCTGGTTTACCAATCCAGTGTTCGTGTGCGTTCTAGGCAGAACACTGGCTAAACAGACAGTTCAACTTAAAATAATTGTGTCTGCTACTACAGCAGAATAATTTTGGTGTACAAGTATTTCTCTGTGCGATATGGCACCTTCCAGTAGGCCTAATGCATATAAAAGGAATCGCAATGTTTTGTCAATTGAAACGAAAACAGAAATTATTAAGAGACTAGAAAAAGGTGAAACTGTGTCTTCACTTGCGAGGATTTTCGATGTTGGGAAAGCTACCGTCTCTGTCATCAAAAGTAACAAGGATAAAATTATGAGTTTTGCATCGAAATTGGATAGTGAAAATGGGTCGAAGAAACGTAAAACCATGAGAAGTGCGAAAGATTTGAAATTGGAAGAGGCTTTATATATATGGTTTGTGCAAAGAAGAAGCAAAGGGGAACCTATCTCTGGCTCTCTATTGTGTGAAAAGGCACTTCAGTTCAACAATCAACTTGACGGTCCTCCGGACTTTAAGGCTAGCCAGGGATGGTTAAGAAACGTTAAATCTCGTCATGGCATACGAGAATTGGAGATTCAAGGGGAATCTTTATCTAGCGATGCAACTGCAGCTGAAAATTTTAAAGAAACATTCTTGTCTTTTGTGGAAGAAGAAGGTTATTCACTCGATGATGTGTATAATGCCGATGAGACTGGCTTATACTGGAAATCATTGCCTCAAAAATCACTTGCATCTCAGCGCGAAGCAGCTGCCCCTAGGTTTAAAAAGTGCAAAGAGAGAGTAACAATTTTGGTATCCGCGAATGCCAGTGGAAGTCATCGTTTACCGGTGCTAATGATCGGCAAAGTCAAAAAACCACGTTGTTTAAAGAAAGTGACATGTCTCCCATTGTGCTACAAGACACAGAAGAGTGCTTGGATGAATAGTGAAATATTTCTTGATTGGTATACAAATCAGTTCATCCCAAATGTGAAGAGGTTGAGAGAACAAGAAAAGAAAACTGGAAAAGTAATTCTTCTACTGGACAATGCACCATCTCATCCAGAGACGGATACATTGAATGCAGTTGATGCACATTTTAAAGTAATTTTTCTGCCTCCCAATGTAACAGCACTGATTCAACCAATGGATCAGGGTGTTTTAGCAAAGCTTAAAAAGATGTACAAGAAGGAAGTCCTGTGTCGTTTATTGTTGGCTGAAGATGAAGAAAGTGTGGTGGCGTTTTCCAAAAAGCTTAATCTCAAAGACTACTGCTATAAGTTAGGTGATGCTTGGACCACCCTGTCACAAGATAATCTCAACAAGGCTTGGAATAGATTGCTTGGGAAAAAAGGAGGAAATGAAACTACTGCAGTGGACACAAATGATGATTGTATAAATGAAGTTGTGGAACTGTTTCAAGCAATGCCCGGATTTTCGGACTGTGACAAAGATGATGCACACATGTTGCTAGAAGATGATAATGATTCTGGTTTTCAGTTTTTGAATGACGAAGAAATTTTGTCTTTTGTGCAAGAAGAAAACCAAATACATGTAGTGACCGATGATGAAGACTCCTCAGAAGTACATGATGTACTTGTAGATTATGAAGAAAACCCAACACGTCGATCAAGTCCTGAAGATGCCTTTATAGCACTAAAAAGAGCGATGGCTTGGTACGAGCAAGAAGATGACAGCTGTCCTACACAGCTTCTGCTGTTGAAGAGAATGCGGGACTTAGCAGCCAAAAGGAGACTATCCAGTTTGGTGCAAAAGAGAATTCCTCATTATTTTAAATAGTGAGCTACATCTGTGCAAGTACATGTATACGTAAGTTGCGCCTGGTTTTGAATCATTTGTAATGTTATTTTGAAAACATTTCTCTTTTTAAAAAAAATAATTAATACAGGTAGTACATGCACTGCAGTGTAATGAAAGATTGTGGTGATACAGTGATCTAATACAGTGTGGGTATTATTATTACAGTTCAAGTAAATATGTTTTATAGTGTATTTTCCTTGTGATGGTTAATTATTTTTAGAAATATGTGTACATGTACTCGATACATTATGTAATCCAATTATCCGAACATTTGATTATCCGAACGATGCTCGGTCCCAATTAGTTCGGATAAATGGAGTTCTACTGTAATAATAATAATAGCCTTTTCAGTCATAACTGACTATGGGAATGCGCCCCTGAGGTGACAGCCCTTAGCTTCTTATTTTCCTAGAGTTCCTTTCGACGTTTTCTCCTCTTGTCACGGATTGCCTACCCTGCTTTGCAGTAGTGGTCCACTTATGGCCAAAACGCAAGCGTATCTAAAGTAGGTCGTCCATGGTATCTATCTTCGAGCAAGATTACTCTTGGCAGAGATGTAGATAGAAGGTGAATGGCGCTTCTACATTAAGGTAGCATTCACAAGATATTCCTAGAAGTCAAGAACAAAAGCTGATTATGGCTGAGCAATTTGTTAACTTATTATCTGGTCCGTCGCCTTTTGTGAAGGGTTTAAGCAATAGTTCTGGCCCGTTAAGTTCCCAGTTGGTGTAATCCAACGAATGCCCTCTTATACATAATGGCTCTCTCTAAATAAATATGTAATTGTGAACGGTGACTTGAGATTTGTTAAAGGAAAGTGAGTGCAGAAAAATGGTTTGGGAAAGTTGAATAGAGTTGGTAAAAGACTATTCGTCTTTGTTGAAGGGAAGTGATATGAGCAGAGGAGTGTTTTGGGGGAAGGGAGGAAACTCCGTGGATCCCTTTTGGGAGATGTAGTGGGTGTTTTAGGATTAAGCATATCATGTGAGTTCTAAATTATGGTGGGACAAATTTGCATATAATGTTTTAGTAATAAGATCAAAGAAGGTTGTATTGGGTTGTGAGTGTACTCAGCAAAGGGGGATAATTTAAAATTACGTCCCTTGTAAGTTTTTGGTGAGCGAGCAAGAAAAAAATACGCACGAGAAAAGCTTGGTAGGTGAACACATTTTAGGAGAGAACGAGAAAAATGTTAAATCGGGGGATTGATCAGTCTGATTTTGAACGCGCTCAGCGTAGGTTAGAAGTGGCTAGAAAATTAAGATTTGTGCAGTGGCGAGCGATGTTTTGATGGTTCATGACTCTGGCGAACAAGCCACTGGAAGTGGTTGGTTGCTGTGGTTACAGACTGGTATCAAATTGTTTTGCCGAACCTACAAGATGCTTAAAGGCCACTTTTAAAATAGTGACAGATGAAGGCAAGAAAGACGATGTCGCCATTTGCAAGTACATCAGAACAGGTATGTTAAATAAGATGAAGAGAAGATAGACAGTAGCTAAGGTCAGAGCAGGGAACTATGACTATTGATATAAATAAACAGCCCTGGTAGTTAGACCAGTTTTCTATAGTAATATACCTCAAACTAGTTCCACCAGACCTACGTGCCTCATCATGGGCTGCAAACAAAACCAGAGAACATAAATTCTTATACGAACTAGTAAAGCTGCATCAGACTATAGGTAAAAGGAATTAATAGACAGAGAGGAGACTTATCTCAAAGGTTGCTAAATGAGCATTTGTTTTGTATATTGTGAAAAAAGACCCGCCTCGATGGAAGGTTGGGCATGAGTCAATTTTTCGACGGATTTTGTTTTTGGATGGCTACTGTAAATAAACACCATCTTGTTATTCACTGCTGGTTGAGTGCAGTGCTTTACGATAGATGTTATCCATCCATCATCCGTATTTATCGTGTGATGTACTATCATCTAGAGTTATAGTACCATAACATCATCAACACCTAGCTGCCTACTGCTGGGTAGTGAGACGAGTCCACGCTATACAAACACTAAGTACAAACAGGAACCACACTATCACGGCCACATAATTGTTAAACAGTCTTGCTCATACGTTTGCTTTCATAATTCTAATGACTGAATAAACAATTATTTGTTTAGTTTAAAATAACATACAACAAATTTAATAGTCAATTAGTTCAACAAGTTAAAATAAGGATTAAATGGGGGTGGAAGGTAAATTAAATTTTTCCTCACAGAGGTTGGAGCGGGGGCGCTAACAATGTCCTTGTTTTGCTGTTGCCTGTGACAAAAAAAAATCTTTAACTCCAGATGAGTCCTGCAGTTGTGGTTCATCAATTCTGTGATGACGGAAGCCTTCTCCACACTCTCTTCCACTGTAGGCGGTTAAGTTGGATGCTTTTCCCTCACAATAGCGGCGCGAATACCACAAATCATCTGATGGCTTGTAACCACGAACTTTAGACAAATAGAAAGAAACAAATGCCTGCTAAATAAATTTGTTCGCCGCAGCTAACAGGCCCATTGTCATGCGCTCCACCCACCAATGTTAACCTCTCAGAAGAATTAAATTCCCGAGCAGATAGTGTAACTCTAGGAATATGATGAAAATTCGCCAATATCCTTCTGGGTGTTATTTAGGAAATTGCGTCTGGAATGCGTAAATAATGATTTGTCTGAATTACAATTAAAAAAGGTACATACATCTCACAAGATAATATGTTACACCTTAGGCACATGTGAAATAATCATGACTAGTTACTCATCACTACTCCCGTCAGAGACTGTGATCGCTCTGCTGTCGGGTTTCCCGCACGACTGGTCAGAAACAATCACCAGCTCTTGTAGTAGTGGTTCATGCATATCCTATTTTCATATATGGAAGTTGCCAGCCTTGTATATAACCACTTAGTAAGAAACCTGTAGAATTTACATTAGTAAATAAATTGTTTACACTTACCTCAAAATTTTGGGAATAAACAATCTCCTTGCACAGATTTAGACTGGACACAGCTCTGTATTAGATGCTTCGAAATCACTTTGGTCTGGAAATTAGAGTTAATTCCTCTGACGGCGGGTGTTCTGCGAAATCCTGGCCTGGGAAAACCTTTGTTGAATTCCTCTATGGCTATGGTCTGGGAAATTAGAGTTAATTCTTCTGACGGCGGATGTTCTGTGAAATCACCTGGGCCTGGGAAAACCTTTGTTAAATTCCTCTATGACTTGTGATCAAATTCCTAGGATTCCAGTCTTGTTAATTAAAGTCCTGGCCCTTTTAAGTTTCCAGTCTTGTATTAAAAATGCGGGTTTACTTGTGAAGTCCAAAGTTGCCCAATACTCGATCTGTTACTTAAAGTTGTGGAATTTCTAAGTCCAATGTCTCCTTTTTCTTTCTGGCTTTTAGGAGTCGCTGACATGACTTGTGCGCTGCAGTCTCTCTGTGTGATCTGTGTCTGTATTTTCATCACACTTTATTCTCAGACATAAATCCAGCAACCTGGGAGGATGAAGCTGCCGATCGCAGCAAGTGGCGATGCTCTATGCGGCGCCACCTCAGATTGAGCGAAAAGACGCTCTCACGGCAAGCAGAAGAGAGGTGTGACGATACGGTTGTGCGATCTCAAGTCCACTCCGGCAGGATTGCATTACATTCCCGTGCGGGTGATATTTTCATATTTTTCTCTACTTTGCTGACCTCTGCCTTAAAGGATGCCTGCATGTGACGTACGTCTAGTTCGACAAGTGAATTTTCCCTGATATGATGGATGATTAAAGGGACTTTTAGCTTTTCATAACATTAGAACCCCTGAACATTTGTTGTAACTTTTCGTTTCGCCAGAGCGAACCGATTCCACCGGGACTCATTTAGTATGCGGCACGAGATCAAAGACACTGAGACGATCCCCGAGCAGAGAAGCTAGTTTCTGGCAGGTAAGATGGACCTGAGCGGTCAGAAGAAAGACACTGGTGGAGATCTCAGGAAGGACGGGCGGCATGCTATCAAAGACAGTAGTGGCCCCTGAAACGATTTCGCATCTCGGTGTTAAGCACGGAACCGATCGCAGCCAGAGCGAACGTTGAAAGCTGACGCAAGCAGCGAGCGAAGATACGAGAGGCCAGGGGCGGTTTCCCTCTTTGGTCTGGCGGTCAGATCCCCAAAATCCTTCCGAGATCAAAAAAGCTGTCAAGTTTCTCATGTCCCACTCATCTTGTATTCCAATTGTAGATATACAGATCACGTAGAAATACACTTCATCACTCGCTGGCCAGAACTTGATAGAAGCACTAGCGATATTTGAAATCTTGCTAGATTATCCCATGGATTTTCATTTATATTTGCAGTGAATTCTATTTCTGTGCAAAACGGTAATATATATATTGTGTAAAGTGATCAGTGGTCTAGTTCATTCATTCTATTTCATTGGATTTTGTGTTAATTTAAACCTATTAAATTAAACCGTCTCAATAGTTCCAGTTGTAAATGTAATGATATACCTGCTATACTATTTCCAAAAAAAAAGATAATAGATGTTTAATGCTTAAATTAACTTTTAAAGTCGCGAAGGAATTTATAATTAATAAATTTAGTTAAGTCCTATATTTATAGATGTCTGATTTAACCCCTAGAACTCGCGCAGTGTTTATTAAATACATAATTAAATACGCGAGCATATATATAATAGTCTTAACGGGAAATTTATCGCGCGCTTAGAAGATTATTTGATTTTTAAAGTATGATTATGTTGTTATGGGTTTTCTATCTTTTTCTCTAGATTGATCACCTTTTGCAATCCCAGCAATAACGAAATCTTTCAGAGTTTCCATACTCGGTTCTTAAACTTCCAGACAGTTTGATGAGACATTTTTTTAAAGTAAATCTTGTGGTGGTCCGGTGCGGCCTAGCTAACATAATTACATGAAAGAAAGCCTACCCAAGATCATTTGATTATTATTATCAAATTAAATTACAATCTGTAAGATAAACTGGAAGATGAACAGTGCCAGTAGCGATAGTTTATATACTGCTCTATTGTGAGAGATTACCGATTTACCTGACTGTGACTGAGCCTAGTTTTTCCTCACTGGATTAAAAAAAAACTTTACCGGTCAGTTGCTGTCATCACGCAGTGAAGGAATATTGCCATCACCTCATTTTCACCCCTGTGTTGAACTGCGTCAGTGCCATCCCATAGACTCGTTTCTTTATAATGAAACACAAGAACTCTTAGAACTTCAAGTCCGGCGATAAGCGGGAATATTTGCTCTCAGTGAAACCTCGCATTATCTGGGGCGGGACATAGAAGGACTAGACAGTTGTCACACGTAAAGAGTTTAAGTACTGTGTATATCATGCTATGGATTGTCTGATGCTGAAATCGGTAAGTGTGTGGTGTATATGAGTGTGGATCCGCACAGTGTGCATGAATGACAGGAGATTTATTTTTTTGAAAAAACTATTTGTTAATTTGCCTACCGGGTAATACGTTTTTCTGTATACCCGGCATTGTTCCTTTAAGTGGGATAATTTGTTAACTCTGTTTCATCCCCCCCCTTTTTTTTTCTTTGCTTAGTAAAGGGAAGACACAATTGGGATAACAGTATTTTAGTCTACCACCATACCTATTGTTGTAACACCTCTTTCAGAGAAATTAACTTCATTGTTAGGTTACATTACCTATGTTCCTGATAACTATCTATCTGGGGACTGGGTTTACCTTTGTCTAATAAGCGGGAAGGGCTTAGTCGATACCAATCTTCTTTACCCCATCCTCACCTTGTTAATTGTATTTTCTGTACTTATGATAATTTTTTTTTATGAAAACCTGTTGGATGTTGTGATTGAGTTAAATGCTAATAAACAGCATAAACATACATAGTACTGTGTTGGACTACCAAGGCCCAAATCCCTCATATTTGTTTAAGATAGTTGTATCCACGTCGTCTGGGTGTCTGAAGCACCAAATCGGTGTGTGCGCAGATGTGTGTCTGGAAAACTATCAAATAATTGTTTGACCAGGAGAGTGGAAGAGAAGATTGAGAGAAACGATTTGTCGTAAATAAGTCTGTCTTTACTCTCCTCCAGCACTCTGTGGAGCATCATATTTAATCTCTATATTCCTATCACTGAGCTTTTTCACCATCATTCTACACTCTAAACCGGACTACTATTTCTAAGACTCTTTCTCTCAAAATAAATTTACGACACTGCATCAAAGCTGAAGAATTGGTGGTTTCTATAGCTATTTATCATCTTACACGATGAGATTGCCAGCTAATGCACAATCTCATATTAGTAGACTCTTACGACATGTTTGATGAAGCAGTAATCCTGTTCTTTATTCGTCTCTTCAGAGACCTCATGGAGCTATACGGGACTGTCAATAAAATTCTTCTTCTATTCTCGTTGTACTTGATGGGCCAAATCCTACTCGTACATTTCCAAATTATTCTAATTCATTTTTAAAGGCCACTTGTGTTTGCACAATGCAGAATTGCTTCCCGGTAGTACTAAGGGGATAACTCTTCATCTTCTTCCTTCATTTTCAGACGTCAGCTTGAAATACTGAAAGAAAGCAGCGGTACACCTGAGGTTGCTGGTATCTCCGTAGTTTTTTTTTCCATGAATGGTACTGGTGATGGCCATATACGCTTTCTCTGTTCCTCGTTGGTTAAGCAACTGTGAAGTAGATGTTCAGCAGTCATTTTATCAGTGCCACAGTTACACTGATCAGTAGTTCTTATTTTTAGCTTGTTGAATAGGTGTTGTTAATTTCTGCTGAGCTGGTAATAATCATCATTTTGTTTCTGTTGCCTAGATGCTTTGTCTCCTACTTGCTACTGTATCTGCGATAGATCAAACTATTAATGCTTTCATAGGCTATTCTTACCAACGGGCTGATCACCCGTTTGCCAGTCACTTCGATTACGGAAACAACAGCAAATGGATTGATTTGCCGTTGCCCTAAAGACGCCAATAGGCGTGATGGGAAACAATGGCAAAGAAAACCTATCTGCTGTTGCCCTAAGACGCCACTAGGCGTAATGGCCACTGA
Organism: Oreohelix idahoensis; assembly: GCA_024509875.1. Lineage (NCBI taxonomy): Eukaryota > Metazoa > Mollusca > Gastropoda > Stylommatophora > Oreohelicidae > Oreohelix > Oreohelix idahoensis. Next base: position 394,729 of record JAMPIV010012031.1, read on the forward strand.
CTGCTTTGACGGTCGGTGGCTAAGGACGGAAGAAGAAGAGAAGAAGGCTATTCTTGTTTCAAGTTGAGTTAGCTTTCCACCTTCCTTTGCCAACCTGTCAGCCTCTTCATTTCCGGGGATGTTGCAGTGAGATGGGATCCACTGTATCACAACTCTTTTGAATTGCTGGCATAGTTTGTGGAGTGTTTCTCTTAGGTCATCCAGATCGCCATTATTCTGACTCTTCAGCGTTGCAATTACAGACAGCTAATTTGCAAAGAGAGCTACTTGTCTCTCGGAACTTTCTTCTGTCATTAGGACTTCTGCTGCAGTTTTCCTGTGGCTAAAAAGATCGTGTCTGGAGGAACTAGAACAAACAGTAAGTTATTTTTAACTCTATCTAGCCCAGACATTCGTTACAGTTTTACAAAAGTACCTATATGGATGCCAGTTCCCCCACCCCCCCCCCCCCCCTTCCCAATGGGGCTGAAGGATATTTTGTAGTCTTGGAAGTCTTAAATGCAACAAATAAGTTGGTTGTATATCGCGTAAACTACGGGCAGCTGCGTGAAATCCCGGGGGTCTCTCAGGAGACAAAAACAGAATAAGACTAATGCACCCCAGGCATGTCGTACAAGGCATCTAATATGAGGTTGTGCTTGGGGCTGGCAATCACATTATGTAAAACAAATTACCACAGAAACAACCACTGCTGGAGCATGTGACCTCTTGGTGCAGACGTTCTGCAAAGGGACCAGCTACAGGAAAATGAATGAATGAATGAAACCGCGGGCATGAAAAACTCTGAGTAGAACCAAACGAGCATATCATGCAACTCTTGTGTGTACCGTATTACGGCACTTCCTGCATTTCGTCGCATAAAGAGTTAATAGTGTAAAAAAAAAAACTAATTTATTCGTTCGTAAAATGAGGACCAACTGTAACGCATTGTGTGACTAAGGCATTAGAAATTCTTGGCTTCCGCGCTTAGCCATCTCTCGTGTCATAGTGTAACGGTAAATCGTGCATTATCTGGGAAAAAATTGCATTATATAACTGGCTGTTTGTTTGTGTGTTCGTCTGGGTAGTTTGATCTGACCGATGATAAACATATCTTTGATCAGAAATCAGAGTCGTGCATTTAAGAGGGGGAAAAGGGTATGGGGAGACAATGTTATAAAGAAAAATTGATAGAGAAAAAGCGGTCGAAAAGGATGGATGGATGAGGAATACACTAAAATGAGATGTCGTTTCTGTAGCCTGCATGCATCTGTACAATACAGAATTGCATCCTGATATAATGAAAGGATATCTGCCTGTGGCTGACAAGAGCATGCCTGGAAGAAAGTGAACAAACAGTAGGGTATTTTTAATTCTTTTTGTCCCAGGCATTTGTTTTGTCAACGCACCAATATGGATGCCAGTTTTATTTCCAAATAGTACTTAAGAATATTGGGAAGTGTTAAAAAGGGTAAATATAGTCCAATACCAGTTACTACAGTAGGGAGTGAAGTGTTAGAGACTTCACTATACTAAGTCCAGCCTTAGGAAGAGGGGGCACCAGTTTCCTTCCTCGCTGACTTATGTCTTCCCTAACTCTAGAGCGGTTGTGTACCCATTACAGCTGGGTAGACTGGAGTGTGGCGCAACCAGGATTCGATCCCACAACCCGGGATCTTTGGGGCTAGAGGCAAGTGCTCTACCCGCTTAGCTAACCGGGCGCGCATTCTTAAAATACAAACACTAAGTTGGTTTAGTAACGAGTAAAGTGTACCATATCGTGGGGTGTAAAGAGTTAAACGTGTCAATGAAACTGTGTAATTAATTTGTTTGTAAAACGAGGACCAACTTTAACCCATTTGTTTGGCTCTGGCATTAGATACGTATTCTTGGCTTTCACGTTAAGCTATCTCTCGTGACGTAGTGTAACGGTGAATCTTGCATTATCTGGGATAATAGCGAATTTGTTGTTGTTGATTAACTGTTTGTTTTCTTGTTCGTCTGGGTTGTTTTTGTTCGATCTGACCGGTGACAGAATATCTTTGATCTAAAATCAGACTCATGCATTTAAGAGAGAAGGGAACAGGAAAAAAAGACAATGATGTATGGAAACACTGACAGAGAACGAGCGGCCGAAAACGAAGGATGGATGGAGGAATACACTTAAATGAGATGCCATTTAATATCCCACATCCTATCCCTCAAACCACGGCACACGTTAATATCCCATTGCTGTATCAGGGCTTTCATTTCCTTGCCATGCTGATAAGGTATCAGGAATGCACGGACATGTGATCAAATTTATCGAGATTCTGTCTATTCGTAGGGTCTCTGCATATTGTTTCGAGGTAACATACGTTAGAGCAGCTCTTCTCAGTTTTTATTCTTATTGCTTTGTTTGTTTGTTTGTGTGTTTATTTTTAAATGGCGACGCATTGTACCAAACCGATTTCACTTTCTCGACACAGTATTTAGGTTTCAATTATTGCATCAGAATGGTTATAGCGTTTGCTTCTCGAAGCAAAGGGATCTGGTTTTAAAACAACTGTAAAAATGGTTATTTGCCTCTGCACCAAGTTTGTGAACGTAAAGGCGGCAAGGTAGAGAACTGGTAATTCCACCCGATAAACGAGATCAAATCAATAATTAAAACAAAAAAAAAAAACTTTAAAGAAAAATGGCATAAGCTTTTTTTTAAAAAAAAAATACAATTGTGCCTCGTTTTGGCGAAGCGCGTCCCGGTCAACCTAGTCGATTATATTAGGGCGCATGTCCAAATATAAATAAACCTTTAGGTTTGATTGTAAGCTAGTAGTAAAAATGCATAAGGAACACCTAGAGTCCGATACTGTAGGACCATAACATACAGTTCCAAGAAAAAGTCAAGTGATAATTTTCAGACTGAGAGCTGGCCATTTCAGATTCAAATGCCACCCGTTCAACAAACTGAAAATCGGACAGACAGGTAAGTGTCCGTGTCGGGAGGTCAAACAAACAGTAGAACATGTCCTCAATGACTGTCGACTTCATGAAAAGAGCAGAGTGGCAGCGTGACCTTCTTCAACCAATTTGAGGGAGAAACTGCATGGTGACAAGAGAAGCCTGAGACGGACTGCCAGTTTTATAAGAGCGATAGATGTCGTTATTTGAGAGCGATAGATGTCGTTATTTGAGAGTGATAGATGTCGTTATTTGAGAGCGATAGATGTCATTATTTGAGAGCGATAGATGTCGTTATTTGAGAGCGATAGATGTCGTTATTTGAGAGCGATAGATGTCGTTATTTGAGAGCGATAGATGTCGTTATTTGAGAGCGATAGATGTCGTTATTTGAGAGCGATAGAAGTCGTTATTTGAGAGCGATAGATGTCGTTATTTGAGAGCGTTAGATGTCGTTATTTGAGAGCGACAGATGTCGTTATTTGAGAGCGATAGATGTCGTTATTTGAGAGCGATAGATGTCGTTATTTGAGAGCGATAGATGTCGTTATTTGAGAGCGATAGATGTCGTTATTTGAGAGCGATAGATGTCGTTATTTGAGAGCGATAGATGTCGTTATTTGAGAGCGACAGATGTCGTTATTTGAGAGCGATAGATGACGTTATTTGAGAGCGAAGGACGAAGAAGAAGAAATTTGAGACCTAGTATAAGTGAAGACTTCACTACGGCAGTATTCACTAAAGGGCTACCTTTAACTTTCTGCATTTTGTGAAAAGGCGAAATCTAAATTTCGGACACAGCTGGGGACAGAGATACCCATACGCCACGATACAGTGGTTTGAGAACCCGTGCGTTAGACCATAGGTTCTCAAACTTTTTTCAGACTGTGGCACATTTGACAATGTAAATTTCTGTCGCAGCACACCTGTATTCTTAAAGCTGGACTCTCGTGTAATTAACCGTAAATTTATAGTATTTTAGAGTTTACACTACATTGACTATATTCTATTACAATATTTATTTTTATAGTAAGACATGACAAAAATGAAAAACTTGAGATATTAAAATTTTTTATTCAAAAATGAAAAACTTGAGATATTAAAATTTTTTATTACGCAAGTGTCTTGTTTTCAATGTGAAATGTGGACCTGCTTGGAGGCACAGATCTTCTTTATTCGTGGAGGAATTTTGGACATATTTTTTTAACTATCAAAATTTGGCGGCACACCTCTGGCCCTCTCGCAACACACCAGTGTGTCGCGGTACACCGTTTGAGAAGCACTGCGTTAGACGATATGATTTCATTAACTGTGGTACGATTTTCCTCTACGGCTGTATCCATTTGCTTCCCTAAAAATATGTCTCCACACGGCATGATCTCAATCAGTTATAGTTAAGCATTCTGGAATAGGATATTATTACAAAGGAAATTGCCAATGTAAGTAATAATATTGATGACCAAGAATGACCTCAATCACAGGATTGATATTGGTCGACTTCTTCATACACAACCTCACATCTATCGCCTATACGGCATGCTAGGTGGGAGGCGTGAGCTTCTTTCATGGTCTCATTAGTAACCCAGGTAAACTACACAGTCTGATTTTCTTGCTACGAAATGTCTTCTTCTCTAATAATTTGTTAGGTATGTTCGCAAGCATCTAACGCAACGCTGACTGAGGGAGGTAATCATTAAAATAGTTCAGATTGAAAAAGAAAAAAAAACATAGGGCCTGTACTAAAGTGCGTCGGTGGGTTAGAGGTTAGAACGTTTCCCTTCTAAGTAAATGATCTGCGTTCGGCTCAGATGGGGTTTTTTCCGCTTGGTTTCTCTTTAAATATTGTATTTATTTATTTTAATTGAGTAATCCGTCTTCTTCAAAACTGTAATTAATAAACAGACATTTATAAAACTGCAGACAGATTCGTTTGGTTTGGTTTGATTTGGTTTGGTTTGGTTTGGATTGGTTTGGTTTGATTTTATGGACTATCTTCATTGCACACGGACAACTCCATCAAGCGCTCTGATCTCCTCCCTTTGATCAAACAAGGAGGATTTCAGCACAGTGCACGAACTCCGAAGCACCGGCGAGAATACCAATGTGTGTATATATAGAAGTCACACATTCTATAAATATGTATGCGGTGGGTAGGTTTCTAATTTTTAAATTTTGCCAGGTCAGCGGCCTTATTGCTTACTCTTTATGATTTCTAAGAGCCGTGGGATTTTTAACGTCAAAAACTTGCACATGAGGCTTTAAAACCAAACCAAACCAGTCTATTTTCAGTTTTATAAATGTATGTTTGTTAATTACAGTTTCCAAGTGTCTGTGTGTGTGTGTGTGTGTGTGTGTGTGTGTGTGTATGTTTACCGATGTGCTTGCTTGCTCGGTGGAAGGTGAAAAGAAATGGAAAAGCATAAATTGAATGCATGAGAAACTGTGCTGTTCTCATGACAGAAATCGCACTCCGTAATTCTTTGCCCTTACTTACTGACATCTTACTTGCTAATAAATGTATAACAAATATTTCATACTAGTTACTGTTAACTTGAAGTTAACATGCACAAGCAGGAGATGTTTAAGCATATATGACATGACAGAAACTGGAAAGAGATAAAGTGCAGTCAACCAAGTATGGAAGCGTGTTATTTCTTATTTTCTCTTTTCGCTCCTTATAAACCATGAAGCAGCAACTGAAGCTGGTCATCTTAAACAGTGTTCTTGCAGCCGTGGTTCTTATAACATGATTGTTAAATGAAGCGGTTGCTAACCCCACGTACAACTTCATATTAGTTGCCTTACCCGACACGCCTCAGGTAGAGCGAGTCCTATTTTTCGTTGTCTCCTCGGAGACCACCAGAAAATGACACTGGGATCATGCATATAAATGTAGCAGTGAAAAGTTGGAGGGATCGACAACAACCTCAATAAGAATACAAAATGTAGAAGAGTTTTTACATTGCATTGGGAAATATCTTCTTCTTCCTGTCTCCAGTACAATTGATCAATTCTGCTGTTGACTTCTTTCCATGCCACGATGTCAAACTGTCCAGTATTTGCTCTTTTTGTCTTTCTCTATCCCTTTTTCCTGTTGTTACGATATATTCCAGCTTTCATCTTCTCATAATATGCCCCCCCCCGCGCCCCCACCCCTCCCAGTGGATTGTTTCTTTCTAACTTGTGAAATACGTTTTCTTTGCGCATTGGCCTCTTACAGGACATCCTCATTACTCTTTTTTGGCTTTCCATGGTATGAATCCTGTGATTATATGGAAATAAAGAAAATAAAGCTGAAAATAAAACTGAGAATGTTCAACTCATACGTCAAGGCAGTCATGTTGTACTGCTCTGAACCATGCAGAAGAAAATGAAATGTCCACTAAGAAGTTAGACACACACACACACTGAACAAACCAGACACACACACACACACACACTGAACAAACCAGACACACACACTGAATAAACTACACACACACACACACACACTAAACAAACCACACACACACTGAACAAACCAGACACACACACACTGAACAAACCAGACACACACACACACACTGAACAAACCAGACACACACACTGAATAAACTACACACACACACACTGAACAAACCACACACACACTGAACAAACCAGACACACACCACCCCCCCCCCCCCCACACACACACCACTGAACCACCCCCACACAAAAAAAACACAACCCCCCCAAACCCCACCACCCCCCCCACCCCACCAACAAAAAAACCACACACCCAACTGAACAAACCAGACACCACACACTGAACCCCCCCCCCCCCACACACACACACAAACAAAAACACACCCCCCACTGAAAAACCACACACACACTGAACACCCCACACCCAACACAAAACCAACCAACCCAACCCCCCCACAACCAAAAAACAAAACCCACCACCCCCCCCCCCCCCCCCCACACACACAAACCCCCCACACCACCACACCACAAAAACAACCCCCCCCCCCCCCCCCCCCCCCCCCCCCCCCCCCACACACACAAAAACACCCCCCCCACCCCACACACACCCACCCCCCCCCCCCCCCACACCACACCTGAACCCCCCCCCACCCCCCACCCCCACACCCACCCCCCCCCCCACCCACCACCTAAACAAACACCCACACCCCCCCACAACACACACCCCCCCCCCAAACCCAACACCACACACCCACCCCCCCCCCCCCCCCCCCCCCCAAAAACCAACCCCCCCCCCCCCCCCCCCCCCCCCCCCCACCCCCCACCCACCCCCCCCCCCACACCCCCCCCCCAAACACCCCACCACAACCCACCCAAAACCACACACCACCACCCCCCAAAACCCACAACACACACACACACTAAACAAACCAGACACACACACTGAATAAAACACCCACACCCACAACCCCCCCAACACACCCACACACACCCCCACCCCCACACACACACCCCCCCCCACACACCAACACTGAACAAACCAGACACCACACAAAAAAACCCACACCACACACACCTGAACCCACCACCACACCCACACCCACTGAACAAACCACACCAACTGAACCCCAAATGTTCTCAAAGAAAGCAGTAGTCAGTTTGAGGCTTTTTGAACCCCCGTAAAGCTTTTCCACGAAAGGAGCTGGCGTCGGCCATATGCACTTTCTCTGTACCACATATAAGGGGCAACTTTGAAGCAGATGTTCAGCAGTCATTTTATCAGTGCCACAGTTACACTGATCGGTAGTTCCTATCTTTAGCTTGTTGAATAGATGGTATCTCAATTTGTTGTGGCCAGTGCGGAGTCTGAAGATTACCACTTGTTCTCTTCTGTGGAGCTGGTAGTAAGCATCATTCTGTGTGTGCCCTGGATGTTCTACATTCCATTTGTTTCTGTAACTGATTCTGATAAAACTCTTTGCCTCCTCAAAAGTTATGCTTGCATCAGGCTCAGGTAGATGTGAACCTTCTTTTGCCATTCTGTCAGCCTCTTCATTGCCGGCGATGTTACAATGAGATGGGATCCACTGGATCACAACACTTTTGAATCGTTGACAAAGTTTGTGGAGCACTACTCTGAGATCATCCAGGTCTGTATTATTTTGTCTTTTCAACGTTGCAATTACTGACTGTGCATCAGTAAAGAAAGCAACTTGTCTCTCTGACGTTTCTTCTGTCAATATAACCTCTGCTGCAGTTTTCAAGGCCTCTGCCTCTGCTCTGAAGTTGCTGGAGAATCGTCCTGTCGCCACTGACAGCCTTTTTTCTGCACCAGTGCTTAAGGTCAGAAAGACACCCCCACCTCCATTTTCTGTTGCATTTGTTGCTGATCCATCTGTGTATGCATGGGTCCAGGTGTTGCGTGGATAATGTTTCTCTATGTATTTTGTCGCTATGGATTTTCTATCTGTTGCAGTTTGGCTCTTTTTACTTTCAATTCCAGGAATGTTTTCTATCATTTTAGGGAAACGATTTTGTTTCCAAACTGGAAGCTTGTGTGCAGTGTAGATGGGTTTAACAGTGGATATTTCATCTATGGATACTGCTCTCATTTGTGGTTTGGTTGATTCTACAAAATTACTTCGTTTGAGTCTTTGCCTTCTAAGAGCATTTATTCTATGGCACATTGGGTGGTCTGTTAGTCTTTTGAATTTTTCGGCCTGTTGTTGAGCCCTGCAGTCTCTTCTATCTGTCATTGGCTGGAGGCATGTAATCTTTTCGAGTTCTTTTATAGGTGTTGACTTCATGCCTCCCGTTATGATTCTCATTGCTTGATTGACACACTGAACAAACCAGACACACACACACACACACACTGAACGAACCAGACACTCACACACACACTGATCAAACCAGACTCATACACACTGAACAAACCAGACACACATACACTGAACAAACCACACATACTGAACAAACCAGACACACACACACTGAACAAACCAGACACACACACACACACTGAACAAACCAGACACACACACTGAATAAACTACACACACACACACACACTGAACAAACCACACACACACTGAACAAACCACACACATACTGAACAAATAAGACACACACACTGAACAAACCAGACACACACACACTGAACAAACCAGACACACACACACTGAACAAACCAGACACACACACACTGAACAAACCAGACACACACACACACACTAAACAAACCAGACACACACACTGAACAAACCAGACACACACACACTGAACAAACCAGACACACACACACTGAACAAACCAGACACACACACACACACTGAACAAACCAGACACACACACACTGAACAAACCAGACACACACACACTGAACAAACCAGACACACACACACAGACGATAACATAATAAGGCAGTTCTTGTTCTTGAATCCCTAGCCAAGAGAAATAGACAACACATGTGTCATCCTACATCGGGTCTAGGGAAACACACAGACAAAAGGTGTAATAGAATGAAACTTATGAAGAGGTCAAATGTTTTATCAGAAGCAGATACAGAAAATGATGAGGAGAACGTGGAAAGAACTTGAGATGATGGCACGTAACAGGAGGACTTGGCATGTGTTTGTTGAAGGCCTGTGCTCCTTTGGGAGTGGAGGGTTATGAATGAATGAATGAAACCACGTGTAAGAGGCATCGTGAAGCTGCCGTAAACTATTTCTTTGAGCCAGCAGTATGTGAGCCTAAAGATTGGTTTGGTGGTACCAGTTGAGGGTACTATTTCTGGAACAAGTGAGGGTATAAGTGGCCTAAAGTCGACGATAGACACCATCATCAGACGGGTCTTAGAGACGCGGGACCAGCTTGGTAGTTACTCCCTGACACGTCTTGGAACCTGCTACAACTTTCAAACCTGACCAGTGACGAGTGGGAATCAGTCCTCCACCTACAAATACCAGACATCAGCTGGAGCAGAACAGACAAACTCATTGGCAGTTACGTAGAAACATAAAAGCTGCCAACTGCCATCAATGGTACCTATACCTTGTAGCGGTATGGCAGCTTGTGTACCCTGACAATCCCCAGAGCTATGCCAGTGGGAGTTTTACTCCTGGTAGGTTCAACCATGCTGGACTGGTCTGCGTGGGTAGGGGTCAGACAAAAGCTGGTACCCTGGTCCTCCAGGTTGGGGGTTTTAGCACAGGGCCGACACCCCTGTCTGTGTAAAAAATCACACACGTTACGGAAACAGCAATAAATGGAAATACTTTGATGCGGGACGGACATCCGGAGTCTCAGGCTCGTATGACTGACAGTGGTGAAAGCCGAAAGGAAGCCACTGGCATGAAAACGGATGCCCAGACCGCAAAACACGAAACCAGAATTGGTTTTTGGAATGTCAGAACTATGAACGAGGCAGGAAAGCTGAGACAGATTACAGCAGAGATGAGGAACTACAAACTACATATCCTGGGAATAAGCGAGAGCAGATGGACAGGGATGGGGAGAATAAAAACAGCTACAGGGGAAACAGTACTTTATTCTGGTAGAGAGGACGGTCAGCACAACGAAGGTGTAGCCATTATCCTTAAGAAAGGAATGGAAAGATCTCTACTGGAATGGAAACCCATTAACAACAGACTAATAAGAGCAAGACTGAGAGGGAGATTCACCAACACCACAATTATACAATGTTATGCACCAACAAATGACAGCGACGAAGAGATTAAGGACGAGTTCTATCAACAGGTACAAAAGGAAATGGAAACTGTACCCAGGTACGATCTTATTATAGTAATGGGAGACCTAAATGCGAAAGTTGGAACACACAATAATTGTAACGAAAGAGTAATGGGGAAATGCGGCAGTGGAACAGTAAATGAGAATGGGGACAAATTAATAAGCTTCTGCAGTATTAACAACCTGGTCATCGGAGGAACACTTTTTCAACACAAAGAAGTACACAAGTTAACATGGGAATCACCAAACGGACGAGACAAAAACCAGATAGATCACATAATGATCAATGGCAGATGGAGACATGCACTACAAGACGTGAAAGTAAGAAGAGGCGCAGATGTGGGAAGTGATCATCACCTAGTAGTAGCAAGACTGAAGGTGAAACTCAGAGCTGCTGGACCAGTTGCAGTCAAACAGAAAAGATACAACATCACGAAACTTAAGGACCCCCTCACCAGAAAAGCGTTTGTGGTCGACGTAAAGAGACGATATCTGATTACCAAAAGCCAGGAAAGAACAGAGACCGATGATGTGGACCAGAAATTCAACACCATCTCAACAATATATAAAGAAAGCAGCAAGTCATGCTTGGGATTCCAGGAAAGAAAGAGCCAAGACTGGATAACACCAGAAACGCTAAACACCATAGCGAAGAGAAAGGAAATGAAAAGGAAGAAAACAGAAGCTAAGTCTCCCAGGTTAAAGGCAATATATAGTGAACAATACAGTCAGCTGGACAAGGAAGTAAAACGTCAAACCCGTGCTAACAAAAGGACATTTCTGGATGACCTTGCAAGACAGGCAGAAGAGGCAGCACTGAGAAATGAACAAAGCACAGTTTATAAAATAACTAAAGCTATCAGTGGAAAACGAGGTGCAAACAACATAACGTTAGTAAGAGACAAGCAAGGAAATCTCATCACCACAGCACAGGGGCAGGAAACAAGGTGGGCAGAGCACTTCAGAGAAACACTGAATAAGGAACCACCAGAGACTCAGCTGAATGTTCCTGAGGCTGAAAGTGACTTAGACGTAAATACAGACATTCCACGAAAAGAAGAAATTATCACAGCTATCAAAGGGCTAAAAAATGGAAAAGCGCCTGGTCACGACAATCTGAATGCTGAGCTATTCAAGACAGACCCTGAACTAGCAGCAGAACTATTAGAACCACTATTTGCACAAGTCTGGGAAACTGAGACAACACCAACAGAGTGGAGTAAAGGAACAATTGTCAAATTGCCCAAGAAGGGCGACCTTGCAGACTGCAACAACTGGAGAGGAATTACCCTCCTCTCAGTTCCCAGCAAAATACTAGGCAGGATAATCATCCAGAGAATTTCAAAAGCAGTTGACCATAAACTGAGGAAAGAACAAGCGGGCTTCAGAAAGAACAGAAGATGTGCAGATCATATATTTGCCCTCAGGAACATTATAGAGCAGTGCTCAGAATGGCAGAGACAGCTGTACATTAACTTTGTTGATTTTGAAAAGGCTTTCCGACAGCATACACAGGGACAGCCTATGGAAAATTCTGAGGGCTTATGGAATTCCCAGCCGCATTGTTTCCATTATAAAAAGCCTCTATTCTAACTTTACGTGCAGTGTTGGATCGAGTAATGTAACTTTCGAAGTGAAAACAGGAGTACGACAGGGATGCCCCTTATCAACAACATTATTTTTGACAGTCATAGATTGGGTGATGCGCCAGACAACAGAGGGCAGTCCAAGGGGAATTAGATGGACAACGTTTTCTACACTGGAAGATTTGGAATATGCAGATGACATTGCACTGCTCGCGCATTCACACCAACACATTCAAGACAAAACTGATAGACTGAATAAGTATGGCCAGCAGGTTGGCCTGAACATCAATCTGAAGAAGACAGAGGTCATGACACTAAATGTGGGCAATCCTGAGCCAATAACAGTAAGGAACCAGAAGTTAGAACAGACAGACACATTTACTTACCTAGGAAGCATAGTAACACCTGACGGCGGAACAAGCAAGGACATTAACAACAGAATGAATAAAGCGAGAACAGCCTTTGCTATTCTCAACAACATTTGGAAGTCTTCCCAGTACAGCACAAACACCAAATTAAGACTGTATGAGAGCTGCGTACTTTCTGTGCTTCTCTATGGTGCGGAATGTTGGAGAGTAACAGAGAAGGAAATGTCGAAACTGTCCTCCTTCCACACAATCTGCCTAAGGAAAATTCTCCGAATCTTTTGGCCAAACACCATCAGCAACCAAGAACTACTTATTCGGAGTAACCAGGAGGACATGCACACCATCATAGCTGGCAGACGCTGGAGTTGGGTTGGCCATGTCCTCAGAAGGGACCCTGATACCATCGCAAGAACAGCTATGCTATGGACCCCCGAGGGAAAGCGAAAGAGAGGCCGACCAAAAACAACTTGGCGGAGAACTGTGGAAGCTGAGATGCAAAGAATGAACCACAGTTAGGGCACTGTACGAAGGATGGCCGCCGACCGAGCAAAGTGGAATCAATTTGTTGCTGCCCTACAAGACGCCACCAGGCGTGATGGCCGCTGACTGCTTTGACGGTTGGCGGTTATGGATCAAAGAAGAAGAAGAAGAAGAATAAAAGCTGCCAAGGGAACTACCCAATTTTTTAACGCCATAACATCCCCCAGTGATGATAACTTTTTCTATAAGGAATTATTCATTTTTATAACTGTTAAAACATAATTGATTATTAAATTTGTTACTTGTACAAAGACAAATCTAAAGTTGATTTAATCATTTTTAATGTACTACATCCGTATGTCTCAGACAATTTCTTAAATACACTTAAACAGAGCTATATAATAATAAGAGGAATTTCGCTGACTTAACTCAGCCGAGCGCTTGAACGAGCTAACGAATTATAAGAAAAATCTATCCTTCACAAAAGTTGATGGCAGATACTAGAGTTAACATTTGCTCAGCCTCATGCAGCATTGTTCTCGCTTTCTGGATACCTTGAGGTAGAAGCATCATTATCCTTCTACCTACAACTCTGCCAAGAGTAATCTTGTGCGAAGGTAGACACCTTTGAAGACCCACATTAGTTACTCTTGAGTTTTGGCCACTGTTGGACCACTACTACAGAGCTAAGGGGAGGTAACCCGTGACACGACAGTTAAATTAGAATGTTTGGCTTACTTATATTGCAAAACTCACTATTATACACTGATGCCTATCCTGTGTCATCAATCGTCGGGTTTAGGGAAACACACATACAAAAGTTGTATCAGACTGTGGGGCTTACTTATATTGCAAAGCTCACTATCATACACTGATGTCTATTCTGTGTCATACAACGTCGGGCTTAGGGAAACCACATAGACGAAAGTTGTATTAGAATGTGGGGCTAACTTATATTGTAAAACGCACTATTATACACTGATGCCTATCCTGTGTCATACAACATTGGGCTTTGAGAAACACAGAGACAAAAGTTATATTAGACTGTTGGCCTTATTTCTACTTCAAAGCTAACTACTATACACTGACGCCTATTATGTGTCATCCTACATCGGGTCTAGGGAAACACACAGACAAAAGGTGTAATAGAATGAAACTTATGAAAAGGCCAAATGTTTTATCAGAAGTAGATACAGAAACAAGTGGGAAAAAGAGCATCCAGGCTACCACAGAACGATGCTTATTACCAGCTTGACAAAACTGAACGAGTGGTTATCTTCAGACTTCGCAGAGGCCATAACAGACTGATATACCCTCTTTTTAACTAGCTAAAGTTAGGAATTACCCATGAGTATAGCTGTAGCACTGATAAAATGACTGCTGAACACCTGCTGCAAAATTGCCCAACACATGAAGAATAGAGAAAGTACATATGACCATCACCAGTGATGGAGACACCACAACCTCAGATTGACAACTGCATTCTTTAACTTATTCAAGTTGACGTCTGAAAATGTATGAAGAAGACGTTATTAGAATGACGGGCCTACTTATATTTCAAAGCTCGCTAGATACATGGATGTCTATACTCTTTTGATAAACAGAACATTATCTTTCTATTGCTATGGGGTATTTAGCTCCAATTTCTTTTGGTGGCAGCAGCGGTATCAACGTAGACGGCTGAATTCGTAAATTTTGTCTACCTGAAGAGTTATATATCCACATGATCAAGCAACCCACGGTGGCTGTCTGAAACTCCATTAATCAGGGCTGCTGTTGTGATGGACTGTCAGTCCATGCTTCAGTAGATCCTAAATGGACGGCTAAGACACGAATGGAGAACATACAGAGATCTCGTATCTAGAGAAATTGGCGTGGACGTAATGTCTCGTTCATGCAGGGGTACGCGGAAATGAGAGAGCTAGCAGACTAGCTTTGAGAGCACCCATAGTCAGGACACTGGGTATGGATAAGGAATGGATACTAAGTATAACTGATGATCAACTGTTAGAGAACGACTCTGCAATTTATGTATCAAATTAGGGGTAAGAATGCTGAACTTTAGCATCAAACATAAGACTGCGTCGCGGCTTGTCTCCCTTGATCTGTCATAGTGGTAGTGGTCAACGAATGGCACGACAGTGGAGTAAACGGATGAGTTTTTCAAAGGTAGCAACCTTTACTCAAGATTACTCTTGGCAGAAATGTAAATTGGAGAATTTTGATCCTATTTCAGGGAGTCTCACAGGGATTTTAGGAAGGCAAGTTCAACAACTGCGTTTACTAAGTTTGTTGTATCCCCCGTCCATTTATGTGACATGTACTTTTTGACTTGTATTTATTGAGCCCCCAGCCGAAGGTAACTTAGCAAAGTTTTAATTGTATTATTAGCACTGTATATATGTATTTTTCGTATTAAAAATGAGTCATGCGGATTCAAAAATCAAATTCACTCAACCAAGTTATCAACTCCAACTAAGGATTTATATATATATATATATATATATATATATATATATATATATATATATATATATATATATATATATATATATATATATATATATATATATATATATATGCACAAGTATATTCATTACTTAAATATTGCTGAAACAAGGGGAAGGATTGAAAATGGTTAACTTTTAGAATACAGTTAAATAATTTATACATGATTGTGACGTTTTGATTGGAATTGTCTGCCCTTCACTCTGAGAGGCCTGTCTGCTTTCTTTCTATCTACCGTCCACGCCCACTTTTCTGTCTATTTATGCTCTAGTAGCTTATATTCTCTCTTTGCTAGACCCCAGTTTAAGCCCACCACTTTGCCCGTGCAAAAAGCGGCTTTCTGTCTAAAGTCTTTGATTCCACGATTCTTGGGGAAGCGGCAATTATCTCAATTTCTTTGAGTACGGAGTACCCCGGAACACGGGGAAACTTTCCGTACCTTTTATCTTTGCCGTTCTTCGGTTTTCATCCCGAACTCTAGTCGCTCGTAGAACGGGCGATTGTGCTAACATTACGCCACTTTTCCCTCGGCTCGGGACGCAGCTGAAGAGGCTCGTCTGTTTCTTTCATCTCGGGCGGACTAAGAAACGCTGGCCGAAATTTTGGCAACCTTTCTTACTTCATAAGAAAAGTAGTTCCCTTCTTTCGGTACCATTGTCGCTCTTAAAATGTCCTTGCTGCCTGGAAAATAAGTTTTGGTTGATAGCCTTTTCACATTTATTGTGCGGAGATTGAATTCCTTTTGCTCGGTAAGCACACTTAATTTCTTTTAAAGTTTTTTTTGGGGAGTTAGCTTCTTTATATAGAGCTTAAGCCAGAGTATAATATATTTAATTAGTGAAGTAAAGTAATTTTTGTGTGACCCGGGGAATCTGCTAATTTTTAAGCATTCTGCGAATCTTAATTCCACTGAGAATGTACAATTAAGACTGAGGGATATTTTATCTGACAGAAGAGAGAGAGAGAGAGAGAGGGATTTTCAGAAAGACAGGAAAGGGGAGCGGATATATATTTTATTTGACCATGTGTTTTCCATTTCTGGAATATGTGTATAAATTAATTCTGTATAAAGTCAGTTACTCGTTTTTGCGATTAGTGTGTGTCGTTACAACATGAATTATTGTAACTTCTAGTGTAGTCCCTATTAGATAAATTATCTCAGGGGCACTTTTATTTATCACTTCTTGTTTTGAATGGCTAGACTGAACTTGCTTAAAGCGGCTGTGTGTGTGAAAAAACGAGGTCAGTAGATCCGTCCGCGTAGACAGCGTGGAAGTAACGCATGGACGCGTTTGCCTGTGCGAATGTTTAGGCTAATCAGCGCAGGTGTGTGTGATTTTTTTGTAACGTAGAAGAGCAGAGTGAAGTGCGTGGGTTTGACTCTGTGTGTGTGTATAGGGGAGGGAGCGAAAGATGTGCTGTTGAATGTTGGTAAACATTAGACCTGACTGGAAAAAATTGTTAACGATATGTGTTACCTGGTTGTTTTTTTTCAGAGTGGTCAACGTCTGTAACCCTGTGCTCTCTGTAACCCTAGTGGGAGCACCTTGCATCGTCAAGACATCTACTATCAATACTTATCAACCACATACAGGTAGATTTATCGCCATTGCCTGCGGGTAGCTACCTGTGCCCACCAACCTTTGGGGCAATATCGTCAGACCTATGTAGGGCCTGTTACATCGAAGTACATACTCCCAGCCTTAGCCAGATACATTTATACCTCCCGCCAGACCGGCTGTCTCCGTTGCCATCGACTTGTGTCGGCAACACTGTCCGACCCATTGATAGTCGGTAAAACCGGAGTAGGTAGAGCATTCTTCAGAAGAAGCGGCACCTGGTCAACACTAGACACTTACCTGAAGCCAAGTCACCGTTATGCAACACAGAGAGGCGCTTTCCTTGAGAGCCCTCTCGTTTACTTGTTGTTTTATTCGTCAGCAGTGATCTCCAGCGTCCTGCAAATTGTATGTAGTATCCGTGTTTGGATAAACGCACTAGTACTTGTTTCCTTCACCTGTGCTTGGACAGTGAGTGCACGCTGGGATTTTTACGACACCTGTTTTCCACTGGGAGCTTATCTCCTTCATTAATTGGATAGCAACATCAAAAGGACCAGTGATAGATTTCTCGGAGTTTAGGAGTACTTACATATCAGGATTTATTTTAGCACACGGCAGGAAAGGCTGTTTTTCATGCCGGAAGACAGGGGGCCTCCTGTTAAAAAGCTGGATGTGTGAGAGACTTTCTGGGTATTGGTGTGGAGTGAGGCGATCTGCTTGTTTGCCATTTATCTAAGTGGTATAGTAGGCTGTTTGTTTACGGTGATTATGATTTTTTGGCCTTCAGAGATTGTGAAGGCATACTGATTTCCATGTTGATGTTGTGGTTGTATATATTTTTTTAATAAACATAAAAATATCTATTGTGGTCAGGGCCTCTTCTATAATAACTGTCACTGAATGTCGTGATATATGTTCTTACTGCTGGTTAGAATTATTCTATTCGTCCAGAGAGAACGGGTAAGAGACTGACAAAAAACCATAGTCACAGGAGGCTGGAGAAATAGTTTTCTTACTCTCCAGAGATCAGATCCCTTACCATTATTTCATTAGGGACTCTATATTCTTATCTACTTTCCACATTAAACATTCATACTCTGTCTAAACTCTGACATAATCTATTCGCAATTTATACATACATGTGACAATGATTTAAAAAAAAGGAATTATTTCTTCATCGAAAATTTGAAATTTCGTGGAATAGTTTTAGTATCCAGAATCTGCGTCGATTACATCAATTTGACTGTCAAGTTGCGGCGAAGGGTCGTCGCTGTAATCTGGTCTAGTTGATGCTAGTTCACAGTGACTTGACCGTTCCTCCTCTCTTCAGGATTCGAGTGGCTTGTTGTGAGCACGTTTGTTGCGTTGAAGAAATAACGTCCACAAATGTCGATGCTTTGAGTGTCCTCTAGAAACGCGTGTTATAGGTGGTGTCTTGAGCATTGTACTAGTAACTAGTACCAGGAATAGAGAGAAATACTAAATCGATTCTTCCTTAACTTTTATGTCTCCTGATAAAAACATCAGGCGTCCTCCGCTTTCCCCCATCATTTCATCTTCCTCTGAATTGCACCCGATGCCCATGAGCATAAAACGTTAGACCTTCGAGTCAGAAAAATGTGTGCCAGGAGAGTAGAAAACGACAAATATATCATTATCATATATATATATATATATATATATATATATATATATATATATATATATATATATATATATATATATGTGTGTGTGTATGTGTGTGTGTGTGAAAGGGTGGGGCGAGATTATGATGATGATGTTGTGATATTTGACCACTCTCTTTTCACACTCTCAACCGACCCGATTCAACAATAAAACTCTTGATTCTAGAGGCAGGGGCTGTATTTATTTTTACAACCCATCCAGTGACTAAGAGCACACTGAAGCAAACATTAAACAAATTAACCAACGAACATAACACCATACAAACAAAACACCCAGCTAGGGCTCAGTTGCTAATGTGCTCTGGTCCATCTGCTACCTACACCGGTCACCTCGTCTCGTTTGTTCTCTCGTCTGGGCTGATACTAGGCAAGGTCGCTGCTGGCTACCGCACGCTTTATATAGGCACTAGGCTAATCACTCAGCTTACTGCGCGCTAGGCGTATTAATTTAGCCGCATAAACAACACTCGCGATATTTGCTTTATTAGGCACGAAAACACAGATATGGCTCACAATTATCAAATATAACACACGACTACCAAATATAGCACACGACTTTGCACCAAAATTAATTATTAGGCTTTATTATGGCCTTAGTAATATATCTTTTACTTTGTCAGACTTTCCACATCCCAGCAACGCTTGCTCGCGCCGTCACATGGGCTGACAGTCACGTGGGCTGACCGAAAATATATGGGGGATAAATGTGCCACTCACAATGAAGGGGGAAGCTGGGGTGTCTTCCCGTGAAGGGGAAGCCGGGTGTCTTTCCGGCCCCATCATTCATATATATATATATATATATATATATATATATATATATATATATATATATATATATATATATATCATGATGACGTCGTCATCCTCTGTCTGCTCCCTAGGGAGTATGGGGCTAACTGTGATATAGGTTCCTGGTGAGGAAACCCACAAGAAGCAGTGACCAGCTCTTGCAGTGGTGGTTTATGTGGCAATTTATATTGCATGATGAGGCTGCCAGCCACATACACAACTTTACAGAAATGAACATTCGTCCAAGTCCGCGAATTAATTCTGAAGTACACAATCGTCAGTTTGTGCACATGATGAGGAAAATTTTTTTCTGATTGAAAAGATATCATAACTTATATAGATGACATCTGCTTATTTAATAGTTCTTGGAAGGATCATGTTATGGGTCTCCAATCTTTACTAGAAACTCTTCGCATCCATAACCTTACTGCCAGACCATCGAAAATTCAGATTGCTTTCAGGGAGATAAAATAACGACCCATAAGAACACGTGTAAGAGGGCTATTCCAGTGCCTGTATTGCTCTGGGTAAACAGTCTGTGAGCCAAGATTGGCGCAAGTTGTGCTTTTTATATTTTTCTTAACTAATATGTGAACTAATATGTATATATAACTATGTGAATATTAATATGTGAAAGGTACTAGTGGATGACCAAGTCATTTGAGGCTGGCAACCTCAGCCTATAGAATGATGATTTCATGAACCACCACTGCAAGGGCTGGTGACTGCTTTATTGCTTGTTTCTTACAGAGAACTAAAAGCATAGGTAGTCCCAAGTTCCAAATGGAGCAGGGAGGGAAAGATGAAGAAATGATGAACATTCTAATTATAATATCTACATTTTCAAACCAGTGTAAATGTCTGTGTAAACAAATTCACTTTAAAATTAATAAAAGTTTCAAAGCTTTTCAATCAGTGGAGATATAAATTAAAACATATTCAATCTATATTGTGGACACTTTTTAATCAGTGTAGATGTTAACGTAAACATATTCTATCTATACTATTAACCTTTTCATTTGAATGTAAAGTAAATATAAAGCTATTCAATTTAAATGTAAAGAAAGTTTTCTCTCGAGGGATTAAGCTTAATTCTCATCGAGGGTAAATTTTGAGGTAGATGGGATGGTGGAATAGGAGAAAGGGACCCATAACTATGTGTTGGAAAACGCAATACCCAGGAGAGTTGTTGGTGGTACCAGTTGAGGGTACTACCTCCGAAACAAGAAGGGAAAAGTGTCGAAAGCTTAAAGACGAGGGACCAACTTCGTAGACACTCCCTGACATTTTGAGTGTACTGCATGTTTTTCTCAGTCAATTTACTATATACTCTAAACAGAGCTATACCAGAATTATCATAATTCCACGTAAATCACTGAAATTAATAATTGCTTAATTCTTCATAAAAGGCGGCGGACCGATAAAAGTTAACAATTACATTGCAGCATTGTTCCTGACTTCGGAAATATTTTATGAAAACGTCCTTGAGAAAGAAGCATCTTTATCCTTCTATCTATAATTCTGCCAAGAGTAATCTTGTGCGAAGGTAGACACCTTTGAAGGCCCATATTAGATACTCTTGAGTTTTGGCCACTGTTGGACCACTACTGCAAAGCAGGGGAGGCAATTCCGTGACACTTCTTCTTTGATCCTTAGCCGCCGACCGTCAAAGCAGTCAGTGGCCATCACGCCTAGTGGCGTCTTGTAGGGCAACAACAAATTGATTCCACTTTGCTCGGTCGGCGGCCATCCTTCGTACAGTGCCCCAACTCTGGTTCATTCTTTGCATCTCAGCCTCCACAGACCTCCGCCAAGTTGTTTTTGGTCGGCCTCTCTTTCGTTTTCCTTCAGGGGTCCAAAGCATAGCTGTTCTTGTGATGGCATCGGGGTCTTGTTAAAGATTATTTGATGGAAGATACTGGTGGGGTTATCAAGAAGATAAATGTTATTATTACTTTCGCTGATAACTGGCGAATCAGCATAAGTCGGGCTTACGGATGGCCGACAGGTGTGTGATTATAGAGATCATAATATACGCGAATGTGTATAGGTTCTTTAAGTGTGTCTATAGTACAGTCACTCACACCACAGCAAAGTAGAGGTCAGGAAATGTTGTAACTCATGGTAACGTTATACAGTTTATTGACGAGACGGTCACGTAGACATCATAGCAAGACAATTCACAGCATACTCATGAAGCAACATGTAATTAAATCCATAACAACGGTTGCATAAACCACTACAGCAAATCATGGGCATTAAGTACAAAATATCCATCAGGAAACATGAATCAGCAAATAGGTGAATAGGCTGCAGGACATAGCAGCACATATTTCATCTCATAATAGTACAGCAAAAATATCATTCCAGTTCTCAATAGTCCATGACTTTGAATCAATATGAATACAATGCATTAACAAGCCAACGAGATCCGTGGCTTTGAATAACAAGTTCCCTGGGAGAAAACCACATTCTCTTCAACACACTATCTATCTGCAAAACAATCCATCACAGAAATATGAATATCGAATAATGGCCGGTATAATCCATGGCCTGAAAATATTTCTTCAATATAACAAATTCTCTCTTTCATAAAATATCCTGGAACACACTAGCGAAATGGATAACGTCCATTCCTAGCTCTGCCAGAAAACGTACTCACGAAAAAATCAGCTGCTTAAAACAGCTCAGTACAAAATTCATTCAAGCGCAAACTCGCAGCTTGAGATGTGAGCAGAATTCATCCGCCTTTCCCCCCAAAACTAATTCATAGTACGTTCGACAGTTTCTTTATCCTATTTTTAAAAAGCAAACTAACAGCCAGACAAAAGAGCTGTGTTCAAAAAGTGTGTGTACAAAAATCCGACCCGTACATACGAGTCTTTAACACTTAACTCCCCTTAATTAAAATATGACTTAACAGACTACACCGACCCCCGGGGGAAAAAATTGATATGATCATTTTGGGGGGGGGGGGGGAACTTACATCGAACAAAAAAATTGAGGTCGATGCAATCATAATATCTACACATAAGGATTACCCTATGTTAAGTCATGTTACCAAAAACGAACAAAAGAGGGATAGAAGTAAGTGTAAAGTAAAAGAAAATGAAGTATAGAAAGATAATGAGATAAGGATACGAAGATCAACAAATTCAAAGAAATATGAAGTATATCAAGTATAGACTAGCTATGACATCATAAATGAAAAGTGAAAAGAGCAGAGGAAGTACAAGAAGAATGAGCAGACAATGATATATCATGGTAAACAATAAGTTACACAATGCATATTTATACCAAAAGACACATAACTAGTTACCATTAAAAAAATAGCATAATGTGCATGATAACCAAGTTAATAAACTTATAAAATACCAATGATGAACTCATTATAGACATTAATTAACAATATCGCTATGCGTAGTTACCCCTAGCGTACAATCAAGCGCTGGGCAAAGAAAAAATACATCACAACCTCAGAAAAAACATTTTTTTAATGTACTAATATCGCTATACACAGTTACCCTTAGCGCACAATGAAGCGCTGGGCAAAGAAAAAACCATACAATGTCAGAAAAAACACCTTTTTTTTTTTCTTATCTTCATTTTTTTTTTCTCAAAAAAAATGTACAATACCGAAATGTAATGATAAGTTAAATAAAAATAGCATCATCATTACAATTGTCATATGCTCAACGTTTATCAAAACACAGTGTCATAAGAACAACATGGTAATGAAATGGTGCATAAAGATGAACCTAGATACTATCTTAAAGAAGTTATGCCATATCCTAATACAATACTATACTATACAAATATACAATTCTATCTACTATCTCCAGAGGTCTTGAACGAATTTATGAATATGAAGATACCAAAAACATCTAGTGTGGCGTCAAACTGCCGACTGGCTTCACTGGAACAGCAAATCTAGCGATCAATACCACAGCCTACTCAATCAATATAGCAGCTCTGACTCTCATCGCAAAGCCGTCACTGTGAAAAAACACAAATGAAAATCTCTGTTTGGTAAAGGTAGGATTTTATGAAATACAACAGTCAATCTTAATTTTAATCTATCAAATGTGGCCGTGTAAACTTCCGACCCCTGTACAATGTTAATCAAACCCTCCTCCGTTACACAAGAAAGGGTAACAGAGAAAGTAGCACAGACTAATCTGGAATCCTGAATTAAACAGGGTCATAAAAGTATCTGAGAAAAATAGCAGCATGTAATTTATGTAAAGAAAAGTCGCGAATATACAAATGATACTAACGTCATGTTGAGTGTAATGATGAGTAAGTGTGTAATTATGGCTGACAATCCGAGATTTTGCGCAAGACAAAGTAAATGCAGTTGACAAATGCGTACATCTTAAAGGCTGAACTGAAGTCATAGCCTGTGTACTGGGCAAAGAAAAAAGTAAGAAAGATATAATAAAGATGTAAAAGCATACAGTAGTAAACTTGGACCTACGTCGAAGTTTAAAAGAAGCGCAGTGAGTGCGACAAAAAGTCGTAAAAGACGAAGATACCGAGCTAACCGGTCCAGCAAGAAAGCTAAAGACATTCATAAGGTACATATATGTACTAACAACTAAGTCCGTACATGTGGCAAAGAAAACGCTAGTCATTGCAGCAAAGAAGTTGCAATCAACGTGACTGGATATAGATTCAGTCGTAGCACTAAAGTTAGTGTGTGTGTCAGACAAAATCGAAGGATCTTCTTCTATAATAGTAGTTAAAGAAGAATCAAAGTTAGAGGAACGACGTACTGAAGTACGTCGCACTGGGCTAAAAGAAGCACCAAAATTAGCATGATGAACAATCGTATCATCAACACTGCAAGATTGCACAAAATTAGCAGAATGTATCACTTCAGCAGAATGCACCTGGTGATAAGAACGTGGCATAGCCCTTAAGGTGGAAGGAGTAAGGTTATGTTGCCGTTGCCAAGCAGCAATTTGTACCGGCGTACAAACCTTTATACCATGTATCTGTCCGACAGTAAGGTCAGCGATAGGCGCTCTGAACATACATGCGTGTATATAACCAGTGAAAAACGGTGTGGCAATGTGGACTATGGCAGTCAGAAAAGTCTCAACTGTCCCACCGAATGTCACACATTTCACCATATTACCCGTTGCACAAGATGGATGAACTAGAGACTGTCTAATTCCAACAGTTGTGCATCCAGAATCAAAGAGAACTGAGACTGGATTATTATTTACAAATCCTTTATGTAGAGTAAGAGACACTCTTCCGTCGTGTGCAGACAAGGCAGGACGAGTAGTCGGAAGAGGATGACCGCAACTCAAGGTAGTTCTAGCTGTAGGTTGGAACAAAGTTGTGCACTCCTGCCACTGAGATGCTCTCTTGAAATCGAAAGCAGGGTAAGCAGTAGCATTAGAGACACTATTATTATTGTTACCTAGATCATTAATAAACTGGGACTCTTGTTGAGCAGAGTTAGCATGGCGATGCGATCTATTTTTATTTGGAGATCTACGGTCATATCGTGATCTATCGCGACTATTATCTCTATTGGAACCATTGCTATTTCCTCTATTGAAACTAATGTTCTGATTTGAACCCCAGTTAGCATTGTCGCGATTACTTTTTCCCCTTTGATCAAAATATCTATTCGATGGATTTTGTTGTCTTCGAGAAAAATTATTGTAGGGTTGATAATCTCTATTGTAGTTACCCCTTCCAAAATTTCCATAATTGTCGGAACCAAAATGTTGAGGACCATTAAATTGTCTCCAGTTCCTTGAAGAAGGAGAATTACTGCGTGATGGACCGCCTTGGTACTGTCCAAAATCACGATTATCTCTCCTACCAAAATTGCGATCCGCACTTAGAGAACTACGGCGCAAATTAGGACCATATGGTATTGCTGAAGCCACTGGTAAACCTTCTCTGACTTCAGAGTGGCCAACAGTCACATTTGGGTGTGCAGTGACGTATTGGCGACAGTATTGTTCTATATCTTTCAAGCTTGTAGGTTTTCGCTCACGTAAAAAAGAAAGAAAAGAAGCGTTTACAGACGACATGACTTTGTCACGAAGCAATAAATCCATGAGGGCTTCGTATGTATGTTCAGTTTTTGAAAGTTCCACCCAACGTGAAAACGTAAGACGAATATTTGCTATAAAGTCTGAAAAATCTTTCCCTGTCTCTGGCAATAGAGACTTAAAGCTTAGGCGATAACCGTCTTCATCCAGTTGGTATTTTTTTTAACAAGGCCGCTCTGACACCATCATAGTTATTCTTGTCAGGGCCCTCCAACATACTTATAGTGTTCATAGCTTCACCCTTGAGTATTTCCATAAGTCGTGCAGAATATTCCAACGTCTATCCTATGAGATTCGCATGAAAGCTCAAATCTATTCAGTAGAATAAAATATCGTCATAGGCAGGGTTGAAAACAGGCAATCTGATTTTAAAAGAATTAGTATTTGCCTTATTAGAAGTTGTTTGATTGTTTGTCTCATTTTGTGTATTACCAATATTCACTACCTTTATTTTCTCCAATTCCATAGATAAGATCCTTTCCTCGTGTAGTCTTTGGTTTTCTTCAGCCTGCATCTGAAGCTTTGTTTCTTCCATTTGTATTTGCATTTTTTTCTCCTCCATTTTCTGTTTTTGAGCCTCTAATTTCTGTTTTTCCATTTCCATTTGCTGTTGAATTTTTCTATCTTCAGCCTCTAATTTCTGTTTTTCAACTTCTAATTTCTGTTTCTTTTCTTCTGACTTCTGCGCCGTGGCATATTCGGCAAGTGCGAATTCTTCTAATCTCTCCGTAGTCATACCAAGGGATTTCTCTTGTGTAATGAAATAATCCAAACTAGACATTATGCTGTATTTTACAAGATATGTAACTAATGTAAATATCCAGAAGAAACTCACTCTATCCCAACTTCGTGGGTGACAAGTCCTTGCTTAAGAACTTGTACAATTACATTTTTAATTATAAATAATGTTATTAATTACCTATATATATATATGTTGCTGTCATTTTTGATGGAGTTTCAAACATCGATCTATTGGTTGTAGGTTTTTTCAACCTTGTCAAAGTTTTGTAACTATGTCTTGACTTTGCTGTGTCAGGTTGGTTAGGGGGTTATCTCCCTTGTTTGTTTGTTCATTGTGTTTGACCTTTTGGGTCAAAGGTAAAACAGTTCTGGGCTATATGCGATGCGCAGTGGAGAGCGCGAGATTAGACTTCCGTCAGGCCGGGAAGTAAGCTGGCTTCTGTGGGACATGAGATCCATTGTGTTTTCGGGAAAAATCTTCGAAGTGACTGCGTTGGCAGGTCTCCCCAGTGAATCTCTGTGCGTCGGAATGGCGACAGAGTTCCTTATTGTGTTCTGAGGATTCGGTTCCAGGTAATACCGACCTTTTTCATTATTACGCTTTCGGTGGCAGAACATGTTGAAGGATTACCTAGTCTGTGAACTACAGCTCACCGGTCCTACATTACAGAACATATACATTATGCTCAAGATAGCTATGTAAGACTATTTGTCTTTGAACGAACAGAAGTCCAGTGACGAAGTTATATTGTGGGAACCGCAGATTGGCGGTATATTTATGTCTACATAAGCATTACTGCAAGGTTGATGTTAACCTGCTTAGAAGAAGTACACAGATGACGCCATAACGAGGCCTGTGTTAAGGCTAATATATTACAGCCTGATAATGTGCAATTGGCGGGGAATGCCAAGTTGTACCTGTATGTCAAAGTGATTAAGGTATCTGACGCGTTTAGTCAGAGATACCAAAGCGGCATTGTGAACTGTCATTGAATAACATTACTATTGACCATGAACGAATATTGGAATGTTTACCAGCCTTTTTTGAATGCCTGATGTATACCTAACGATTTCCGGTCAGCATGACCTTGTTTACACTGACTGTTCCTGTTGATGCTATGTGTGTTATCGTCAATAAATGTTTTGAAACGTGCCAGCAGTCTTCAAGCATCCTTGACTACTGCATGTGAGTGTATGGGTTGCATTAGACAACATATACGAGCCTAAACACATTCGCGCCTTCATTTGCACCCACACTCAGCTCATCATTACAAGTACTACACATCTTAACAACATGTATACTGTCTTGTGCAAGTGATCACCTTTACAGAAGAAAAAGACAGTTACATTTCTGGTAGGCCAGCTGATGGGGCTATTTTCGTGAGAAGGACAAGTGCACATTACATTTTTGATCTGTGGGTCTAAGCTACACACTGGACAGCTGTAACACACATCTCTAGTTTGCTACTTTCAAGTTTTGTCTACACAGGACAGAAATAGGTCATAAACTGTTGACCCAGATAAACAGTGCGAGCATTTATGTTATAATGCTACATAAACCAACATGACAAGTACCGGAGTTAACATCTAGGCGTTTGTTTCGTGGACCACAACTGCATACGAGTCAAGTCCCTTACAGTAAACGGTACACGTTTCAGTCAACAACAGACTTTTCTACGTCCGAGCATTCAAGTTACATTGTTCGAGGTCAAGTTCCTGTTTGTAAACGGTACGTGAAATTGTCAACGTTCGATGTGCAAGACTCAAGATACGAGAAGGTCATAGTAACTTTATGTTCGTGAAGACCACTTCATGCTACAGTGGATCTGTCAATCAATGCGCGCTTGACATTTTGTTGCTATGTTCGCAAGGAGCAAGAGAATTACTTTAGTGTCAGCTGTGACTGAACTTGTTCTGCAACACATTGAATTAATTGCTATATATATTTATGTTACTTCTACTGTTGTTGTGTATTTTTCTTGTGTTCTTTGGCGGGTTTAAGGTTGGGCGGTGTCTATTATAAGAGATACCACGGTCTGTAAGATATAGTGGTCTTATAATAGCGTTCTGTAGGAGCAATTTTCTTAATTGAAAATTTGCTAGCAACAATTCGTTGCTATTCGTGTAAGCTGTGCCGAAACTGTACTTATCGTTGTTTTTGTAATATTTTTTCTGTTTTTCAGTTTTGATTTCATTTGTTTGTATCTGTAGCTCTCTCTTTTCTTTCGTTTATTTCTTTACACCTTTTTGTTTATAACAGTGTTGCTATTTGTCTTGTTTACTTTTCGCGGTCATCAGTACACATTTGTGTAACATTTTCTTTACTTTTTGCTGTATTGTTTATTTGACTTCCGCGAACGTTTTCGGTCATTGTTCTGTATCTTTGTCTTTGTATTTATGATTGTACTACATTATTGTCATACACAGTCTACATACATATACTTGGTCATGTATTATTATTATTATTGATAAGGTACACTCTTCATATAGAGATTGTTAATAAAATATTATTATATAAGATATTTATACAAGTTCTTTGTTAAAAGACTTGTTGTCCAAAGATTGAGACAAGGTGGAATACATATGAAAGTTCTTTATAAAAAAGACTTGTGATTGGGATATAAAGGTATTATTTTCCACAAGCACTTAAGTGATTATTTGTTATATTATAAACAAGATAACCATACAAGGTCTTTGACTAAGACTAAGAGAGTGAAATAAAGTGAAGTGAGTATACAAGTCTAGCATTTCAGACTTGTCTCCCATTGAAGTGGGATAAGGTAATTTATTTAATTTTTCAGGTTACTGATCTCATTAGACAGAATGTCTTCATTGGATTTCTTCATCCAGCAAGGGTTAACCCTTGGTAAGTCTGGTAAAGAATTGGAAGAATATTCATCTGCTCAATTCGCCATTGCATTAAAGTCAGAAGGAAAGAAACAAAAAGAGGAAATTAAATTGAAAGCAGAAGCTGAACTAAAGAAGCTAGAAGCTGAGAATAGAAGATTAGAACTTGAAGAAAAAAGGTATCAAAGAGAGGCTGAGGAGAGAAAAGCTCAAGCTGCTGCTGAGGAGAGACAAGCTGCTGCTGAGGAGAGAAAAGCTCAAGCTGCTGCTGAGGAGAGAAAAGCCCAAGCTGATGAAAGAAAATTCCAGATGGAAATGGAGGAGAGAAAACTTCAAGCTGCTGCTGAGGAGAAAAAACTCCAACTTCAAGCTGCTGCTGAGGAGAGAAAACTTCAAGCTGCTGCTGAGGAGAGAAAACTTCAAGCTGCTGCTGAGGAGAAAAAACTCCAAATTCAAGCTGCTGCTGAGGCTGAAATTAGAAAAATGGAACATGAGGAAAGACTCGCAACTTTGGAATTAGAGAAATTGAAAGTGACAAATATGGGTGCTCATCAAGCAACTTCGGATACAACAAAGGAGAGATCTAGTAAGATCAAATTACCTCATTTCAATCCTTTAAAGGACGATATAACTGATTATCTTGATAGATTCGAATTTTTATGTGGTACGCATAAGATAAAAAAGGAAAACTATGTTGAACAACTGATGGAATTTTTTACAGGTGAAACTGTGACTACTCTTATGATAATAGAAGAACATAATAGAACTAATTATGATGTTGTCAGAGCAGCATTGTTAAAAAAATATCAATTAAAAGAAGAAGACTATCGTCTTCGTTTTAGGACAATGTTGCCAGAAAATGGAGTAGATTTCTCTGATTTTGTTACAAAGATACGTCGTACATTTACACGATGGGTTGAGTTGTCTCAGACTGAGAAAACATATGAAGGTCTAATGGACTTATTACTTCGAGATAAGGTTTTGTCATCTGTTAATGATTCTTTTCTTGCATTTCTTCATGAGCGTAAGCCTAAAAACTTAAAAGACATGGAGGAATACTGTTGTCAGTATGCCACCGCGCATCCCCATGCTACAGTTAGCAATTCTAAAGTGAAAGAAGGGTTGCCAGTTGCTTCGGCAGCACCATATGGCTCTAATTTCAATAAGAAATTTCAGGGTGCCCAACAAAACTGGAATAGGAAAAGTAATCAGAATTACACTCATAAGCAGAGTAATCCAACATATGATGGTTCTTCTGCTAAGAACTTGAAACGAGATGGGAGTTTTCGTAATTATGGTGGTAATAATTATAGACACTTTCGCAAAGGTTATCACAATAAAAACTATCCTAGCTTTTCTGCTCGGGATAACCAGTCTCGACGTCAAGAATATGACGATGGTGAATATACAAACCGGGATTCAAACCGGAATGATAATTACAATAGACAATATGATAACAATTACAGGGGAAATGATAATCGCGGTAGACCTAGATATAACAAAAGAAAAGCTTTCCAACAGGCAAACTCTGCACAACAAGAGTTTGATGGAGCCTGTAATCAAGTAAATGATAGTGGTAACTCTAAGGCTATCACTGGTTGTGCTTTCGATTTTGGGAGAGCAACTGAATACCCCCAATGCTTAACATTGTTCGACTCATCGACTGTATCTACCCTAAGTTGTGGTCACCCTCTTCCTGCTCTACCTGCTACAGTTGCGCATGATGGGAGAGGATCTCTCATCTTACATAACGGTTTAGTGAATGATAGGCTGGTCTCAGTACTTTTCGATTCGGGATGTACTACCGTCGGGGTTAGGGAGTCTCTGATAGATCCTTGCTGTGCCACTGGAAAAGCGATCAAATGTGTTACATTTGGTGGTACCATGGAAAGTTATCCTACTGCTGTGATTAGGATTGACACTCCCTTCTTTACAGATGTCCATGCATGTCTTTTTCCTAATCCTATTGCGGATCTTATAATCGGTCGTATTCATGGGGTTAAGGAATGCACCCCGCAACAAATTTCTATTTGGGAAGAACAAAACATTCAAACGGTCAATGCAGTGGTGACAAGAGCTCAAGCTCTTAATCCCCCAACTTCATCTGATGATAGTAATGGAGTTGATAGCTGTCATGGAGCAGTCTATCCTTTCTCTTCCTAAATCTCCTTTCTCTTCCTAAATCTTCCACATTCCTTTACTCAGTCCATCCTGTCACTGTTTCACCGTCTTCCCTATGACCCTCTTCTTTTTTTCCTACGAGAATGCTAGATCAGGTGAAGGTCTGGTATTAAATTTCGTTTAACAGGCATTTAGATTCCGCAAGTAGAATTTTGCGAAGACGCGATGGTAATGGTGGGTTTTTCTGGGTGACATCAATTAACCCGTGACCCACAGACGACCACCTATTTCCGGTCTTAAACTGTATTTATCAGAGAAAATGTAACTTTGCTTTACTCTCTTGATGAACACCGTGAAAGCAGCCTAAACTAAATTTTAAGTACATAAGACTTTTAAAGAATATACACAGATTGTACAAAACTGTGTGTAAAGTCAATAACGTGCTTATGAATATATTCAAATATTCAAGTTCTGATTGTGGGAAACTGAAGTGATTTTGTGCGGTGAGTTATCTCCCAAAATTATTTGTTTAATTATTGCTTAATGATACAAGTGTAATTTGCAGATGAAGTATGTGGTTGACTATGATAAGAAACATATGTTATGCTATTGGATTTAGTTCTTCCATATCCATTATGTACCTGTATAACATATTATTAATTTTCTTATATGATTTGCTTATAGTATTTTATTACTGTGCGTTATTGCTTGCCTTATTAGAACACAACTCTGTTATGAGTATACATTATGAAAGCTGTTGTTCCTTGCTGAAAGATAATTAAGAATTAATTATTAACTAAAGATACACCAGACTACAAGACAGACTGTTGATTGTGGAAAATAGTAAGACCTATGAAGTGTAGAGAAGGGACACTTGACTTGGGAGGATGAGGACAGAGCCTGTTAGACAATGGTCACTGAGATATCTTTTACATACAGTGTACTGGACAGTCAAAGTCTTCAGTGGTAAGTGTGCCTATGCTCTGAGACCAAAAGTCTTCGGGGAGGAACTTCATATATGTAAAATCTCTTTAGACAAGAGATTAATGGTCCCCTTACTTTGTTCTCCAGTGCAGAGTGTCAGTAACATAGGACCTGGCTTCGACCTCCCTCAATTTTGCTGAGCCCAAAAATCAAGAAGGGACAGGGACTGAATCTTCACCCCTGAGTGTGAACCAGACATCCTTAAAGACACTAGTGCCACACAGGGCAGTCAGTCACCACCACGTACTCTCATCAAGAAGTCACAGCAGAGTGTCCTCTCTGCCTACATCCTACAAGAACAATACGATAAGTATAATAAAGTAAAGGAAGACCACTACACACACATAGCCACCAAACGCTCAGACTTAGTCAGTGACGAAAATAAGGCACCCCACTGGGACCTAGATTCCTGTTTGTTTTCAGATGTAAACGTGATTCTTTTCCATATTTCTTTTTTCATCAGATGTAAAATAACCCTTTGTAAATGTGATTCCCTTAATAAATAGCATATTGTTTATTTACTTACTACACGTCTGAGTCAATTTGATAAAATATCATAAGCCTGTCCAGAGCTCTCTTTTTGTGATTATTTCCCTTTCTTGTTTACTGTCCTCTTTATTGTCGAATTATCAACATCGTGTGGTGTATGTTAGTTGTGAAACAAAGTCACGTGGGAGAACAACTTGTCTGATATTCTTACATGGTATTTAATTACCCTTGATTCCAGACAGTTAACCTCTTGGTTTCATAACAAATTACATCACTATTACAGTATTGCAAGAAAATCAATCAATATTCTTACTGTTATCTAGAGCAGTTGACCTGTGTCGACTTTGCTCACTCCCTACGCGTGACAAGTGAAGGCTCGCCTCGAGATTTAAGTATCCTAGCGCACAGTAGTTCTCGCTGGTGATACGAATAGCAAAGAGTTGAGGTATAAACTATTGCCTTTGCTGAAAAATTATTGCTTTTCTTCACCTTCTAGAGTGAGAATCTTTTTCTACCCCCTAGACTTTATCGTTGTAGCATCTGGACAGGAAATTAAGAATTATTTGAAGCTAGTAGTGTGGTGGTTTTCCTTTTTCAAATAACTTTCTAAGAAGTTAATTTTAGTTAAGGAGTGAGTGAGTGTGTGGAGTTAATGTGCTATTAGTCATATTCTATTCACTAGACAAGCATTATTGCTTTGGTAAAAATTGTTCTTGTATATTGGGAGATAATTTACCCACAAGATTTATTCAGCACAAACAATGGCTGAATTAGCCAAAGTAAGATCTAGTTTAATGGAATTCGCTAAGGACATGGGGATGGTAGGTAATGAGTTAACGAGTTTCATTAGCGCCGAAATGGATAAACATCTTGACAGAGAAGAGAGATTAGAAAAGGAGCGAGCAGAGAGAGAAGCACACGAGAGAGAAAAAGAAAGACAGCATGAAATTAGACTAAAGGAATTAGAAGTAGAAGCTAGAAGAGTTGAAATAGAGGCTAGTCCCAGTACATTAGAATCTTCTGGTGCCTCTCCTTCAGCAGATGGTAACACAATTACCAGTCATGCTACAGGAACAAATGCTATGTCATTTCCTTTAGAAATTTTCTCCAACAGCGCCGAGAAAATCGACATGTACCTTGATAGATTCGAACGATTTGCCTCGTCGTATGGTCTGGACAAAGATAAATGGGCGCTCAAACTCTCACAAGGATTACGTGGAACAGCATATGAGGTATACATGAAGTTGCCGATTACTGAGCAAAATAAATATGATACTCTAAAGAAGGCCCTTTTACAAAGATTCGAACTTAATTCAGAAGCTTACAGGAAGCAGTTTCGTCGGGCCAAAAGAGACATAGGGGAAACATTTGCACAGTTCGCAGCACGCCTCGAATCCTATCTGCAAAAATGGCGCACGTTAGGAAACTTTCCTGAGTCTCTGGAAGGGCTTCAGGAAAAGATTATCATGGAACAACTCAAGGAGACAATGACACCAGATATGAGAAGGTTCCTAGCAGAGCATGGGGCCGAAAACCTTGAGTCGTTACTCACTCTGGCTGAAAGGTTTCATGGAGCTTTGGCAGAGGCTCAGTCTACAAGACGGAAATATACTGATATGCCTGCAAAAGCATCTACACACCCCTGTTCCGACAATCACCCTAAATCTAGTGGATTTTCCAATAAAGCACAGAACACATCACAAACTTATAATAGGATAAAACAGGAGAGGACCTCTACTAACCAGGAGACGGGGAGGAAGTGGTGTAAGGTGTACAAGACAAACACGCACCACACCCAAGAATGTAAAATTAAACCCGCTCCTCATCATGCTGCATTTATACAGACAAAATCGCCAAGGAAGAATCCAATGAGGCAACAGAATAGCCTCAAGCGACCGTCCGTTACTGACACAGTGAAGGTAAATGGACAGCACGTATTATGCCTCTATGACACGGGACTGGAATTTGATGCAGTTGTCGCCTCATCACTGGTAGACCCTGGCCAGGTAACACCAGACACTGTGGAACTTCGTGGAGCCACAAAAGGTGACAAGACAATGACTCTGCAAATAGCAAATATCCAGGTGGAATCCCGCTTTGTGTCAGGACAGATCAGAGCAGCAGTCATGGATGACCCAATCTATGACCTGATCTTGGGTTGTAGATACGTATTCCTAGGTGAACCTAAAGAACCTCTTGTTATTGCGGCAGTGACAACCAGAAGTAATGCTGCGAGTGAACAGGAGCCAGCACCTGTGCAGAATCCCCTCCCTCAGGAGTTAAAGAATGCTCAAACACAGGATACAACTCTGGCCTCCTGCTTCAAGAAACTGCCATTTGCCAATATTCCCCTGCAGAAAGGAAACTTTTATATGAAATTGGGATTAATATATCGTAGAGCAGGAAACATAGGACTAGAACATGGGCAACTAGTCGTTCCATCTACGTACAGGAACCAAATCTTGGAGATGGGTCATGCACTTCCATTCAGCGGTCACATGGGTCAAAATGCCACCATGCAACGCATATCAGCCCATTACTATTGGCCGGGGATGAATGCAGATATCATCCGATTTGTTAAGTCCTGTGCCCAGTGTCAAAGAGTGGCACCTAAACATTGGACATCCCCAGCGACGTTAGGAAAGATGCCAATAATAGGAACTCCCTTCGAGAGAGTAGCTGTGGATATCATAGGACCTCTTCTGAGAACTAAAAGGAGGAACCGCTGCATTTTAACACTAGTCGACACATGTACAATGTGGGGTGAAGCCATTGCACTACCCTCATCAGACTCAGTGCATGTAGCAGAAGCATTAGTAAGTATATTCACCAGGCTAGGTTTTCCTGGACAAATACTACAGATAATGGGTCTCAGTTCAAGGGAAAGTTAGAGGAAGAGGTTTTCCGAGTATTTCGTACACAGCATATTCACACCTCGCCCTATCATCCTCAGTCCAATGGACAAGTTGAGAGGTTCAATGGAACTCTCATCACTATGTTGCGCAAATTGGCTCAGGAAAAACCAGAAACCTGGGATTTGTTTCTGCCTGCAGCGCTATTTGCCTACCGAGAAGTGCCACACTCTTCGACAGGTCTCTCTCCCGCCACCTTATTGTTCGGGCGTCCAATCAAAGGACCGCTTGAAGCTCTTCTTCGGGCTATGACAGATGAAAGTGCAGACGACAGTATTGTTACGGCGTCAAAATATGTCCAGGAACTCAAGGAACGCTTAAAGGTTGGTTGGGAGATGGCATCAACAAACTTGCGACGAGCGCGTAGTAAGTATGCCAAACATTACAACAAATCAGCCAAGGACAGGGAATTGCATATTGGGGAGAAAGTACTTTTGTTGTTGCCCAGTGGCAACAATAAACTTCAAATCGGTTGGCAGGGACCATTTGAGGTAGTACAGAAGATTTCTCGTACTAATTACAAAATCTCAAAGAAAGGGAAACATAAGATTTATCATGTGAATCTTCTTAAAAAATACGTTGAACGCCCAAACCCCGAACCAGCTCATCTTATGACCCTGGCGGTTGCCACAGAAGTGGATAATGAAGACAAAATATATGTTGAGTATCCGCTTCGTCCACAAGAATCGCACATGGATGTGCAAATAAGCTCAACTTTAAGGAGTGCAGAAGGTGAACAAGTAAAACAACTTTTAGACGAACACTCAGAAGTGCTCACAGATAGGCCGGGTCTGACAAATCTCGTCGAGTTTGAGATGAAAGTGACAGATCCAACTCCTGTCAGGGTGAAAACATACCCAATACCGTATGCAAAAGCAAGTGCATTGCAAGAGGAAATTGAGCAATTACTAAACGCCAATATAATATCCAAATCCGAATCACCCTATAGTGCGAGTGTTGTGCTCCTCCAAAAAACCTAGTGGAGAAGCTCGTCTCTGCATCGACTATAGACGACTTAATGCTGTGACAGAGTTCCAACCAGAACCCTTACCTGACCCCAATGGACTCTTCACAAAATTAAGTAAGGCCAAATTCTTCACAAAAATTGACCTGAGCAAGGGTTATTATCAAATCCCGGTCAAGAAAGAAATTAGGCCGTTGCTTGCTTTCAGTACGTCTGAAGGACATTATCAGTTTAATGTTCTGCCATTTGGGTTGAGCAACGCTCCGGGTATCTTCACCAGAATGATGAGGAAATTACTCACCCCATTGCAAAATAATGCAATCCACAACTTTATGGATGACATATTAATAGCAACGAGCACATTTGAGGAACATTTGGAAGCCCTCGCCCAGCTCCTCCAGCGACTGAAAGAGACGGGACTTACGGCGCGACCCAGTAAATGTTTAATTGGTTTCAAGGAGTTAGAATTTCTGGGACACACGATCACTCATGGCTGTATGTGGCCTGTGGATAAAAACGTTGAGAAAATAAAACTTGCACCACGTCCTATTACCAAGAAAGACACCCGTTCATTTCTGTCCCTTTGTGCCTATTACCAGCGCTTTATTCAGGGTTTTAACACACTGACTGCCCCGCTGACGGATCTGACCAGAAAAGGCCAGCCAGAGAAAGTAGTTTGGACTCCGGATTGTGAAGCAGCATATGCTACACTTAAACATAAGCTGACATCACGACCTATACTGAGACTACCGGACCTAGCAAAGCCGTTTGTGCTGCGCGTAGACGCATGTAACATTGGAATTGGGTCTTCACTGATGCAGACAGATGATAACAAACCTGACTTGTTGTTTCCTGTAGCCTATGCCAGTCGTAGGTTAAACTCAGCAGAGAGGAATTATTCAACAATTGAAAAGGAGTGTCTTGCATTAGTATGGGCGGTACAAAAACATCAGCCATATCTCTATGGAGTAAAATTTACAGTACAAAGTGACCATGCCCCACTTATGTTTCTAGCGGCATCAAAGAAACTAAATGCACGACTCATGCGTTGGGCTTTACTACTTCAGCCCTATTCCTTCAAGGTGGAATACATCCCAGGGAAGATTAATGTGGGAGCAGACTTTCTGAGCAGGCATACGCTGGCAGAATTAGACACAATCGAAGAAACACCATCGGACTCAGCATCGCTGTCCGAGAGGATCGTAGAAGTAAATGAAGAGAGTGAAGATTAGACGTGACGTTAGAATCAATACGCGGTGGAGTGCAAAGAGAAAGTTAGACTCGCGTTGTTAGTCTGACAACTAACTTAAATGGGGGGCTATCTGTCATGGAGCAGTCTATCCTTTCTCTTCCTAAATCTCCTTTCTCTTCCTAAATCTTCCACATTCCTTTACTCAGTCCATCCTGTCACTGTTTCACCGTCTTCCCTATGACCCTCTTCTTTTTTTTTCCTACGAGAATGCTAGATCAGGTGAAGGTCTGGTATTAAATTTCGTTTAACAGGCATTTAGATTCCGCAGGTAGAATTTTGCGAAGACGCGATGGTAATGGTGGGTTTTTCTGGGTGACATCAATTAACCCGTGACCCACAGACGACCACCTATTTCCGGTCTTAAACTGTATTTATCAGAGAAAATGTAACTTTGCTTTACTCTCTTGATGAACACCGTGAAAGCAGCCTAAACTAAATTTTAAGTACATAAGACTTTTAAAGAATATACACAGATTGTACACAACTGTGTGTAAAGTCAATAACGTGCTTATGAATATATTCAAATATTCAAGTTCTGATTGTGGGAAACTGAAGTGATTTTGTGCGGTGAGTTATCTCCCAAAATTATTTGTTTAATTATTGCTTAATGATACAAGTGTAATTTGCAGAAGAAGTATGTGGTTGACTATGATAAGAAACATATGTTATGCTATTGGATTTAGTTCTTCCATATCCATTATGTACCTGTATAACATATTATTAATTTTTCTTATATGATTTGCTTATAGTATTTTATTACTGTGCATTATTGCTTGCCTTATTAGAACACAACTCTGTTATGAGTATACATTATGAAAGCTGTTGTTCCTTGCTGAAAGATAATTAAGAATTAATTATTAACTAAAGATACACCAGACTACAAGACAGACTGTTGATTGTGGAAAATAGTAAGACCTATGAAGTGTAGAGAAGGGACACTTGACTTGGAAGGATGAGGACAGAGCCTGTTAGACAATGGTCACTGAGATATCTTTTACATACAGTGTACTGGACAGTCAAAGTCTTCAGTGGTAAGTGTGCCTATGCTCTGAGACCAAAAGTCTTCGGGGAGGAACTTCATATATGTAAAATCTCTTTAGACAAGAGATTAATGGTCCCCTTACTTTGTTCTCCAGTGCAGAGTGTCAGTAACATAGGACCTGGCTTCGACCTCCCTCAATTTTGCTGAGCCCAAAAATCAAGAAGGGACAGGGACTGAATCTTCACCCCTGAGTGTGAACCAGACATCCTTAAAGACACTAGTGCCACACAGGGCAGTCAGTCACCACCACGTGCTCTCATCAAGAAGTCACAGCAGAGTGTCCTCTCTGCCTACATCCTACAAGAACACTACGATAAGTATAATAAAGTAAAGGAAGATCACTACACACACATAGCCACCAAACGCTCAGACTTAGTCAGTGACGAAAATAAGGCACCCCACTGGGACCTAGATTCCTGTTTGTTTTCAGATGTAAACGTGATTCTTTTCCATATTTCTTTTTTCATCAGATGTAAAATAACCCTTTGTAAATGTGATTCCCTTAATAAATAGCATATTGTTTATTTACTTACTACACGTCTGAGTCAATTTGATAAAATATCATAAGCCTGTCCAGAGCTCTCTTTTTGTGATTACTTCCCTTTCTTGTTTACTGTCCTCTTTATTGTCGAATTATCAACATCGTGTGGTGTATGTTAGTTGTGAAACAAAGTCACGTGGGAGAACAACTTGTCTGATATTCTTACATGGTATTTAATTACCCCTGATTCCAGACAGTTAACCTCTTGGTTTCATAACAAATTACATCACTATTACAGTATTGCAAGAAAATCAATCAATATTCTTACTGTTATCTAGAGCAGTTGACCTGTGTCGACTTTGCTCACTCCCTACGCGTGACAATAGCCAAGACGAGCACTTGGTGATTTCCCATGACTCGTTTGTTAAACGTCAAGAAGAGGATCCTTCCTTGAAGAAATTCTTCCTTCTCGCAAAGAAAGGGGATCCCAATCAAAATACGAATCACAAATCGTATATCACTATGAAGAATGGTATATTGGTACGAATGGTACAACACTCGGACAAGTCTATGCACTCACAAATTCTTGTGCCTAAGTGTATGAGAGCCTTAATTCTTCAACATGCACACGATTCTCAGTGTGCTGGACACATGGGTTTTTCCAGAACTAAAACTAGAGTCCTTGCGTCTTTATTTTGGCCATTTGTTAATAAAGACATACGAATTTATTACCGGTCTTGTAACATTTGTCAAGAGGTCAAGTCTAGAGGTCCAAGACATGCTGCACCTATTCAGGCTGCAGATATTCCGATTCGGCCGTTTCAGAAAATGGCTATAGACATTATTGGCCCGTTTAAGATTAAGTCAGCCAGAGGACACCAATTTATCCTCACTTGCGTTGACATGTGCACTCGTTGGCCAGAGGCTATTCCTCTTAAAAGCATATCAACTGTCGATATCGCAGATGCTCTTTGGCTCATATTTTCTCGGCTGGGATTTCCCTGGAGAAATACTATCAGACCACGGCACTCAGTTAATTTCGGACATTATGTCTCAGGTAATGGCTACGCTAGACATTAAAAGGTCTCTTAGTAGCATTTATCATCCAATGTCCAATGGATTGGTTGAACGTCTTAATAGGACACTAAAGAATTTACTTGGCAAGATAACGGAGGATCATCCTGATGATTGGGACAGGGTCCTACCTGCAGCTCTCTCTGCCTACAGAGAGGTTCCCAACGAGCATACAGGGTTTTCTCCTTTCGAACTTGTCTTTGGCGCGCAACCGCGCGGTCCGATGTCCTTGTTACACGATGTGATAACTTCCGATAATATTGACGATGATACGCAATCGTCATATGAATATGTCATTGCTCTTAGGGAGAAAATTATCGAATCGTGCAGATTAGCAACTTCCTCTTCCGAATTTGCGAAGGAAAAGGCTAGGCGATGTGCTAACAAGAAAAGACGCCTACGTCAACTTTGTCCTGGAGACAAAGCGTTTGTCTTACTTCCCTCAAGAGAGAACAGACTTCTCATTTCATGGAAAGGTCCATACACTATAGTCTCGAAAATTTCAGATGTCGACTATATTGTCGATGTGGATGGAAAGCATAAAACCTTCCATATAAATATGCTAACAGAGTTTATTGAACGTCCAGACTATTTGCAGCCTATTTTCCAGGCGACGGACGACTCTCCAGTCCAACATGGTCACATCTCATCCCTGTCCGTTATACAGGATGAGGAAACTACTTTTTCTGACGTTAACTTACCTCTTCCCGTGATTCCACTTAATTCTACGGAATCATGGAAAAACGTTACCGTCTCTTCGAATTTGTCTTTTGAGGAGCAACGTCAAGTATCCTCTACGCTACAATCATATCATGATGTTCTTACCGATATTCCTGGACACACAGATGTCATAGAACATGACATCATACTTACTGATCGTAATCCGATCAGGGTAAGACCATACCCAATACCTATTCATTTTCAAGCACAAGTCGAGAAAGAATTGGATGAGATGATTCAACTGCAAATAATTGAACCATCCACTTCAGCTTATTCTTCGTCGATAGTTATTGTTCGAAAGAAAGACAATAACATACGTCTTTGCGTTGACTATCGCAAATTAAATCAAGTTATGAAGTTCGATGCTGAACCTATGCCTTTATTAGATGATCTACTTATTAGACTTTCTAAAGCTAAATTCTTTACTAAACTAGACTTGTCGAAAGGTTATTGGCAAGTCCCACTGACGGAACACGCCAAACCTCTCACTGCTTTTTCAACACCTAGGGGTTTATTTCAGTGGAATTTTATGCCTTTCGGGCTTATGAACGCCCCAGCGACTTTCGTGCGCATGATGCGACGAATTCTATCAGATCGTGCAGATGTCATCGCATATTTAGACGACATCTGTCTTTTCAGCCATACTTGGGAAGAACACTATTTGGGTCTAAAGGAATTGCTATCTACTTTACGTGAGCATAGTTTGACTGCAAAACCCTCTAAAGCCTTTGTTGGGTTTAGTGAAATCTCTTTCCTAGGTCATCGGGTTGGTCATGGTCAGTTAAAGACAGAGGACCAAAACATTTCGAAGATATTAAATATCTCGGTTCCGAAGACAAAAAAGCAAGTACGTAGTCTCTTGGGATTAATACAATTCTATGGAAGATTCATTGAGAATCTGTCCTCCATTATGGCACCACTTTCATCGTTATTGAAAAAAGGTTCTCCTAATATGGTGCGTTGGTCCCAAGAATGCCAATCGTCATTGGATCAGGTTAAGAATGTATTCTCATCTCATCCTATCTTAAGACTACCAACGATTGATAAGACTTTTGTTCTTCGTAGTGATGCCTCTTCCACTGGGATTGGAGCGGCACTAATGCAGGAGTATTCATGAACTCTGCATCCTGTAATGTATATCTCTAGGAAGCTGAATGCGGCAGAAAGGAATTACTCGGTTTTAGACCGTGAATTGTTGGCTATGGTTTGGTTCCTTCTGGGCGCGCATTTCTTTATGGAAACCGACCAAAAAGCTCTTACGGCTATGCAAAATAAGGATTTGAAGAGCTCGAGATCTACTCGTTATGCTATTGCTCTTCAACCTTTCCATTTCACGGTGCGAGCTATCCGTGGTTCGGATAATGTGATGGCGGACATATTGTCTAGATGCCCACATGATTCCAATTAAATCTTGTGTCCTAGTTTTCCTGATACACTTTCAGACTTAGGTCTGTCCTTAATATCCTAATGTATTGTAATACAAATGTTTTACTATTTGGATGATGTATAAAGAATTTAACAAATTTGATTTTGTCCATCCATCAGTGATATGTTGCTAATATAGCATTGTAATTCATGATATTTGTATATTGCTATAATTATAGTATTTGATAATGTTTGATATATGATTGGTATTGCCAGCAACTTAGGTTTCTTTAATGGTACCCCCTGAGTTTGTTTGGCTTAGAGGAAATATTTTCTCTTATGATGGGGGATGATTTTTACTCTCTCCAGACGCTTTATTTATGCATCTATTGTACCTTATATTAGGTTCATTCTTTCATGAGCACATAATTGATGCTTGTGCTATCTTGCTCATGGATATATTTTTAAAAAAAAGTATCATTTTTTTAACAGGGGGGGGGGGGGGGGTGTAGTAATATGTTGCTGTCATTTTTGATGGAGTTTCAAACATCGATCTATTGGTTGTAAGTTTTTTCACCCTGGTCAAAGTTTTGTAACTATGTCTTGACTTTGCTGTGTCAGGTTGGTTAGGGGTTATCTCCCTTGTTTGTTCGTTCATTGTGTTTGACCTTTTGGGTCAAAGGTAAAACAGTTCTGGGCTATATGCGATGCGCAGTGGAGAGCGCGAGATTAGACTTCTGTCAGGCCGGGAAGTAAGCTGGCTTCTGTGGGACATGAGATCCATTGTGTTTTCGGGGAAAATCTTCGAAGTGACTGCGTTGGCAGGTCTCCCCAGTGAATCTCTGTGCGTCGGAATGGCGACAGAGTTCCTTATTGTGTTCTGAGGATTCGGTTCCAGGTAATACCGACCTTTTTCATTATTACGCTTTCGGTGGCAGAACATGTTGAAGGATTACCTAGTCTGTGAACTACAGCTCACCGGTCCTACATTACAGAACTTATACATTATGCTCAAGATAGCTATGTAAGACTATTTGTCTTTGAACGAACAGAAGTCCAGTGACGAAGTTATATTGTGGGAACCGCAGATTGGCGGTATATTTATGTCTACATAAGCATTACTGCAGGGTTGATGTTAACCTGCTTAGAAGAAGTGCACAGATGACGCCATAACGAGGCCTGTGTTAAGGCTAATATATTACAGCCTGATAATGTGCAATTGGCGGGGAATGCCAAGTTGTACTTGTATGTCAAAGTGATTAAGGTATCTGACGCGTTTAGTCAGAGATACCAAAGCGGCATTGGGAACTGTCATTGAATAACATTACTGTTGACCATGAACGGATATTGGAATGTTTACCAGCCTTTTTTAATGCCTGATATATACCTAACGATTTCTGGTCAGCATGACCTTGTTTACACTGACTGTTCCTGTTGATGCTATGTGTGTTATCGTCAATAAATGTTTTGAAACGTGCCAGCAGTCTTCAAGCATCCTTGACTACTGCATGTGAGTGTATGGGTTGCATTAGACAACATATACGAGCCTAAACACATTCGCGCCTTCATTTGCACCCACACTCAGCTCATCATTACAAGTACTACACATCTTAACAACATGTATACTGTCTTGTGCAAGTGATCACCTTTACAGAAGAAAAAGACAGTTACAATATATATTATGCATTATAATATTGACAGTGCATGACAAAATAGATAGTACAAACAATAGTGACAAAGACAAGATATAAAGCGCAAATGACCACGTTCGCAGAATCAACTAAATCTGAAAGCGAAACCAAAGAAAAAATATTGCAAAGAGTGCAATGACACTGCGAAAAGTAAGACAATACAAGCAACAATACAGTGTATAAACGCAAAATTTGTATACAAATCAAAGATAGTAAGAGGAGGAAGACACTCACAAACAAATTAATCAAAAACTAAGGTACAGAGAAAAAATATAACGACAACAACACTGAAACGTTTCGCCACACCTAAGCAATTACTGTCGTGAGGGACAAGTAACGGTCTGAACCTCGGCAAGGTTTTTAGCCTTGAACCGGAATTACCGTTCAATTGAAACTCACAATCTCGACCCTATAGAACGCTCATGAAGGTCCTGTGTGA
The DNA here is from genome assembly GCA_024509875.1 of Oreohelix idahoensis. NCBI lineage: Eukaryota > Metazoa > Mollusca > Gastropoda > Stylommatophora > Oreohelicidae > Oreohelix > Oreohelix idahoensis. The sequence goes on from JAMPIV010012031.1 coordinate 439,523, forward strand.
ACTGGGATATTCCCTTCATAAGTCACCGCTCCAACCGCCCACATAAACATGAAACATATAATATAGAAAACGAGAAAGAATAAATAGATTATGCTCTGAGGAAGGCTCAATGTTACACCGAGCAGTGGTACAGTTTACAAACAAACAAACCACTTATCTTCAAAAGGAAAAAATTCCAGCTTCCGCAGCAACAACAATGATGTAAATCAGGTATCACACAGTCTGAATAAATCCAGTGGTGATCGGTACTGGAACTCCAAAGTGATAGCGGCTTTCGAATGAAATTCCTGACATCGGGTGCTGAAATCCTAAGTTGGCGCAAGAGAAGAAAGACCGGAACACTGCCACTCTTGACTTGAATAACTTGTGCATAAAAGTCAGTACTGACAACACTGTAAATCCAGGTGAATTGACATCACAGTAAACTTCTGGACTGTTTATACCCCGAATCACTGGCGACCACTTCTGTTAAAGGTTATTTGATGGAAGATACTGGTGGGGTTATCAAGAAGATAAATGTTATTATTACCTTCGCTGATAACTGGCGAATCAGCATAAGTCGGACTTACGGATGGCCGACAGGTGTGTGACTATAGAGATCATAATATACGCGAATGTGTATAGGTTCTTAGTGTGTCTATAGTACAGTCACTCACACCACAGCAAAGTAGAAGTCAGGAAATGTTGTAACTCCTGGTAACGTTATACAGTTTATTGACGAGACGGTCACGTAGACATCATAGCAAGACAATTCACAGCATACTCATGAAGCAACATGTAATTAAATCCATAACAACGGTTGCATAAACCACCACAGCAAATCATGGGATTAGGTACAAAGTATCCATCAGGAAACATGAATCAGCAAATAGGTGAATAGGCTGCAGGACATAGCAGCACATATTTCATCTCATAATAGTACAGCAAAAATATCATTCCAGTTCTTAATAGTCCATGACTTTGAATCAATATGAATACAATGCATTAACAAGCCAACGAGATCCGTGGCTTTGAATAACAAGTTCCCTGGGAGAAAACCACATTCTCTTCAACACTCTATCTATCTGCAAAACAATCCATCACAGGAATATGAATATCGAATAATGGCCGGTATAATCCATGGCCTGAAAATATTTCTTCAATATAACAAATTCTCTCTTTCATAAAATATCCTAGAACACACTTGCGAAATGGATAAAGTCCATTCCTAGCTCTGCCAGAAAACGTACTGTCACGAAAAATCAGCTGCTTAAAACAGCTCAGTACAAAATTCATTCAAGCGCAAACTCGCAGCTTGAGATGTGAGCAGAATTCATCCGCCTTTCCCCCCAAAACTAATTCATAGTAGAGGTGGGCGAATCGATACACTCCGTTGTTTCGAGACAGTCGGCTCAATTAATTATACTGTGTCGAAACAGTGTGTCGAAACAGTGTGTCGACACAATTGCCCGTATAATAGGGGAGAAAGAAGTCTCTTATAGACAGTACCGGGGCGGGTATACATGAATTGTGTGAGACAATTTTCTCAGTTTTTACTGTCGTGTGTGAAAATCTATGGCGTTTCGTGTGACCACAATTCAATATTTTTACACAAGTCTTCATTATGATGAAATAAAACGTAGATATGATGATAGCTGCAGTATATGGGAAAATAATAAAAAAAAAAACAACAATAATAATAACAACAGTAATAATAACACATGATATCAAACTAGAGTAAGCTAGTTTTGGTAGACAATGATTCAAATCCACACCGAGTAGGCCTACACAGATATCAGCAGAACTAATAAAGTGTCCATTACATTTATACGAACACACGGACACTTTCAACTTTAACATAGCGCCTAAAACATTGACAACTGCAGCACTGACACAATTTCCAGTGTCTATAACTTCTCAGCAAAAATAATATCACTTGTAAAATCAAGTCATCATAACACATCCCTGAAAAATATGACATGTTTGATATTCCATACTAATGTTCCGAACGGTTTATTCAAATTTTACAAAGGCCCACGGAAAGTGATACAGTGTGTCTCTTTGCAAAACAGCGAGGCAGAAACGAACTGAAACTGTGTCCATGTGTCGGACTCGGTGCATTGTTTGACTCATACACACAGTAGCCATCTCTACTCTGCAAAACAGCGAGGCAGACACGAACCGACACAGTATCGACACGGCAAGAAGGCTCAGTATCGAATCGTTCGGGTACGAAACTGTGTCGAACCATTGTTTCGAAACATTCACACAGTAGCCATCTCTAATTCATAGTACGTTCGACAGTTTCTTTATCCTATTTTTAAAAAGCAAACTAACAGCTAGACAAAAGAGCTGTGTTCAAAAAGTGTGTGTACAAAAATCCGACTCGTACATACGAGTCTTTAACACTTAACTTCCCTTAATTAAAATATGACTTAACAGGTCTCTTCTGAAGACATGGCCAACCCAGCTCCAGCGTCTGCCAGCTATGATGGTGTGCATGTCCTCTTGCTTGCTCCGAGTAAGCAGATCTTGGTTGGTGATGGTATTCGGCCAAAAGATTCGGTGAATTTTTTCTTAGGCATGTTGTGTGAAAAGAGGACAATTTCGACATTTCCTTTTCTGTAACTCCAGCATTCCGCACCATAGAGAAGCACAGAAAGCACACAGCTCTGATATAATCTTAATTTTGTGCTTGTGCTGTATTGAGAGGACTTCCAGATGTTGTTTAGGCTAAAAAAAGGCTGTTCTTGCCTTATTCATTCTGATGTTGATGTCTTTGCCTGACCCGCCGTCTGGTGTTACTATGCATCCTAGGTATGTGAAGGTGTCTGCCTGTACCAGTTGCTGATTCCTTACTGATATGGGCTCAGGGTTGCTCACATTGAGCGTCATGACCTCTGACTTCTTTAAATTGATGTTAAAGCCCACCTGCTGGCTAAACTTATTAAGTCTATCAGTTTTTTCCTGGATGTGTTGATGTGAATGTGCTAGTAGTGCAATGTCATCTGCATATTCCAGATCTTCCAATGTAGAAAGTGTAGTCCATCTTATTCCTCTTGGACTGCCCTCTGTTGTCTGGCGCATCACCCAATCTATGACTGTTAAAAATAGAGTGGTTGATAAGGGGCATCCCTGTCGTACTCCTGTCTTCACCTCAAAGGTTAGGTTGCTCTGCCCAACACTACACGTAAAGTTGACATAGAGGCTTTTTATGATTGACACAATGCAGCTTGGAATTCCATAAGCCCTCAGTATTTTCCATAAACTGTCACTATGTATGCTGTCAAAAACCTTTTCAAAATCAACGAAATTAATGTACAGCTGTCTTTGCCATTCTTAGCCCGGCTCTATAATGTTCCTGAGAGTGAATATATGATCTACACATCTTCTGTTCTTTCTAAATCCTGCTTGTTTTTTCCTCAGTTTGTGGTCTACTGCTTTTGAAATTCTCTGTATAATTATCCTGCCTAGTATTTTGCTGGGAACTGAGAGAAGAGTGATTCCTCTCCAATTATTGCAGTCTGCAAGATCTCCCTTCTTGGAAAATTTGACAATTATTCCTTTGTTCCACTCTGATGGTGTTGTCCCCGTTTTCCAGACTTGTGCAAGTAGTGGTTCTAATAGTTCTGCAGCTAGCTCAGGGTCTGTCTTAAATAGCTCTGCATTTACGTTATCATGGCCAGGAGCTTTTCCGTTCTTTAACCTTTTGATTGCTGTGATGATTTCTTCTTTTCGTGGAATGTCTGTATTTACATCTAGATCGTTTTTAGCCTCAGGAACATTCAATTGTGTCTCTGGTGGTTCCTTGTTCAGAGTTTCTCTGAAGTGCTCTGCCCATCTTGTTTCCTGTCCCTCTGCTGTCGTGATGAGATTTCCTTGCTTATCTCTTACTAATGTAATATTGTTTGCACCTCGTTTTCCGTTGATGAATTTAGTTATTTTGTATACTGTGCTTTGTTCATTTCTCAGTGCTGCCTCTTCTGCCTATCTTGCAAGATCGTCTAGGAAATTCCTTTTTTTGGCTCGGGTTTGGTGTTTAACTTCCTTGTCCAGCTGACTGTACTGTTCGCTATATAGTTGCTGTAACCTGGGGGACTTCGCTTCTGTTATCTTTCTTTTCATTTCCTTTCTCAGTGTCATGGTGTTTAATGTTTCTGGTGTTATCCAGTCTTGCTTCTTCCTTTCCTGGAATCCCAAGTATGATTTGCTGCTTTCCTTATATATTGTTGAAATGGTGTTGAATTTCTGGTCTATATCATCATTCAGTGTCTTTTCCTGACTTTTGGCAAATTGATATCGTTTCTTTATGTCAGCCGCAAAAGCTTTTCTGGTAAGGGGGTCCTTCAATTTGCTGATGTCAAACCTTTTCTGTGTAGTTATAGTTGGTCCAGCCCTTCTTAGTTTCACTTTCAGTTTTGCTACTACTAAATGGTGATCACTTCCCACATCTGCACCTCTTCTTACCTTCACATCTTGTAACGCATGTCTCCATCTACCGTTAATCATGATGTGGTCTATCTGGTTTCTGTCCCGACCATTTGGTGATTCCCATGTTAATTTGTGATTTTCTTTATGTGGGAAAAGTGTTCCTCAATGACCAGGTTGTTAATAATACTTACTTAGTCGTTCCCCTTCTACCGTGAGGTGTAGAGGTTTGGAAGAGAGAGCGCCAGACCATTCTATCAGCTGTCTTCTTCCTGGCCTGGTTCCATTCTAGTCCTCGGTCCTTCAAAGATTGTCTAATGTTGTCCTCCCAGCGAACTCTGGGTCGTCCTGGAGGTCTGGATCCCTGGCTCTTTGTTTCCCATGCTTGTCGTGGTAGCCGATCTTCTCCCATTCTGCAGACATGGCCAAACCATCTTAGTTGGGACTGTTCTATTTGGGTCTGCAGCGGATGGGATTTCAGGCCTTGATAATACAGAAACTTATTAATTTATCCCCATTTTCGTTTGCTGTTCCGCTGCCGCATTTCCCCATTACTCTTTCATTATATGTATTGTGTGTACCAGCTTTCGCATTGAGGTCTCCCATTACTATAATAAGATCATATCTAGGTGTCCGTAACACTAAGTAAGTAAAATATGGGATGGTTTAGCTCGTACGAAAAATATTGTCGGCAATTACTGACATAGAGGAGTGGGGCACAAGGATAGACAGAAAAAATGGTTTGGTTTGGTTTTAAGGACTATCTTCATTTCACACGGGACCTCCTATTTTTTTCGCCCTTATCTGGGAAGGCTATGCTTCCGATCTCACTACCCAGGAGACCAGGGGGAAGGGAGTATGACATGATTTGGACCACTAGTTCTGAAAAACAAAATGTCCGTAAATTATATTCCCTCAACTGGGAATCGAACCGGGTACCTCTAGAACTCGAGGCGGGCGCCATTCCTCTTAGCCACTCCGACCCCCAAATGGACGCATAAATAAGGCATTCTGAGACAGACTGTCAGGGATGGACTATGTGAAGATAGATTATGCTTGTGTAAAACCAGCGTGTTATAGGAACCATTAGTATTCATATCCTTCGATGTTTACTGAGGGGAACTGAGCGACTATGGATTAACCTGAAGTGCAATGATATAGATTCTGAACAATAACGATAAAGCCCTCCCAAAAAAGACTTTTGGAAACAAAATTTGAAGTACAGCTTAACTGCACGACACAGGTGTTTATACTGGCTTTAGTAACTACCGTTACTTGGGCGGAATCTTCTAACATCAAAGACCTTCGTGTGTAATCTTCAGTTAACCTAATGTAGTTTTAAAATGACGTGTTCGCGTGCTCTTTTCCTGTAGTTAACGTCAGGTGATTTGTGTCTAAAAGAAGAGCTTCTGTTATATTTGTGAATACATGAATAAATGTCATTTAATTAACTGAAACAGAATTGACGTATCAATGATTTACCCCTGTACGCATACTTCTGTCTTATTTCATTGCGTGGGACAGCCACTGTAATTGGTCTACAGGAAAGAATCGTCTCCAAACCTCCTCATTTATTCTTGCACTGGTGGTTTCAACAGCACTTTGATTGACATGTTTGGCAGTCCCAAGCGTAACCTCACATTGGTTGCCTCGTACGTCATGTCTGTCTAATGGAGCAATACTTCTATGATGTCTATGTCTCACCATAAACCCATTGGCACATAGTCTAATGCAGTAGTTCTAATATTTTTCCAATTTACGAAATATTTCGGATTTCAGAAAGTACGTTAGATAAGTCACAAACACAGTTCGATTTTCAAACTTTAACCTTTGAACTGTTTGAAAATGGACAAATGATGACATGTAAGGGGAAAAAAAGTTATTAAACCAGAAGAAAATTGGGGTGACCTGGACACACCTAGAGTAACTTATCCGCTTTACATTATTGCAGACAATTGTTAAATAATAATTTGGAAAGATTAGTAGATTAAAGCCCATAAAAGACGAGTAAATCCTAGGATTAGGATTTAAAAATAAATCTCTTGGATGAAGAAAGACACACTGACGACAAGACATAATGGAAGCTACAGTTTGTGACCTTAGCTAAATTTGAAGTTGAAGAAAAGGAGTAAAATAGATTATCGTTATTTTCTGAAATTTAAGAGCATCGCGTCATTTCTTGATTGGGTCTTAACTGGGGGAAGGTACATTTGGGAACCGTTATCCTAGGCCATCAAAATAATTTATCCCTCGTTCCTACAGACGGCCGTCTCACGCGCTCACGAAGGGAAAGCAAAATCCCACTCACATCGCGCGATCAACCTGAGTGAGTATTCTAGGTGAGTGAGCCTGTGGTTGTTGTTAAGACGCAGTGAGTGAGTTTGTGGAGTAGAGAATGGGTTGTCTCCAAGCTGAGGCTTGTGAATGTGTGATTATCTCTTATCATAGCCACGCTGGAGCACCTGAATTGTGACAACTTCTTTGAGTAAGTTCTTGGATTACATTCATATCTGCAGATGAGTATCTTCATGTTTCGGCACTTATATAGACAGAACAATTGAACTGGAGGATTTGTTGGAAAGGTATGTCTTTAACTTACGACAATCAACTTTTTAAAAAGAAAAAAAAAGGGGGGGTTGGGGGGGGGGGGGGGGGGGGGGGGGGGGGGGGGGGGGGGGGGGGGGGGGGGGGGGGGGGGGGGGGGGGGGGGGGGGGGGGGGGGGGGGGCGGGGGGGGGGGGTGGGGGGGGAATTATTTAGCAATCCCCAAACGTGATCAAGTCTTAAGGGGAGGAGCGTGAGACAAAACAGAAAAAAGAAGCAAAATATTTTAAAGAGAAAAGTGAATGTTTTAAAAAAAAATATTTTATACTTTTTAATTCTAGACTGAAATGTTCATCTTTGGAGTTTTGCTCCAGGGGGTGTACGGGGAGGAGGTGGGGGTCCCTCTGAAGAGGCAAAGAGAAAAAGAGGTCTATTGCTTTCTCATGCATGTCGTAAGAGGCTACTAATATAAGATTGTGCATGAGGCTAGCAATCTCAAAATTGTAAAATAATTTGCTTCAGAAACCATCACTCCCAGTGCAAATGAATGTATTCGTAGAGGCTTCCTGTAAAGAGGAATCGTTGCAGTGGTGGCGCCACGGTACTTCCATGCTCTATAAGGAGCACAACGGGAAATGATGATGATGATTGCTGCGATGAGACATGGGGAGATGCGGTTTTGGTTTTTGTGCGGGGCGTAGTCGTGAATCGAGTCATTGACATTAACATTGTTAGTCTTCCTCTTGGATGACCTCTTGACCTAGGGGGCATAGGTCTAATATTGAAGTTCGTTACGGTAGCTGATTGGCTTGCATATTAACGAGGTGATCAAACCAGTCTATATTCCTTCTCTCTGTGTGATTGATGCGTGACGTTGCTCCAACCAAAGTTTTGGTGTCTTCGATTGTTCACTGTCTCAGTTGTTGGCTTAGTAGCTTTAGTTAAGCAACTCATTTCACGCGTTATTAATTTTATCTTCTTTGTGACAGCTAATTTCAAATGTTAGCAGTATCATCTGATGTGTGGTAACTCAACTCAATTGTTGTGAGTTTCATCTGATCTATGGCAACTCATCTTACATATTGTGATTTAATCTCCTTTGTGGCAACTCGTTTCACATGTAGTTAATATCACCTCTTTTATGGCAGCTCCTTTCACATGTTGTGAATTTTGTCTGGTTTACAGTACCTCACTGTTTGTGTTGTGAATTTCCACTAATTTGTGGCAGCTCATCCCACATGTGGTGAATTTAATCTCCATTGTTTCAACTAATCTCACATCTGGGGAATTTAATCTTCTTTATTTCAACTCACCTCACATGTTGTGAATTTCATCCCATTTACTTCAACTAATCTCACATCTGGGGGAATTTAATCTTATTTATTTCAACTCACCTCGCGTGTTGTGAATTTCATCTCCTTTATTTCAGCTCACTTCACATGATGGGAATTGCATCTTTGTTATTTCAACTAACCTCACATGTTGTGAATTTCATGTCCTTTATTTCAACTAACCTCACATGTTGTGAATTTCATGTCCTTTATCTCTGCTCATCACACATGGGATGAATTTCATCTCCTTTGTTTCAGCTCTTCTCACCAGCTACAAATGTCATCTCCTTTGTGGCACATCGTCTCACATGTTGTGAATTTTATCTTCTTTATGGCAGCTCATGACCAGTGGCGTATCCTGGAAATGCGAGCTAGGCGTGCTGCTACTTAAAATGAATATGTACGCCTACTATTTAACTTCTTCCCCTCTTAATTTAAAAACCAACTATATTCAATTACGCAACGATAGTTATTAGGGGTATTTGTCAATTATCTCCGAAATACTAATTAACTTACAACTTGAAACTCACTGTCACTGTAATAATCTGCATTCCCGGCAACTAACAAAAATTAATCACAAAAAACACTGGACGGACACAGCCGATTTTTACAACCCGAGAGCTGCAAGACCACCGCACGCATGTTCGTATTGTATTGACGTATCTGGCCATGACCCCGATAAACACAATCCAATCTTCAGACGTGAATCCGAAAGGTGCCGCACGCATTGTGACGGAATTACCCGAGAAACTTCGGGCGATTGTAACCAACCAATAAAAACTGCACTATAAAACGCGTCTGGGAAACTGAAACTTGATATACTCGTAGATTCTATGCGGGAAAATCTGTTATCCTGATGCGTGCGGTCCGAAAGCAGAACTTTAGAAGAGAAATATTTTATAGAATAATAAATTAAATTTTTATTTTCCTTCTGGCATAGGTGTGCGCAGCACGCACAGCACACATAGAGAATACGCCACTGAGCTCATCTCATACCTTGTATGTATGACATTTTATCTCATTTGTGGCAACTCTTCTCATGTTTTGTGAATTTCTTCTTTGAGACACCTCGTCTTTGTGTCAAATTTTCTGACAAGAGATTTTTCTCCTTTAGTTTGTGTTGTTTTTTAGAGTAGCTTTAAAAAAAATGATACTGATAGTAGAGCAGATTTAGAGTAAATATGACATCCCTCAGCTATTACCGTGTTCTCTCATTATTAATATATGAATGATTGAGCTGCAGTGTCAGCAAGCCACTGCACCATCTATTTGTTATATTGTTTATATTACTGGATAGATTCTTAAGACCTTCATTGTCTCTCTAAACCAGAGGTTCTCAAATTTTGTACGACTGCGACTCATATTTCACGTTTGGTGGAGCTGGCGACCTATGTACCAAATCTGACATGTAAAAATAATTATTTATAGGAATTAAGCCATAAGTATGCTACTTAAAACTTCGAGTAAGGGAAACGTAAGGTACGCAACCCATTGCAGTTCTGAGTCGCAACTCATAGCTTGATAATCATTGCCTTAACCGTTCTGCCTTTTTATATTACATTTCTCGCAGGTTATATTGAGCGCACGTGGGTGTTCTTGCAGTATGTTTATGTATGTGCGGAGTAGAATGTGGTCGTAAACATACAAGGGGCTTGCCATAAGTCTTGGGCCTGACCATGAAGGACATGTCACAGAGAGCTGAAATTTTGTATAGTGTTTATTCCTTTTCAATATAGCCACCGTCTGAATTGACACACTTCTGCCATCTCTGCTTGACCTTGAAAAGACCTTGGGAGTAAAACACCCTATTTTTCAAACTAAACCAGTCATCACATGCCAGTATAACCTCTTCATCGCTGTCAAAATAATTTCCTTTTAGCTGTTTTTTAAGATTTGGGAATAGAAAAAATTCTGATGGAGCCAAATCTGGAGAATATGGTGGGTGTGGAAAAATTTCAATATTCAAATCGTTGGCTGCTAGCTGCACAAGCCGTGCTTTGTGAGAGGGCGCGTTGTCTTGAAGCAAAGGAAGATTTTGATTGCGCGTTATCCCTCGTTTCCTGGTCACAACCTTTCTTAGTTTAGTGAGAAGATCTGCATAGTACTGTCCATTAACTGTGTTGCCACGAGGCAGATAATCTTTCAACAGGACACCTTTGGCGTCCCAAAAAACAGTCAGCATCACTTTTCTTGCAGATGTCTGTGCTTTCGGCTTGACAGGTGTTGGGGAGCCCGGGGTTTTCCATTGCATGCTGGCAATTTTGGATTCTGGGTCATAATGGTGTACCCAAGTCTCATCTACTGTCACCATGATCTCCAAAAAGTTTTTTGACTGACACTTTTTGAGCAACTGTTGACAGCAATTTACCCTCGTTTGCTTCTGTTCACGTGTCAGCAGTCGCGGAACCCAGCGTGCACACACTTTTCTCATGTTCATTCGGTTGTGTAAAATTCTATAAACTGTTCTTTCATTCAGTTTTACTCTACTAGCTATCTCCACAATTGTCATTTTTCGATCCTGGTCAATGATTTTCTTCACTCTTGTTGCATTTTCATCGTTGCACTCTGAGGCTGGTCTACCAGATCTTGGCAGATCAGCAACATTTGAGCGGCCGCACTTAAACTGTTGACACCAGTTTTTTACCGAAGTATATGTAGGACAAGAATCACGAAACACTGGTTCCATCTCCCTGTGTATTTCTGTAGGTGTTTTCCCTGAAATATCAGAAATTTTATCACAGCTCTGGCCTCCTTCTTTTCCATCGTTTTGTCAAATCTTTGGAGCAGCAGATCTGGTCAATAGGGTACATTGCGCCGTGCACCGTAGCGGGAAAACCCATTGAAGAAACAAACGCGTACTTCACACATTTAGTGCAAATATGATGAACTTTAAATGTGCCAAGTTTCATCTTCCTCCTGTGACTCCTTCATGGTCAGGCCCAAGACGTATGTCAAGCCCCTTGTAAAAGTAACTCCTTCACTATGCCGATAGCATAGTGGATAGCATTACAAGGCAGTCCTAGAATCCCCAGGGAAATAGAGGCAGAGGTAGACGAAAAAAGAAACACACACACGGAGAAAAGAACTGGAGACAGAAGTGAAAGTGATGAAGAAAGATATGGAAAGAACTTGAGCTGATGGCACGTGACGGGAGAATTTAGTTTGTGTTTGTTGAAGGCCTTTGCTTCATGGGGAACCAAAAGGTATCGATTAATTGATTGACTTCACTGTGCTGGATTCCAAGTTTGCCTATAAATGTTATCATTTCCATATAAGTATTGGGCACTAGAGGTGTCGCATTCTTATGCCGACCTCAAGCAAGCCTGCGAGCTTGTCCGTTGTACGTGTTACAATTAAGACCTATGTACAATAGAACTCTAGAGCAGTCTAAGAATGTTTCTGGCACCACGGCGGCCTTCTAAGAACAGCCAAGGTGACTTCAAACAAATCTGAGCCCTTCTGATGTTTTTACATCACTTAGGCTTGCGTACTACAGAACTCTTAAGTACAAGAATTTTTCAGACGTCATAATAGTTTTCAACAGGGCTGGCTCTTAGGCGGTTCTACCGGATCTGGCGCCGTCTTGGGAGTAGGCAATAAAATGTCTTTAACACATTAAAAAACTAAATTAACAAACATATTTACTGAAAATGAATTGTTTCGGAGTTTACAGTACGAACTATTTTTATGTTTACATTTAATTCATTTCTTAAATATACAGTTTTTGATCGGTTACTCCGTGTCAATATTTTTACTTTTTTTTCTCATTTTTTAAAAACTGTGCGCTGAGTGTCTATATATAATTCAAACTAAATTTTAAATAAAACATACGTATGTTATGTTTGTGTAAAAAGCTACAGTTAACATCGATTGCGGAAATTTCAGCATGTATTTGAGTCTTGTAAGAATACAATACGATACAGCACTGTAGGGGCAGGGAGTGGGTGCACCAAAACGAGATTTCACACTGCCTTGAATAATCCCTAGGGCCGACAAATTAGAAGAAAATTCATTTTTTTTCCTTTTTGGCCTAATTCTTACTCCTTAGTCGTTCCTCTTTTACCGTGAGATGTAGAGGTTTGAAAGAGAGAGCGCCATACTATCCAATCGGCTGTCTTCCTCCTGGCCTGGTTCCATTCTAGTCCTCGGTCCTTCAGAGAGTGTCTAATGTTGTCCTCCCAGCGGAATCTGGGTCGTCCTGGAGGTCTGGATCCTTGGCTCTTAGCCTCCGATACCTGCCGTGGCAGCCGATTGGTCTAATTCACGCAAGGAAATTATAATCTCATTACACCTCTTTGTGACAGTTCTTGCAAATTATACATCTAATTTTGAAAGAAAGAAATATTTGTTTATAAGTATAATTCTGTTGTTGCACGGTTTATGTATAAATATAGCTAACAAATAAAGATATTGTTTAAAAAAATAAAATAAAAAAAAAACCAAGTGATTCCAAATGATGTCATACTCCCCCCCCCCACACCCCCCACACCCCCTCTCCCCACCACCACCACCACCAAAATCATCCAAATCAGACCCAGCAGTTACTAAGGCCGGCCCTGACAGTGATCTCTCACACTGCACTCCCATACGCCAGTAGCTGTTATATAAGGCTCCAACAAGAAAATGTCAGATATCTAGGGAATTGCAAATTTCCAGTAATAAGAAACTTTTCAGACTACAGTCCATTTCAGAATAGAAGAAACTTACTGTGCAGGATGTCTTGAAGACAATGATATAGAACATTTCTTGTTAACATGTAAGAGGTATGAACAAATGAGAATACCAATATTAGATTATTTGCAGGCATCACATTTGTCTATAAATATAGAAGAAGTGTTAAGAATAGACAGAAAATTGGAACTGCATAATATAGTCAAACAGTATTTAACAAGAACAAAAGTTAATATATTGTGACTGGGAATGTGCAGGTCTGATGATGTTCTTACCATATATATGACATGGCAAGTGAAAGCCAATTAAATATCTAACTAGACACACCAGACCTTTATACCACTCCCCCAGTATATTATTTGTGTTCGGTGTTTTTGTTTCGTTTTGTTTTGTTTTATCTTGTGTTTGTTTGTAGGGTTTTTTTTAACATTGAAGCAAAATTGGTAATTTTGATGTGCCATATTTACAATTGGCTTGTCACACCGATTACGGAAACAACGGCAGATGGATCTATTTGTTGTTGCCCTAAAGACGCCGCTAGGCGTGATGGGAAACTACAACAGAGAAAATCAATCTGCTGTTGCCCTTAAGACGCCACAAGGCGTGATGGCCTCTGACTGCTTGGTCGGTCTTTGGCTAAGGACGGAAGAAGAAGAAGAAGAAGAAGATATTTACAATGATTTGATAGATGTGATACCACTTTCCCGTATCGGCAGTTATTCATCTCACTTGGAATCGGAAAACACTATATATCCTAATTATAACCCATCAGAGGTTGAACGGGATATTTTTCATCATTAAAATAAATTTTTTTATAGTTATGGAATTTCCTTCGTCTTTTAATTTTAATTTATGAACTAGAAAACTGAAAATATTCTAGCTTCTGCATTTCAAAGGCAACTTAATCATTCACGTTTACCTCCAACCAGATATGCAGCCATTAGCTTCACATCATTGCTAACTTTTAGCAATTAAAAAAAAATGTATGTAACTTATACTTTTGTCTTTCGTGTATCCTATATCGGATTGCCAACTTCCGCTAAGAGATAGATAATTTGTATTCTTTTCATTTATTTTTCAATCTATTTCTGTCCTTTTCTTGTTTGTTTTTATTTTAAAAGGCTTAGTGTAAACTCTGCACAGGCATTTGTATTAAAAGTTTCCATTTTTTGAAGAGCAGGATTTGCAACCGGTAGATCGCGATCTAGTGGTAGAACTATTTTATGTTTACGTTGATTTCATTTCTTAAATATACGCTTTTATTTCTTCCAGTTACTCCTTGCTTATAGTATTCCTTTAAAAAAATACAGTACACTGAGTGCCCATTTGTAATTCGCAGTAAATTAAAAAACAAAAAATGCCTACCGTAAGGTTTTAAAAACATAAGTGTATTATGTTTTAAGTCGTAGAACACGCGGGATGATTTTGTTACACTTTTTAGGTGGCTGAGGGGGAACAATGAAAGAATTTTTAAGCTAGGGGAGTAAGTTCGTACTAACCCTCTCCTGCAGGCATTTAAAAGCTTGGTAACGCCCATGATTACAGGTACGAAGCAGCCATCACTTTTGTCAAGAAAGATAATGCTGAGAGACATTTTAAAACTGTTCATTCTACTACAGCTGAAACTGATTTTCCCACCTAACTCTGTCAGGGTAGATCTTTGGAGATCTCAGTGTTTCTAAAGTTGATTCATGCACATCATGGGTTGTCTACCGCTGCTGTAGAATGTTCGTGTAAATAGTTTATTTATATATTTTTTAATTCTTACACAAGTTTTGTATGTAGCGGGTGCTACCTTTTATCGGCATTAAAAAAAATTATGCCACTCCGTTTATTATATTATCTCTTCATTATCTCATCTGTTATTCTTGTTCATGATTACCATCTGTGGTTTCTTTTGAGTCTGACTTAAAAACAAAACAACAACAACAAACAAACAAACAAGAACTATGTTCGAAGGACACGAAAAAACAAAGAATTACTAGTTAGAGGCCGACCATATGGGCGAACATTCGAAGCAGAGCCAACGAAAGTAATCCGAGGCCGAGGGATGAAAAAAATGATGACCAAGGATGTAGACAAGTGGTAAGAACAAAATATACCAGATGATTAGGTCTGTTATATTTGGATATGCACTTCAACATAACCGACGGACCTTATGTTTAGGTTGATCGGGACACGCTTCGCCAAAACGAGGTAAAATTCCAATGTCAAATAAATAAACAAGATAAGTGGTTGAACGCTGTACATCTTGTGACAAACAGCGACATTGAATGAAGCAGAAGTCTAATGCCAAAACCATTGCGCGATTACGTGTAGCTAAGGACTATATAAAATCTAAAACTAGTCGCGTAGTAAACACTGCGGAGTGAAGTGTTAAAGAGCCATAAATATACAAGGCCTCAGCTTTACGAGATGGGGGTCACCGGTCCCCTTGCTCGCTGCCTTTGCCTTCTATAATTCCAGAACAGAGTCAGGTATCAATTTAGAGCTGGATAGAGCGGAGCGCGACGCTACCCTATTTTGAACCTGGTAGTTTTTGTCAGGAGCTGCAAGTGGTCTAACCACTCTGCCACTATCTATCTATCTATCTATCTATCTATCTATCTATCTATCTATCTATCTATCTATCTATCTATCTATCTATCTATCTATCTATCTATCTATCTATCTATCTATCTATCTATCTATCTATCTATCTATCTATCTATCTAGTCTGCCTGTCTGTCTGTCTACATCTGTCTCTGGCCGTGTAACGAACAGTTTTAGTGTAAGGGGAAGTAAACTGGAGTATGTCAGTAGTTGAAATAGATTTTGAGTTATAGCACTTAGTTGCTTGTTAGCTATCGAATTATTTAGAGAGTATCTCGTGATAGTTTCGAGAGACAGATTACAGACAGCGTGAAAAGCGCTGATATATTTATTCTGTAATGTTTGAGCGGAGTGAGAATAGCTCGCGGCTAGGAGCAGATGATTGATTGACTGAGTTGTGTTGACCGTGAGGAAGTCTCGTGTCTGCTTTTGAGCGGGACGAGTGTGTTATCTAGGGAGAGTGTTCCGGGCGATTTGACCGGGTAGGAAGACAGTGTTTTTTGGGAAGTGTGAAATGCCTGTACAGTGCTGAATTTAAAATGTCGACGGATTTTTCGCTGTGGGTACAGCGTAGTATAAACCTGCAGTTTTGATTATTGTGGAAATGTTTATAACTGCAGTGTGCAGTCTTTAAAGGCCATTATCTCCTGTGTGAGGAGTCTTGATTAATAAGAGTACTTTAGGCCATGAATCATGATAGCTCCTGTGAGAGGATTGTTATTGAGGATTCTTTATAGAGATGAGTTTAATAAGAGTACTTTAGGCCATGAATCATGATAGCTCCTGTGAGAGGATTGTTATTGAGGATTCTTTATAGAGATGAGTTTAATAAGAGTACTTTAGGCCATGAATCATGATAGCTCCTGTGAGAGGATTGTTATTGAGGATTCTTTATAGAGATGAGTTTAATAAGAGTACTTTAGGCCATGAATCATGATAGCTCCTGTGAGAGGATTGTTATTGAGGATTCTTTATAGAGATGAGTTTAATAAGAGTACTTTAGGCCATGAATCATGATATCATTGTAGCTGCCGAGTGCGCAGTTATTATGTGGTACTTTATATCTTATGTTGTGCTGTGAACGGTATTCTATGTGTATTTCATCAATGTGTTGTGACGTGAATAAACCCATATGAAATGTCACCCGTCGTTTACAACCATCCATGACTCTTGTGTACGTACCTGTGGTGTAAACGACTAAACCAACACACGCACTTAATATTACAAGTGTGACAGGGAACTTAACACGTATTTAGAAATAGCCCCGGAGTGGGCGTGGTCTATTTGTATCGAAAACCTGTGCATCGCTTACCAGTAGACTTCTACAGTGTTTGCCTGTGTGGCGTATATGTATGTATCAAATGTAGACATTACCAGATCCACAACACAGCAGCAACGTTAGCAGATAATCAATAAGACACCCTTACCGTACCATACACCAATCCTTTGTATCAGTTTCAGTGACAGCCATGATTGACTTTCACGTGCTTGACGGAGGTACAACAGTAATGACCTCCCGGATTTTCCTATTATCTTTAGGGGGGTGTAACAATGGTGTGCTAGTTTTATAGGATCAGACACCCGCGAAATTCGCGTGATATTAATTCACAAGTGTTAGCGTGTAGCCTGAGTGGCGATAGTATATGAAAGACAGACATCACATTTGAGAGCTGTATCCAGGCCCAAGAAAAACTTATTCAGTATCAGTTAAACTGGGAACTGTTAACTCAAGTCGCAAGTCGCAACTCGCAAGTCAAGAAATTTATTACTCAAGATTATGAGATGTCATGATATACAGTGGCGTCTGTATACCAGTACAAGTAATCATCTGGCAGTATGAACGAGCGGTGTACCTCCTTTCAACGAAATTGACAGACGGTGACCCATTTCCTGCTTTCCTGTGCGGTGTGTTAGCACGTAGCGTGCTGAATCGAGGACCTGAGCGGAATCGAGGTGTCAAGTTCCAATGCCTTTCTGTTGTCGATTGTTTTACCATTGAACTTTGTGATATCCAGGGTGTTAACGGAAAGGAACAGAAGAGTTTTCATTCAAGATAAGTGATTATGTTTGTGATGTGAACTGTGTCACCTTAACTATGTCAACGAGCCTTCCTGTGCTTTGCATCTCCTATACTGTTGAAATCTGTTGTTTTTGTTGTCTAATTCTATATAGACATATTATTAGGATTTAGTATTGATGCTAAGTATTGATGGTTGTATGATATATGTTGACTTCCCTCAGATGGAAGAGGAATTGATGATACAAAGTTATGAATAATATTTTTGGTATACATACTGAACTGTGTGAAATGGAAGGGTAATTGTCAGAACTTCTTGAAACATAAACTTGCGACATTAATAATTATATTGATATAGATATATAGTTAACTGAGTGATTGAATCACCATGGATTTTGATAATAATCCTGCAGATATAAGGCCTATGTTGGAAAGTGCATTGTTAATAGGTAGAGATGAAAAGGGATTGAGAGGTCCAAGACTTGGAGTATGGATCATGGACGATTTGTTGGTTAATGTGTCAGTATCCCTAAAGTTATTTGCTGAACATAACTTTAAGCTTCTTTGTAATTCAATAATGGCTAAGGATTTGATTGATTTGTTACAGCACCTTCGTGTGTTTTTGAAACAGTATATTGAGCTTGAGCACGGACATGTAGTTCAAAGGATATTCAAAATAATCCACAACGGTAATCCTGATGAGCAGAAAAAGGAATTAGGAAATGAGAATCAATTAAAAATCAACAAACAAAATGCTCTACAGGAAAGAGCCAATTTTCTACAGGATATTGCCGAAAAGAAGGAATTAAGAGAAACAGTGTCGAGACTAACACATGATCTAGATAAGTCAAACACGGAACTTACTAAAGTGCAAGCGGCGTTAGATGCTGCATTGGGCAAAATCAAAGATTTGGAAGATCAAGTGCATTATAGAGATGGTGAAGTAAGTGATCTCAAGCAACAACTTCAGGAAAACAAAGAGAGGTGTAGTAAATTGGAAGCTGAGACAACTGACCGTGATAGGTCGTATACAAACACACTTCTTGATTTGTTGAATAAAGTAAATTCTGGTATTGAAGAAGAGAATTATACTGTATTTCCAAATGAAGTTGAAGAACTAATGAATGATGAGGATAGTGAGAATGAAACACGACAACTAAGTGTAAATGAAGAAAAGGATGAGAAAGACAAATTAGAAGAGTTAACGACTGAGAGAGAGAAGATGATTAAGATTGAGAGATTGTTAACAGGGGAGAGAAGTAAAGTTTTGACATTTGACAAATTAAATAGGAAATTAAGTGAAGAAATTTCACAAAAAAATGTTGAAATTGCAGAAAGTACAAAAAGGGTAGAGGGTCTACTCGATGTTATTTTAAACAGCGGAATATGGTCTACTGTCAATGTTGACAATACTAGACAGAAAGTTGTTTGCCAACAGGTTAAAAAGATCCAGCCCTATACAATCTTTGCGGATAGAAAGGTTAAATGTAATGAACAAATATCTTTTCGGGGAAAATATAACTTTCGAAGATCTTTTGATTCTGCTTCCAATAGCAACGAATCTTGGCGGAAGTGTAATAGAGAGAATGATAAGGTAACAGTCAGTCCTGAGAGATTTCAAGCTAAAAGCCTAAAGATTAAACGAGTAACTGATTTTGGAAGTTCTCAGAAGATGATAGCAAGGGATAAAGTTATAAGTAGTGGTTCCAAGGATGAAACCCATTATAGGCGTAACGATAAAGATACTTATAGATCTGCAGATGATACTGCAAACAAGCATATTGTCAAAGAAAAGAATGGGAAAAGTTTTTGTAGGAGAGATGTTTCTAAGGTTAGAAAGTACCAAGGAAATTCATATGATAATAATTTTCCTTCTCAGAGAGATAAGAGACAAGTTAATGTATCTCAACAGTTTAATTCTCAGAATTTTGAAAATAATGGTACAGACAAATACAAGAAGAGTTTTCAATCGTGCAATAATTTTTCTGACAGATTTTTTGTGCGGAGTAGAAACGTTAATCATAACAAGCCTAACTGGGATTATAGACATAATAATAGTCTCAAACAAAGAGGAAATGATGATAAATATTTTGATCGAACGACGAATAAGTGCAATTATGCTAATTTTGCTCGACATGAGCCTAGAAGCATTGTTATTAAGCAAAGTAGCAATGATAATGATGTCACAAATACTACTGCTTGTTATGTTTCTGATTTTGAAAGAGCAGCACGCTGTTGTGAACTTAAAGGAAGAGTCGATGACAGCGTGGGGTGACCAGATTTCCACACGAACCACAGTGCGGGGTAATTGTTTGTTTAACCTCTCCGTTGTTCGTAGTAAATTTCACCATTCATTAAAATGGAATTTTCATTTGTATTTTTTGAACAGAGGCGACTTCTTGATATGGGTCAGCGCTCCTGTTTACGTTAACGGCTGTTTACGGTAGCGACAAGAATATAGGCCAAGATTGTGCCCGAGTGAGTGTTTTCTCAAGCAGAACATATCAGCGTGCTAACCATGATTCGACGTTTTACCCCTAGTGTTTATGAGATGTCGGCAAGACCTATGGAGATTTTTTTTTTTTTTTTTTTTGCGTTTGATTTTTGTTTTGTTTGTTTATTAGGACAGTAGATGTTAATGTATTCTATTGCATAGATCATTATAGGTTGTTATATTATGATCATCATCTTTACGCATCATTTGATGTCTATTGTTTTTCTTGATATGTATGACTGTTTTGATTATAAATTAGTTCATTTCGATGCTATTTTTATACTATTGTGTTTTGGATAATATGTAGTATGTTAGATGGTAGTGACGTGTTGTTTACTATTCATGAATGCAATGAGCAGATTTATATTTAACCTTACTGGTTACAAACTTATGCCTATTTTTTATACTCTGGTGTAGAACTTGCAGTTTTTTTTGGTATTTGTTTTACAGATGTGTTGGGTAGAATAGTTTTGTACATGATGAGTTTGTTAGCCCTATGCACATACTCATTAGTTGTAATGTTACAATAATTATTTTTAATATATCAGATGGAGATAAATATAAATTTATAACTGAATAACACTATAGCTAAGCTGAACGTGATTGTCAGCCGGAAATATTTAAAAGTTTAAATTGAACTGTATAGAGAAAATTAACAGCGGTTGCTGATATTGTTATTGGATTGAGAAATCTAGAGATCTGATTTAAGCACTTGCTTAACATACATTACGTTGTTTTCATGTATTTGCAAACTTGTATTTTGGTAATAGTGTGTTTTTTCTATGTGTTTCTCTGTGACGTATTTTTTGAAAAATTTACACGTGTTGTTTCGTGTTTGCTTAGATGCAGGCATTGTTATATGTCTCTCATTTTGCTAAAGCTAGTTTTTTGTTAATTTGTTAATTATAGATTTGAATTAATTAAATTAAAATACTATTTTTATGTAACTTAGCATTACGAAATATTTTTGTACTGTATTTTTTGGAAAATATTTTTATTTTCCCAGACATTGTAATTTTTTATTTTTGGTTTTGTATATGCCTAGCGTTTGACTATGTGCTATGTGTTATATGTAGAGTAATGTTAGTTCTTTAAAGAACGTTTTTTGTTTGTTTTTTGGATGTTATGTTGTATTAGCGCTTGATTATGCGTTGGTCTTATAGCAATGCTATCACTTTTTTGTGTGGTGTCGATAATTTATTGTTCATTATGTATAACTTGTATAACTTGTTTAAATTACTGATTATGTTTTGTTTAGTTATAAACTATTTTTTGTAGTATTAGTATAGGAATACTTTGTTATTTTCTTTTGTGCTTTTCGATCGTGTTTGTATGTATTTTGAAATATGTTGTTGATCTAAATACTTCTTTGTATACATTTTTATCAACGATCTCTATATTCATACCTTTTGCTTTCTATCTGTCTTTGTTGATTATTCTTCATTCCATTCCTTCTTTTCTATTGTCTTTTCAGTATGGTTTCATATTTTGTTTACATTTTGTGCTTTATTTACATTTCACTTCATTTTCCTTGTATACTTCTTCTTTCGCTTCTTATACTTTCATTCTATGTATTGTTACTTTAATGATATAACTTAATATAGTGTAGCTACTTGTGATATTTGTAATTATTTTACATATAACAAATTGTTTGAATGTAATATTATTGTTTTTTCCTCATATTCTGATTTCATACTTACCTTTATTACGGATCATTTTTCGTTTGCTTGATCTTGTCTTTTCTTGTACTATCGGTTGTTTCCTATTTAGTTGTGCTGTATTCACTTAACTTGGTTTTGTAATACATTATTTTTGGTATGCTTAGTTGATTACATTGGATACTTCATTTTTACATTTCACTTAATGCTTATATTTTGTAGATGTCTTATTTTAACTTAACTTAGAGCTTTAAAGGCCATTATCTCCTGTGTGAGGAGTCCTGAGTTTAATAAGAGTACTTTAGGCCATGAATCATGATAGCTCCTGTGAGAGGATTGTTATTGAGGATTCTTTATAGAGATGAGTTTAATAAGAGTACTTTAGGCCATGAATCATGATAGCTCCTGTGAGAGGATTGTTATTGAGGATTCTTTATAGAGATGAGTTTAATAAGAGTACTTTAGGCCATGAATCATGATAGCTCCTGTGAGAGGATTGTTATTGAGGATTCTTTATAGAGATGAGTTTAATAAGAGTACTTTAGGCCATGAATCATGATAGCTCCTGTGAGAGGATTGTTATTGAGGATTCTTTATAGAGATGAGTTTAATAAGAGTACTTTAGGCCATGAATCATGATATCATTGTAGCTGCCGAGTGCGCAGTTATTATGTGGTACTTTATATCTTATGTTGTGCTGTGAACGGTATTCTATGTGTATTTCATCAATGTGTTGTGACGTGAATAAACCCATATGAAATGTCACCCGTCGTTTACAACCATCCATGACTCTTGTGTACGTACCTGTGGTGTAAACGACTAAACCAACACACGCACTTAATATTACAAGTGTGACAGGGAACTTAACACGTATTTAGAAATAGCCCCGGAGTGGGCGTGGTCTATTTGTATCGAAAACCTGTGCATCGCTTACCAGTAGACTTCTACAGTGTTTGCCTGTGTGGCGTATATGTATGTATCAAATGTAGACATTACCAGATCCACAACACAGCAGCAACGTTAGCAGATAATCAATAAGATACCCTTACCGTATTCACCAAACAATACGTTATCAGTGAAGCCCCATGACGTTTCACAAGACTTACGGCCATGACCTCCCGGGGTTTTCCTACTAATTTTACGGGGGTGTAACAGGCCGTCTATCAAAGTCTCTATTTATCTTTCTCTATCTCTGCATACCTGTCTGCTCATGTCTCTACATATCTTTCTCTATCTCTGCATACCTGTCTACCCATGTCTTTAGTTATCTCTCTATCTCTGTCCCTGCCTGCCTGTCTATCTGTGTTTCTATTTGTCTCTCTCTGTCTCTGCCTGCCTGTCTGTCTATATTTATATCTCTCTGTCTCTGCTTGCTTGTCTGTATATATATGTCTCTATCCCTCTCTGTCTCTTCCTGCCGATGTATTTAATCATCTCTCTACCTCTGTCTCTGTCTGCCTGTCTTTCTATCTATGTCTCTATTTATCCCTCTATGTCTCTTCCTCCAGATGTCTCTAATCATCTCTCTATCTCTGTCCCTGCCTGTCTATGTCTCTATTTATCCCTCTCTGTCTCTTCCTGCCGATGTCTCTAATCATCTCTCTATCTCTGTCCCTGCCTGCCTGTCTATATATGTCTATATTATTCCCTCTCTGTCTCTTCCTGCCGAGGTCTCTATCATCTCTCTACTTCTATCCCTGCCTGCCTGTCTATATATGTCTATATTTATCCCTCTCTGTCTCTTCCTGCCGAGGTCTCTATCATCTCTCTACCTCTGTCCCTGCCTGCCTGTCTATCAATCTATCTGTACACACGTAAACATGATATTTCCTCCCTATTCGTAATTTTATGTCTATTTTTCATCCATTCTATCTCTTTAAAAAACACTCAACGTAATGAAAAAAATTGCATCAATTGCATGTGATATGTATATCTGTATGGGCATATATAAACATATTCACTTCCTCAGTTTATGTACTCTTTCCTGCTCACGATACTGAACTACGTTAGCGGCACCCTCGGTGTCCTTACATTGTGTGAGTTTATTTGTACGGCTGTTCGATTGGTGGTAAACCTGGCGTGATATGTCGCTCGCGCCAGTGGTACCCGCCTGATCTTCTAAATAAACGGCTTGTTATTTATAAACTGGAAGACAAATAGATCACGTGGATAAAGACAGGAAGGCCGATACAAGATCCGAGAGAGAGAGAGAGAGAGAGAGAGAGAGAGAGAGAGAGTAAATGTGTAGTGTTTAGATGACTTGATCTTGCTTCCCTATGTGACTTCTAAAGAATTGAGGTAACTGACCTAAGAGTTGTGATAGATCAGCGATTCTTAACTTTTTAGAAGTCTCGCACCCTTTCACAGCTTTTAAAGAAGCTTCGTACCCTATTATATTACAGGTCTTAAAATAGTAGTGTTGAGTTTGCTAGATTAATGAACTACTGCTGCATTTTTCAGTTATACTTGAGAAAATGTTATTTTAAAATAAGACTTAAGTTCGGTATCGAATACTTCTTCTTCTTCTGTGGTCTTTGGCCACTGACTGACAAATCAATCAGTGACCATTTGGCCTGGTGGCGTCTTGTAGGGCAGCAACAAACTGTCTGCACTTTGCTCGGTCGGCAGCTGTCCTTAATGTGATGCCACCAGATTTGGTTCACGCTTTGCATCTCTGCCTCCGCAGTTCTCCGCTAATTGACTTTTGGTCGGCCTCGCTTTCGCTGTCTGTCTGGAGTCCTTAGCATGACATTTCTGGTGAAGGTGTCAGGGTCTTCTCTGAGGATGGTGTCAGGGTCTTCTCTGAGGATGGTGTCAGGGTCTTCTCTGAGGATGGTGTCAGGGTCTTCTCTGAGGATGGTGTCAGGGTCTCTTTTGGTGATGGTGTCAGGGTCTTCTCTGAGGATGGTGTCAGGGCTTCTCTGAGGATGGTGTCAGGGTCTTCTCTGAGGATGGTGTCAGGGTCTTCTCTGAGGATGGTGTCAGGGTCTTCTCTGAGGATATGGCCAATCCTATTCCAGCGTCTACCCTTGTCATCTTGGTGGCTCCGAGGTAGCAGTTCTTGGTTGGTGACGGTATTCGGCCAAAGAATTCGAAGAATTTTTCTTAGGCAGGTTGTGTGGAAAGAGAACAGTTTGGACAGAGGTACAGAAATTACGCAGCTTTCATATATTTTTAATTTAGTGTTTGTACTGTACTGGGAGGATTTCCATCAAATTCACGTTGTCAATATTCTTGTATTTGGAAGATAAATTTCACTACAAGATTGCGAGCTCTGATTGTAAAAGTCAAGCAAACATGCACGGAAAACAGTTTAAAAGAAACAAAAAAAAAAAAAACACAGCAGTTCAGATAGCTGGCATTGTCTGAGGAGTTCGGAAGAAAATGGATTTAATTCTGTTTCGACCTGACTTGATTACTGCTGTCTATTTAATTTTCGTTGTAGCCAAAGTATCGCGTGTGTTAGCATCGGAGAGTTAACAAGAATCATTGTTTGTTGTTTTAGCCGCCCGCTAACGCGAAAGAATCGAAAGTATAGCCAAATATCGGTATCGATAATATAATTCTGTAGAACGTTTTCTTCGCGGTAAATAACTAAACTCAATGTTATTACAATAACGTATCAATACTTTTATATCGTATCAGTACTTTTTGTCATGCGCCCAAAAAACAACTATAAACACGGTATGGGATGAATGAAGCGTCTTCTTCCTTCTTCCATCCTTAGCCATCAACCGGCAAAGCAGTATGTGGCCAGTACGCCTAGTGGCGTCTTAGGGCAACAACAAATTGATCAATCTATCGCTGTTTCCACCACGCCTAGTGGCGTCTTTGTGGAACAAAAACAGACCAAACAATCTATCATTGTTTCCGTAATCAGATTGGTTGGCAAGCAGGTGATCAGCCCACTGTGCGAAGTTTTTACGGGATGGGGTAAACAGCCCCATGCCCATACCCTCCTTAGTCGCCTTTTACGACATGCGTGGTAGGGTGCAGTGTTACTATTCTTTGCTCCCCTTTCGGGCCCCGGTAACACACGGGTGCTGAATGAAGCGTGCCTACCCAAAACGAGGCAAACTCCAGTTAAAATAAAGATACGAGAGTGGTTCAAGGTTTGCATGAAATTACATTTGTTTGCCAAAGTTGTAATAATCATAAAACCACGCCTTTTCAAGGTAGAGCGCAGAATAGTGGTTAGAGCGCATACCTGTAGAGTTAAAGGGACCAGGTTCGAAGACACGTCGCGCATGTATCAGTCTGTTAATCTGTAAAATTAGGTGCACGATTCTGGGAGTTAGGGAGGAAAATAGTGAGGTGGGAAACTGGTCATTTGACCTCATTTAGCATAGTTTAGGTGGGAAACTGGTCATCTGACCTCATTTAGCATAGTTTAGGTGGGAAACTGGTCATCTGACCTCATTTAGCATAGTTTAGGTGGGAAACTGATCATCTGACCTCATTAATAAGCATAGTTTAGGTGGGAAACTGGTCATCTCACCTCATTTAGCAAAGTTTAGGTGGGAAACTGGTCATCTGACCTCATTTAGCATAGTTTAGGTGGGAAACTGGTCATCTGACCTCATTTAGCATAGTTTAGGTGAGAAACTGGTCATCTGACCTCATTTAGCATAGTTTAGGTGAGAAACTGGTCATCTGACCTAATTTAGCATAGTTTAGGTGAGAAACTGGTCATCTGACCTCATTTAGCAAAGTTTAGGTGAGAAACTGGTCATCTGACCTCATTTAGCATAGTTTAGGTGGGAAACTGGTCATCTGACCTCATTTAGCATAGTTTAGATGAGAAACTGGTCATCTGACCTCATTCAGCATAGTTTAGGTGGGAAACTGGTCATCTGATCTCATTTAGCATAGTTTAGGTGAGAAACTGGTCATCTGACCTCATTTAGCATAGTTTAGGTGAGAAACTGGTCATCTGACCTCATTTAGCATAGTTTAGGTGAGAAACTGGTCATCTGACCTCATTTAGCATAGTTTAGGTGGGAAACTGGTCATCTGACCTCATTTAGCATAGTTTAGGTGGGAAACTGGTCATCTGACCTCATTAAGCATAGTTTAGGTGGGAAACTGGTCATCTCACCTCATTTAGCAAAGTTTAAGTTGAGAGTTACGCCCCTACCACAGTATCTGATATGGAACATCCTTTAATAATTTTTTAAAGAGAGCGTCAAGTGGCAGAGTGGTTACAACGCTTGCTTCTCGATACAAAGTTACTAGATACGACATCTGGTAGCGTGATTATCCAGCCAACCCAGCTGTCATTAGGTATTTGCTCTAGAGTTAGGGAAGGCATAGGCAGCGAAGAAGTGAATCAGTCACTCCGCCCCATAAAGCGGAGACCTAGTATAAGTGAAGTCTCTAACACGTTACGCTCCTACAGCAGTATTTGCCATAGGCCTACTTTTACTTAGATATTTTGTCTTTGAACATATTCAAGTTGACGTCTGAGGGTGAACGAAGAAGAAGAACTTAGACCTTTTTAATGCACTGCTGCCATCCGTCTGACAGCGTTCTAGAGTCAGGCAGGACTTTTTTCCTCGCATGACGTCGCATATTTTTTCCTCGCATGAGGTCGCATATTTTTTGCTCGCATGAGGTCGCATTGGCACCCACCCCAAACCCGGCTCTGGTCAAGACCACATGTCCCAACACAAGAAGACCCAATGACAAACTGTGTCACTGTAGTGATCCTCTGCGTTCTCACACAAGGGACCTAATGACACATGAATGTCACTGTACCGGTCCCTGTGTCTAGACACATGATCCTAGCCAAAGGCCGGATAAGGGCTTTGGGTTTCACAGCGTTATTTGCGCTGTACAGTCAGGCAGGACTGAACGGTCTGATCTACCTCCAGCAGTTAGTGTGGTCGGTCTGACCATCTGGCGCGGTTTAAATTTGAAGAAAAAACTATTTTTTTCCTGTACCAAACAGTGACGTGTGGACTAGTGTTGATGAATTCCTGTTTTAATGCAGCCATCACTTATAGGAATTATGGTCGCAATATCACGCGCTGCTAAAATTGGCTCTTCAGTGCATCAAATATTCACGCTGTGTGTGGCTGTTGGTTGAACGTGAGAATGTGAAGTACTAGAGTTATCTTCTCAGCGTTTGGAAAACTAACTGTATCAGTCGTAATCAGGCGAACTAGACGGTAGCCTAGAGCGGCAAAATTTGGGAGGGGAAGGGGCAGCGGCAAAATCGAATGAACTAAAATAAAAATATAAAAAAAGAAGAAATTGATGTAACGAAAAAATAGTCGTAATTCTGATAATAAAAATATGTTATTGCCCATGGCCCTTTTACACTATTGTAAATAAGCGTGTATTCATATATTTGTATTAGCACAAGTATATGCACGTTTCATGTGCTTCAGTGAGTTAGTGCGTGTGTGGGTGGGGGGGGGGGGATTTAAGTGGGGCGCATAATAATTTGTTTGCCAGGGGCGCCAAATACCACGTTTGCCTAGGGTAAAAGTAACCTGCTCATAATATATGTTTGATTTTGGACAGGTTTTTTTTCTTCTCCACATTACAGAATTAATCAGTACATAATTTATGCCGGTTTCATTTTCTCTTGTACTAGAAATTTGAAAATATAGCGCAAACTACTTTCGACAAAGACGGGACACTATTTGATTAGTGGCCAAGCACATCAGATACGTCATCTGCGTTGAGCAAGGACGCCAGCAATTAAGTATGATATCGTTTTTTGTGTGTGTGTGTGCTGCTTCCGTTTTTTAAAATGTTATTTTGCAGAAGCAATAGACCTTTTAGAGAAATCTACGCGTCGATATGAATACAGTACAGAAATATCAAAACATGAAAACTGAACATGGAGAAGAGAGGAAAAACAGGTCCTAGGCTAGAGAAACATGGAGACTAACCATTAAAAAAGAAAATTAACAAAAAGAAAAAGAAAGGACTTAAAATGAGCAGGAATGGTCCCCGTTTGGCGAGTGCAAGCAGGGAAACATTGTCAATGACTGAATCTCCAAAATGAGTAAGGAGAGAAAAATATAACTGAACATGCCACAGTCCCTCGGTGCGATCCGTTGCTACGTTTATTCCATGCTGTATTTTCCGTAACTGCATATATAATAACTTTTCGGTGCTGCTCTTGTCTGTACTCATCACATTCTTCCGTACAGAATTTGGTTGCGCATTTCTTTCTATTTTTAACAGCTTATGCGCAACCGCACTTACCACACTCTTTGACGTCACTTCCGTCTGGGACGATGAAATCTCTCCGGACCTGCACAAAAATCGAGACTTCCTATATTTTTTGGTCTGCTGCAACAGAGATTCTTAAAACCTTTTTTGCCCTCACACCTCCCCTGGGGGCGAGCTTAACGTACACAGCTGCTATCCTTCCACAAATTATTGTCCTAACAAATTCCTTACATACACAAAGACACATATTTAAAAAAAAAAAAAAATAAAACAACAACAAACAAAAATTAAAAAAAAAAAAAAACAAACAAATAAACTAGCTTAATTAATTAGTTGGCTGTCGCTGTTTTAGATCAGTAAGGACATACATTTCCTGGGGAGGGAAAGGGGGGGGGGGAAATCTGAGGGACAAATATGTCACGGATTGCCACCCCTGCTTTGCAGTAGTGGTCCAACAGTGGCCAAAACTCAAGAGTATCTAAACTGGGTCGTAAAAGGTGTCTACCTTCGCACAAGATTGTTCTTGGCAGAGATGTAGATGGTTAATGACGCTTCTACCTTACGGGTGGGTTCACAAGATAATTCAGAAGTCAAGAACAATGCTGCTTAGCGCTAAACATTTGGTAACTTATATCTGTCCGTCGCCTTTTGTGAAGGATTTAAGCAAAGGTTTTTAGCCCGTTCAAGCCCCCAGCTGAGTTAATTCAGCAAATTTCATCTTATAATGGTATAGCTCTGTTTAGAGGTAAATATATGTCTAGATGTATATATGTATATTAAATATTCTGGCTCATATATTTGATTTCATACATGTAGTAACCGAATCAACTATGTTTGTTTAATTTTAAAATAACATGTAACAAATTTAGTAATCAATTAGTATTAACAGTTTAAAATAAATAAAATGCTGGGGACTTTTATATTGGAATCAAATTTTTCCTTCACAGAAATTTAGGGTGAGGGTATAGTCAGAAAATTATTATGTCCTTTTTTGCTGGTGCCTCTTTATAAGCACTGAACTGATATAAGGGAGTCCTGCAGCTTTGGGGTTCGTCACTTCTTGGTGATGAGTGTACTTCTCTCACACGAGTGGCGTAGTAACTTCAGTAATTTGAACCGTCTGATAGCTTGTAACCACGAACGTTTGGAAAAATAGGAAAACAAATGCCTCTGCTAAGTACATTTTTGGACTGCCAATTAACAGGCGCAATCTCTCTGTACACCTACCAATGTTAATCTCTCAGAAGAATTAAATTCCCGAGTACACAGTGTAGCTCAGGAAAGATGAATAAAATTCACCATTTTCCTCTGGGTATTAACTGGGAAAATATGTCTGAACAGCTCGAATAATGATTTGCCTGCGTTACAATTAACAAAGTGCATATATCTCACAAAATATTATACACTTTCGGCACATGTGATGTAATCATCAGTCACACATTCGGAGTCTGGGGTCACCTCTGCTGTCGGTTTTCCGAACGACTAGGTAGAAGAAATCACCAGCGCCTGCTGTTGTGGTTTATGATTATACTAGTTTCATATGTTGAGGTTACCACCCTCATATATAACCACTTAGCAAGAAAACATGTCAAATGTACATGTGTAAAATTATTGTTACACTTACCTCTAAGTTTTGGGAATACACAATCTCCTCGCACAGGGTAGAATGAACTCGAGCAATTTAGGTTATATGCTCTCGAACCACTTGATCTGGAAATTTTGAATCCCTTTTATCACGGGTGAATCTGCGAAACATTTGGTCTGGAAAAGTTTCTCTTATGACGGGTGATCCAATTCCTTAGTGTTCCAGTCTTGGTATTTAAAGTCCTGGTCACTTAAGTTTTTCAGTCTCTGTATTTATAAAGGCGGGCTTACTTTTTAAGGTTTTAAGTTTCCAAAATACTTCGATCTGTCACTTATAATATAGGAATTCTAAGTCCAATGTCTCCCTGTCTTCTGAGAGTCGCTCATATGACGTGCGCTGCAGTCTCTCTGTTCTGTGTCTCTGATTTCACTACATTATATGTGCAGTTCTCAGTTCACATTACTGATGGTGCTTTCGTCGGATGTTTCAATAGGATCCATAGTTTATTCCGGCTTCTTACTTTAATCCAATCGTAAGGTCTTTAGCACTGGGTTGGGGTGTCTAATTTCAAAATATCCCCCACGTGTTTTAAAATATTAAATTTAATATTCCAACGCGTCAACTCTTTCAAATCATGAGGTAATATTTCCGCCGGCTCACAACAATATATGACCATGTTTGCCTGGCGTAATGTCTTCCGCCAAGATGTCTACCCAGACAGATTCTCCGTAATAATCTTACACTGGGTTGGTCTCGTGAAACGATTGTCTCATTATTGCCCGTGTTTTCGTGCCTTCTTCAGACAGTCAAAGAAAAGGGTCACCGCCCGCTCAGATAAACAATATGGTTGTCAAACAAGGATCGTCTTCTATCAAAGGTTGGCTAGGCGACTCAAAGAGATAAACGTATTACCGCTGACCGGTGATAATGACTGGGCATTGTTACGATAAAACCCCAGTTCACCTGGCGGAACGTAAATAAGTCTGAGGAGTGTTCACAGTAAAAGAATGTAAGGGCAATAAATATGCCAAATAAAAGCAGTTGGTGAGAAAAGTGAAGAAAAAAATAATAATATTGCCGTAGGGTGGAAGGTGTGAGAGATCACACAAAAGAGCATGTTCAGACGTTCTGTGACAAAATAGAATAGCGCTACAGCTACCTCAAGCATGTCGTAAGAGGCGGCTAATATGAGGTTGTGCATAGGGCTGATAGCCTCATCATGTAAAATATAATGCTGCAGAAATCATCGCCGCAAGAGTACATTGATGCTTTATTGTAGGCTTCCTCCATGGGAACCAGTGGCTCCATGCTCCATCAGGAGCTAAAGGGGAAGAAAATAATAAGGATAACAGAAATTCAAGGGACAGCCTTGCACAATGCCAGGCGCATGTTTTCCCTAACATCCACCACTTTATAGCCTTTGTCTTCACATTGACCAAATTTAGAAACCCAGATTCGCAGACATTGATTGTAGCAAATGGGATCAATACTAAAAGAGCTTTCTTTGCGAGAACCGTGTAGGCAACTATTTGAGAACACCAACATTCATAAAGATTTTCATTGTTGCGAGAACTGTGTAGGCAGCTATTTGAGAACACCAACATTCATAAAGATTTTCATTGTTGCGAGAACTGTGTAGGCAGCTATTTGAGAACACCAACATTCATAAAGATTTTCATTGTTGCGAGAACTGTGTAGGCAGCTATTTGAGAACACCAACATTCATAAAGATTTTCATTGTTGCGAGAACTGTGTAGGCAGCTATTTGAGAACACCAACATTCATAAAGATTTTCATTGTTGCGAGAACTGTGTAGGCAGCTATTTGAGAACACCAACATTCATAAAGATTTTCATTGTTGCGAGAACTGTGTAGGCAGCTATTTGAGAACACCAACATTCATAAAGATTTTCATTGTTGCGAGAACTGTGTAGGCAGCTATTTGAGAACAAACCAACATTCATAAAGATTTTCATTGTTGCGAGAACTGTGTAGGCAGCTATTTGAGAACACCAACATTCATAAAGATTTTCATTGTTGCGAGAACTGTGTAGGCAGCTATTTGAGAACACCAACATTCATAAAGATTTTCATTGTTGCGAGAACTGTGTAGGCAGCTATTTGAGAACACCAACATTCATAAAGATTTTCATTGTTGCGAGAACTGTGTAGGCAGCTATTTGAGAACACCAACATTCATAAAGATTTTCATTGTTGCGAGAACTGTGTAGGCAGCTATTTGAGAACACCAACATTCATAAAGATTTTCATTGTTGCGAGAACTGTGTAGGCAGCTATTTGAGAACACCAACATTCATAAAGATTTTCATTGTTGCGAGAACTGTGTAGGCAGCTATTTGAGAACACCAACATTCATAAAGATTTTCATTGTTGCGAGAACTGTGTAGGCAGCTATTTGAGAACACCAACATTCATAAAGATTTTCATTGTTGCGAGAACTGTGTAGGCAGCTATTTGAGAACACCAACATTCATAAAGATTTTCATTGTTGCGAGAACTGTGTAGGCAGCTATTTGAGAACACCAACATTCATAAAGATTTTCATTGTTGCGAGAACTGTGTAGGCAGCTATTTGAGAACACCAACATTCATAAAGATTTTCATTGTTGCGAGAACTGTGTAGGCAGCTATTTGAGAATTTGAGAACACCAACATTCATAAAGATTTTCATTGTTGCGAGAACTGTGTAGGCAGCTATTTGAGAACACCAACATTCATAAAGATTTTCATTGTTGCGAGAACTGTGTAGGCAGCTATTTGAGAACACCAACATTCATAAAGATTTTCATTGTTGCGAGAACTGTGTAGGCAGCTATTTGAGAACACCAACATTCATAAAGATTTTCATTGTTGCGAGAACTGTGTAGGCAGCTATTTGAGAACACCAACATTCATAAAGATTTTCATTGTTGCGAGAACTGTGTAGGCAGCTATTTGAGAACACCAACATTCATAAAGATTTTCATTGTTGCGAGAACCGTGTAGGCAGCTATTTGAGAACACCAACATTCATAAAGATTTTCATTGTTGCGAGAACCGTGTAGGCAGCTATTTGAGAACACCAACATTCATAAAGATTTTCATTGTTGCGAGAACCGTGTAGGCAGCTATTTGAGAACACCAACATTCATAAAGATTTTCATTGTTGCGAGAACCGTGTAGGCAGCTATTTGAGAACACCAACATTCATAAAGATTTTCATTGTTGCGAGAACTGTGTAGGCAGCTATTTGAGAACACCAACATTCATAAAGATTTTCATTGTTGCGAGAACTGTGTAGGCAGCTATTTGAGAACACCAACATTCATAAAGATTTTCATTGTTGCGAGAACTGTGTAGGCAGCTATTTGAGAACACCAACATTCATAAAGATTTTCATTGTTGCGAGAACTGTGTAGGCAGCTATTTGAGAACACCAACATTCATAAAGATTTTCATTGTTGCGAGAACTGTGTAGGCAGCTATTTGAGAACACCAACATTCATAAAGATTTTCATTGTTGCGAGAACCGTGTAGGCAGCTATTTGAGAACACCAACATTCATAAAGATTTTCATTGTTGCGAGAACCGTGTAGGCAGCTATTTGAGAACACCAACATTCATAAAGATTTTCATTGTTGCGAGAACCGTGTAGGCAGCTATTTGAGAACACCAACATTCATAAAGATTTTCATTGTTGCGAGAACTGTGTAGGCAGCTATTTGAGAACACCAACATTCATAAAGATTTTCATTGTTGCGAGAACTGTGTAGGCAGCTATTTGAGAACACCAACATTCATAAAGATTTTCATTGTTGCGAGAACTGTGTAGGCAGCTATTTGAGAACACCAACATTCATAAAGATTTTCATTGTTGCGAGAACTGTGTAGGCAGCTATTTGAGAACACCAACATTCATAAAGATTTTAATTGTTGCGAGAACTGTGTAGGCAGCTATTTGAGAACACCAACATTCATAAAGATTTTCATTGTTGCGAGAACTGTGTAGGCAGCTATTTGAGAACACCAACATTCATAAAGATTTTCATTGTTGCGAGAACTGTGTAGGCAGCTATTTGAGAACACCAACATTCATAAAGATTTTCATTGTTGCGAGAACTGTGTAGGCAGCTATTTGAGAACACCAACATTCATAAAGATTTTCATTGTTGCGAGAACCGTGTAGGCAGCTATTTGAGAACACCAACATTCATAAAGATTTTCATTGTTGCGAGAACCGTGTAGGCAGCTATTTGAGAACACCAACATTCATAAAGATTTTCATTGTTGCGAGAACTGTGTAGGCAGCTATTTGAGAACACCAACATTCATAAAGATTTTCATTGTTGCGAGAACCGTGTAGGCAGCTATTTGAGAACACCAACATTCATAAAGATTTTCATTGTTGCGAGAACTGTGTAGGCAGCTATTTGAGAACACCAACATTCATAAAGATTTTCATTGTTGCGAGAACTGTGTAGGCAGCTATTTGAGAACACCAACATTCATAAAGATTTTCATTGTTGCGAGAACTGTGTAGGCAGCAATTTGGCAGCTCTTTGAGAACACCAACATTCATAAAGATTTTCATTGTTGCGAGAACTGTGTAGGCAGCTATTTGAGAACACCAACATTCATAAAGATTTTCATTGTTGCGAGAACTGTGTAGGCAGCTATTTGAGAACACCAACATTCATAAAGATTTTCATTGTTGCGAGAACTGTGTAGGCAGCTATTTGAGAACACCAACATTCATAAAGATTTTCATTGTTGCGAGAACTGTGTAGGCAGCTATTTGAGAACACCAACATTCATAAAGATTTTCATTGTTGCGAGAACTGTGTAGGCAACTATTTGAGAACACCAACATTCATAAAGATTTTCATTGTAGAATCCTTGCTCCAACAAAGCTGTGCTCTAAAAATCGATGGGATTATCTTTCTGACTTGACCTTGTAGGTCACCAAAAGAGGAAAGGTTTAGGATCTTGTATCACGTATGAACGTTTACGTAAGTCGAACTAGGCTTTTTACAGCGTTGTTATGTTTGTGTACCGAGTAAAGGTCTAATATGTGTGACTCACGGCTTTGGTTCGTTCTCTGATATACTGTTTACACCTAATAACTTTGTCCGTATATTTGTCTCGCATAACTGTTTTATAAAAATGATCTGCGTGATTTTCGTCACCATAATCATCATGTTCTGAGTTTTGGTGCATGCAAGGAAAACTGGTGCTTGTCTTGTGCATGAGATACGCAGTTCAACCTCATGTGGGTTATAATTTGGTTCTATATTGTCCTTTATTCTATATAGCATATAGAATCATCTTGTGATCATCTGCTTTTTCGTCCCCTTTACAGCGTGGAGCTACCCAGGGCTAGCCGTTAAAGCGTTCGGCGGCTAAGATTAATGGTTTGGCATGCCCTCCCCGAATTTTCTAGCCGCGAAAGCGAATTAAACTCTACTGGAAAATTAATTGAGATTCGTGAATAGAATTTTCGATGAGTTTTAAACAGTTATTACGTTTAAAAAATATATATACATCCACACAGTAATGTTAAAAATATATAACATCCACACAGTAACACCAACAACAAACGTAATGTTAAAAATATATACATCCACACAGTAACACCAACAACAAACGGAATGTTAAAAATATATACATCCACACAGTAACACCAACAACAAACGCAATGTTAAAAATATATACATCCACACAGTAACACCAACAACAAACGTAATGTTAAAAATATATACATCCACACAGTAACACCAACAACAAACGTAATGTTAAAAATATATACATCCACACAGTAACACCAACAACAAACGTAACGTTAAAAATATATCACACTTCAGTTTTAATATTTTCATATAAAATATTAACATTGTGTGCTTTAGCCTGGGAGAATAGTGACACAGGTGAAGAATAGGGACACAGGTGAAGAATAACGAATAGTGACACAGGTGAAGAATAACGAATAGTGACACAGGTGAAGAATAACGAATAGTGACACAGGTGAAGAATAACCGAGCTTCTTGAAGAAAATATGCTATTTTTTCACTCACTCCGGCTCCCTTTTGCCCTTAGCGCCCAGGGCAGTCCCCCTCGTTGCCTTGCCCTTAGGCCAACCCTGGTGCCACCACTGCAGATGCCCTCCCCCCCCTCCACCCGAGGGAGTGCTATTTACATCGGTGGTTTCTATAGCAATTTGTTTTACTAGATGAGGTTGCCCGCTCCAGGCTTAACATTATATTAGTCGCCTTGTACGACATGCCTGATGGAGGGAGCAGTGGGTCTATTCTTTCTTTGTCTCATCAGAGACACCCCCCCCCTATTCTCCCCCCCCCCCCACCCCGGGGGTGCACTTTTGTTGTGAGCGGCTACATATGAAGAGATAAAAGCAATAATCAGAAATAACTATAGAGAGAAATAACAGAAGGAACATCCAGAGTCCAGTAATAATAATAATAATAATAAACAAACACCCCGTTCAAGATGATATCAAAGGTCTCGTTAGAAAAGTTCATAGCTTTAGTTTTAGAGGCATTTATTTGGAGACCTATTTTAACCGAGAGATGACAAATTATTTACTGCTTCTTGGGATTGTCTGGGTGTTGAACTTAAGAATGCTACATCATCTGCGAAATCCAGGTCCCCCAGGAATTTTCCATTTGTCCATTTTATACCTAATTGTTCATTGTGGGTATAGTTTCTCATAACCCAATCAATAGCTATTCCAAAAAGTAGTGGTGACATAATACAGCCTTGTTTCACCCCTGTTTCTACTGTAAACCATTCTGTATTCCCTTTATTTGTTCTAACACAACATCTTGCATTGTCATATAGCGCTTTGATTATATTCACATATTTTGTTGGAAAACCATAGATTGTAAGTATCTTCCACAATGATGGGCGGTGTAGACTATCAAAGGCTTTTTGAAAATCGACGAAGGTGATAATAAGTGGCGATTGCCTTTCCACTGATTCTTCTATAATTGTTCTTAGTGTGTAATGCAGAACCATAATATAGGTTACCAAGATGAGATCAAGTGAGAATTTTCAGACTGAGAACCCGGTCATTGCAGGTTCAGATACCATCTGTTCAACAAAGTGAAAATTTGACAGACAGATGTGTGTGCCCATGTGGGGAGGGCAAACAGACAGATGTGTGTACCCATGTAGGGAGGGCAAACAGACAGATGTGTGTGCCCATGTGGGGAGGGCAAACAGACAGATGTGTGTGTGTTGCTGTCGTTTTTGACGGTTTCATAAGACGTAAATCTATTTAATACTTTTTAATGATCTAAGTTAGAGAACTGTTTATGAACTCCCTGGGACAGGTTGATTTGGGGTTATCTTCCCTTTGTTTTATTCATTGTTGTTGCCTGTCTTAAGTCGGGGTTAGCTGTTCTCAGATCCCTGCTGTCTACACATGCGCAAGTTTTTTGAGCGCGAACGGAGAGACTTCCGTCAGAGAGTGATGATC